>OZ007593.1:111578031-112155531 GCA_963931845.1 Maratus michaelseni
AAATAAATAATCTTAATTTTAATGTTACCGCTGTTAATTTTGCATGTTTGTCTGTTAAACATTTTTTTGAGCATGAAAATGTTTACTTCAGAATTGATAGCATTCGAAAAACAGATATTCCAGGCTAAGGACACTAATTAATACACTATAAAAACCCTTCGGAAACGTTTCTGAAAAATTCGGGCAGCTAAAAATAATTTGTTTTTATAAATTATTATTTAAATTTTGAAGATGTATTCGTTTCTGGGGATTCAAAAGACAATGTAACATGCTATTTGAAATTTTGGATAACTCAGAAGATTATATTATGTTTTCGTTCGTGGTTATAGCATATTTTCATAAAATAAGAAACATCGGTCATTTTTTGCAGTGTAGTATAAGTGCATGGCAGAGATTATGTTTCAAAAAGTGGTGCCAATAAAAATAGCCACTTTGACAAAGATGTTTGAGTCCGTAATTAAATCGTTAAAAGATGTCTGAGAATATTACGTTTAATATAATTTTGCTTTGATGAATTTAGGGATGAACTAAAAAAAAAATACCAAGAATTAAAAAATATACGCCTGATTATTTCATTTTTTAAAACTATACTTTTAAATGTATTCCTTTCAACACGCATTAAATAAATATTAATATAATTATTTATTAATACATATTACAAATAACTGGAATAGAAATCAGAATAAATATAATTTAAGATGCAAAATAATCATTCATAATTCAGTTACGTCTAGAAAACAAATGCAATTTATTCTTATTGTATGAATTTACATTAAAGCAAAAATTAAACTTTTGCATAAATTTGATTTATTGCTTTAAAGATTACTGTCTTCAGTTCTAAATAAATGCGAAATTAGTAAATTAAAATAACCTAACTTATTACAAATATATACATATATCTATATATACTTATTTATTTTATTTATTGGGTAATACTTACAGCCTATAGAAACTTTCAAATAAAAAATAAAACAATTTAATTTAACGTATAATTTAGTTTATTTAAGATTTAAAAAGGTCACTAACTATGTTTGTTTATTTATCAACAAACGCCTTTTGCTAATGAGAGAAAAAAATCTACTGTGCATTTTATAAAAATAGTAATTTAAATATTTTTTTCATTCATTCCAGAATAAAAGAACAACAGCGCATCAGCTGATTTTTTAAAAATAATAATTAATATTTAAATATTTACGTAGTAAAAGTAAATATTTCTAATTGTTCAGCGAATTAAATTAAATTTAATGAATACGAATTAACAGAATTTGAGTAAACATTTTGTTTTGTCCTCTAATTTTATTTTTTTTTTCAAGTACTTTTCAAGTGTTTTACATTTATTTTTCTGAAAGATTTTTCGCTAACCTTAAAATGTCATTTCCGTCTGACTAAAATTTAAAATTTGGGATGTGTTGTAAAAATAAATAAAATGATACATAAATCGGAAAGTTCGAATAAAATTTTAATAAAAAATTATCACCTAAACATATTTTTTGTTGCATACCCAAATCATTTCATATACATTAAAAGTGTTGATGTTTTAAGACCACCATGTTTACTTTTTGGCATTGTTTGATGTTTAATACATCTTGTTTTTGAATGTTTTTAAATAAACAAGATGTCTTAATAATGAAATATATTATTCGAGTCATATTATATCTTTATGTTATCACATTTAATGTTAAAAAATTCGCTTTAATGTGAATTATTTTTAACTAATATAAAGCGGTTTTTTAAAATTTGCCCGACTTTTATTTTTTTTGACACTGCATTTTGTATTGAAACAATATAAGTATTCATGTTTATAAAGTGTGCATTTTATTCTGAAATAATTTATAAAAACTTACAAAAACATTTAAAACATTGTATTACATTGCTAGAATATGTTCAATATGTAATAGTGTAATTCACTAAATGTAAATAAATTATACACAAATTTAATTATAAGATTAGTTTTAGCCTTTAATATAAAATATGTACTTCTAAATATTTTATAGACTAAGATATTAAAGTACAGATGCAAAATCTGCTAATATATTTTTTATTAGAGGTAATCTGAGTATTTTCTTTTTATGGAAAAGTCTTTATCGGATGCAGTGGATTAGGTTTAAATTACATTATCTCTATCATAAATTTGTTTTTGTTTGTATTTGTTTGAATAATATTTTTATAACTAATGTGTCAAATTATAGAATTTGAATGAGAAGCATTAAAATATTGACATCATGCTTAAGTTTAATGAGTAGGACTTAAACAATAACTAGTTAATTTTTATACATTTTAGGTATAATTATGAAAGGTAAAATATGCTTTATTGTCTACTTTTTCTTATATAATTTAGGTAGTACAGTAAAACAAAACTGATTATAATTTTTAGAATTTTTGTATGTTTAAATACGTAACAGGTATAAATATAGTAATGATTTATAATCTATTCTATTTCAGTGGATTACGATTTTTTAGAGCACATATAGCGTAATATTATAAATACAGTAAGATTTTTATTCAATTATTTAATATGTCAAGTATCATAAAATAATAGGGTCCTTTGGGATAAATGTAAACAATCCATACTAGTGTTCACCTTAGCACTGAAAGAACTAGATAAGCGAAATTCTATCTTTGCGTCACTAAAAGTGATATTGTTAATTACCGCTGTTTTTGTGTTACAATTGGAAGGTTGTAATTAAAGTACTTGATGAGGCTGAGAAAGTTGTGAAACGGACGCTATACTTCTCATTATGTCTTACTGATGTTAGGTATAAACCATAGGTAAGGCGTATTGATATTTATTGCTGTTAGTGATATATGTTTACAACTACTTGCTTGCTGGTATTTACTCCTTCATGTTTTTATTTCACTGTCATGTGTTTTGTACTTTTACATCTTACATTTTTAACTACGAAATAATTACAAACATTACTTTTATCTATCTTATTTTTTGCGGAGATAGTAGACATCAATTTTCACTACAAAACAAGACGGAGAAGTGATAACATCTGAATATGTATTTCTCAGATTAACAGCGTCAAAACAAGATAAGAAAATCTCTGAAAAAATTATGTATCTTCTGAATAAAAAAACACTTAAGACAAATCAACAAACCCTCGAAAGAATCAGAAAAAGAAGAAGAAAAAAAACAAAGGTACTCACCGACGAATAGACTGACGGAAATATCATCGGCGTAGATGTTTCAGGCATTGATCTAGGAGATATAATTAGGGGCTGAACAGCTTTAAGTTGAGGAATAAAAAAAGTTTGGGCTGTTATACATGAAACAAAGTCCATTCCGTCATTTATCAAATTAAAGAAATATTCTCGAACAGTTGGGAAACACATAAATTTTAATGTAAGAGGTCATGCTTACCAGAAAATATATTGAAAGTTAGAAGACGGTCCAGAGGTTAGTGCAATGTATCAAAGATTGAAATCGTGGAAAGTGATTATATTTGACAACTACACTTGATGAAATTGATGAACTCATGGGATGGCATTATGCCCATAGTGTTCAGTGACGTATAGCTGGGCTTTCACAAACATTCATTTTGGTACCACTTTTTCCATACAATCATATTTGTCCTACTTAATAGCAGAATATCCACGCTGAAATAAGTCAAAAATTGCTATCTATAAAAAGTAATATTCAGAAAAGAAATGTATATGCAGAATGCTTGTCCCTCATGTGTTGATCAGATTGAAGAACCAAAACATGAGTCCAATAAGGGATGATATGACGTGTCTGCATTAGAAATGTTCGGGTGGCTGTAATCGTCTTTGTTTAAAAAAATACTTTCTAAACTAGTTTTAGAATCAAAAATGGAAAGACTCGAGCGTGTTATTATTATTATTATTTTTTAATATTTTACTCAATTACCACTTGTTATTGCACTTAATTATCTATAGAGCCTCTTTGCTACTTCATGATCTACAGAAACATCAGATGCTAAAGATTGGAGTACGTGTAAACTGCAAAATGTGGTAATTGTAAACATTATATTCAAATGTTGAAAATAAAAGCAACACTTCTTGACCCTCCCTCTGATATTCATTCTAGCAACTGATTTTTCTTTTGATTATCTTAAAATATATATTGCTGATGTGGAGGTATTGAAAATGGGTTGAAATTTGCATTAACATAATTATAGTCAGTTTAGTTTGCACATAACATTATTATAGAAAAGAAGAAAAAATAGAGTATATTTACTTTATAAGCAAGAAAATCTGCCGTTGCTCAAAAGTGGAGTGTTCTGTTTACAATTATCGCAACTGAAAAACCAAAGTTAAATAAGCATTCTTTTCAGTGTGATAATGGAATTGCATATGAAAGGCAAAATAATAATAATAATAGTTATAATGAAAAATAAATATGGAAAGCAGCCTTTTGCTTGCTGAATGGAACATTTTAATTTCATAGGTTTATCCATAAAACAAAGATATTAGAATTTAAAAAAAATGTATATATGGATAAAATATTTATTAAAATTAATATAAAGGTTAAAAAAATAATTAAAAAAACTTATGTAAAAGATGTTTCTACATATTTCAATCTTAACCTCAAGATCTTTGAATCACTATGATTGAAATATGTATATAACAGCTTTTACATATGGTTTTTAAATAATTTTTTGCACCCTTTTAGTAACTACAAAGTGAATATGACATTCCACTCTAAACTCTTTTTAAGATTTCTATTTAAAAATGTGCAGTATATTACAAAAATTTATTGACTCTCTTGTTCATTTTTATACTAAAATATACGATAACAGTGAAAACATGTTAAATCATATTACACAAAGTTTCAAAGTTTATTTAAACACATTTCAAACTACCAGATACACAAATAAGTAACATTTACAGGAGAACGTTTTTCCAATTACGATCAAACATGTGTATCGTTCTATTTCACTTAAATAATATTTGCGGAAGTATTGCGGAATTGACGTGAAAAATATTGTTGGTCACTGCATTTGGTAAAATGTGTAGATATTTATTACTCTCAGGGAACACATAGCTCTTGCAAGATAACAAAAAGATACATTTTTAAACAATATAAGACATTACATTTCAGAGGAACTTTAAGAAATCTTGAAAACAGAGTTTTAGGTACGAATTCATAAAACTGATATTGAATCTTCTGGAAAAACATTTAATAATATTTACTCTAATGTTATTATTGGAAAAAGTGGAAATTTGTAGTATTGGATGTATATTTCTTATAATTTTTCTTCTTCAATTTACAGAATCTATATGCTTTTGTGTTGTTAAAAAATTTCCTTTGATTTTAAAAAAATGGTGATTTACTCTGTATGAAAACATTAAAATAATTAATGTTATTGTTGAGGTAAGTTTTTCCTTTAATGAAAAAATTTCAAAAGACTTTAATATTATTTTAAACAAACTAATGGAATTTAAAGATAGATTTGTGTCATTAAAACACTTTCTTTGATTTAAAAAAAATGGTGATTTACTCTGTATGAAAACATTAAAATAATTAATATTATTGTTGAGATAAGTTTTTTCTTTTATGAAAAAAAGTCAAAAGACTAATAATATTATTTAAAACAAACTAATGGAATTTAAAGATATATTTGTTTACTCAGTATTTATTTATCTGAGAGATATATGTATTAGAATTTCAGCGAAAACTGAAGATCAAATCCTAAACATAAAAGTTTTTAGAAACTAATGCATTATACATAATATTTTAGTCTGAAAGTTCTTTTACAGTAGAATATCAATAAACTACATTATAAATAAAACAGGGAATTTTCAGTAAAGTAAAAAGCCATTTAAAATATGTTATCTATATTTTTATGGAATTTAGAAAGCCTCTTCTTGGTAAGTATATTGTCATACTTGTTTTTAATATTTAAAAATAAAATAAAAATTCATTAAGAAAGGAAACGTTGATATATATATATATATACAGTGGCGGACAAAAAACCTGCATCACCTAGAAAAATTAACATTTTGTAATGCTAATGAGTTATTTCGTTCAAATAAATTAATCTTAGTTGCTGCAAAGCAAGATAAGATATCATTCTACATTCCTATTGGATAATATACCCCTTACGAAGTATTGCGTCATCGAATTTTTAAAAATAGTGCCGCAAAAGGGGAAAACGGTGATTTGTCTTGTTCTTAAAGTGGTCAAATGATGGCTTCGTATGTTGAATTGACGAAAGAAAAAAAATGTGTCATACTTGCTTTAGTTAAAGAAGGCTATTCGACACGTGCGATCGCTTAAAAAAATTGGTTGCAATCAATCGACAGTTTAGAGGACGATTAAATTAGAACGTGAAACTGGTAATGTTGAGAGAAAGGCTGGATCGAGCCGAAAGAGGGTGACCACAAATTCTGATAATCGATATCTGAAGCGGATGTCTCTAAGTAATCGTCATGTAAGTGTTCCTGACTTAAAAATTGAATTTGAGAAAGTCTGTGGTGTTAATTTAAGCGCAAGAACTATCTAAAGACGCATTGTGGAATGTGGTTTGCATATGCGTATCACCCAAAGAAAGAGCCTTTACTTACAAAAAAAAATGATGCAGAAACGACTGTCTTGGGCAAAAGGGCTTGTCTCCTGGACAAAGACTCAGTGGGATTCAGTAATTTTTTCGGTCGAATCAAAGTTCAACCTACATGGATCAGACGGTAAGCGGCATGTTCGGAGACGTAAAAGTGAAGCTTATCATCCAGACTGCATATCGCCTGCTGTAAAATTACCAGACATCCAAATGGTCTGGGGATGTATATCCAGCAAAAGAGTTGGACGTCTGAAACTTATTACTGGAACTGTGAATGCATCCGTTCATACCGAGATTTTGGAAGAGAGTTTAAAACCAGCTATTAAGGATCATTTTAAAGGTGCTAGAAATTGTATTTTTCAACAGGGCTCTGCACTCTGCCATACAGCGAAATCGGTAAGTACAACCAAACTTATTCATGAATTATTTTGTTGCCTAATTTACAAGTTTTAATCTCCATAACATTAAGAATATTGGAAAAGTAATTTTCACCCAATTTCCTCCCTTTTGGTGACGGCCTATCTGACAAAATCTGGCATTAGAGTTTGGGAATGGCCTAGGAATAGTCCTGACCTGAATCCCATTGAAAATTGTTGGCATATAATGGGTACAAAAACTGCTTCTCAGAAGCCTGCTACTAAGATAAAACTACAGGAAAGCATTATTAGTGTCTGGTTGCACGAAATTGGCCAGGATTACATTCAAGTTGATATATTCTATGCCGGACCACTGCAAGGCTGTTATCACAGCTCGTGGAGGATCTACTAAATACTGAAGTTATCCTTATGCATGTATACACATCTAAGTGTATATAATATGACTGCAGTTATGTAGAATTTACATTAACTACAGAATTTGTGCATCTATTACTTTGTTTAAAGTTTATTTTAAATATTGCGTTTTTCACTTTTTTCCATTTTTCCAAATAATTATGTGTAAATAATTTATAAATCCCAATAAAATTTAATTGAAATTAATCCTACAGTTGTATTTTATTGCAAAAATTTCATCCTTCCATAATACCTGTACTTGAAAAACATTATTTGCAGTGTTTTCAACTATTTCGTACGTGATGCAGTTTTTTTGCCCGCCACTGTATATATATATATATATATATATATATATATATATATATATATATATATATATATATATATATATATATATATATATATATATATATATATATATACATACATATAGAACTTACTTTTGCAGAATAATAATTTGTGGAGTCAGGAATTTCTCTACTACGCTTCCTTGTTTTAGTTCCAAGTGTCACCGGCAGGTGACGCTGTACAGAATAAAACTGTAATACTCTTCAATGTAGCTTTGGAATTCTAAAACGTAAACAAAATTTTTAGAGTTTCAACAGCTAAACAAAATGAAGGTTTAAAGCTTAGTAAAGTTTGATCCATTTTTACACGTTAATTTTAGAGTTCTGACAGTTTAAGACAGTATAGTGTCATTTATAGGTGATGTTTGGAATTTCACACATAAATCTTTGCCTTGGATAACTTCAATAGCTGTAAATTACGTACTTGCTTTTGAATTTTGAAACGTTCAGTCCATTTTAGGATATCCTGTTCATATAATTTTATGTGTGCGATGTTAAAAGCAATCATTTATTTGTAGAGTGTAACGTGCATTTTACTTTCTAAAGCTTAGTGGTAAAATAAAAGCTGGGTGATAAAAATAAATGATATTCTAAGGTTCTATAACATTAGTCTTATCAAGTCTATAACATTAGTCTTGTTTTCAAAAATAAGTGTAATTATTAAGTGAGAGCGACCGCGAATAATATGAAACTCGGGGAGAGACTCTAACTTAGTGGTGCCAGTAGGAAGTGATCGTTAAAAAAAAGTACGTTTTCTCTTTTTCTTTCATTACGCTATTGGTGTTTAAAAAGCGTCCAGGTCCAGGGGTACTAATTTTATAAAACGTATAATGGACTTTCAACTTTTTTTACAGCAGATAAACCTAAGCAGGAAAATATTAAATTTATCTTTCACAGTTTAAAGATAATTTGTGACTGGTAGAGTTAGACGAATATATTAGTAAACTTATTAGAACATCTCGATATGGGAGATTATGAAGATGAATACAACACCATAAAGGAATTTAATGAGAAAGCTAAATTGAGTTTGGAAACTCATTTTGATAGAAATATAAAACCGCAATACTCGAATTCAGTAACGTCCTCACCTATAACGAAAAAGAAACTAAAATTTCCAAAAAATAGAGCTTGTGATATTAAGCTCAGAGATAAAAGACTGTTCAATTTAAACGGATACATGATAATAAAAAAAAATAAAAAGTAAGATAAATTCAAGTATTTAATTCAATGCGTGAGCGAGGATACAAAAACACGCGAAATATTTGACAGTTTTCTACCGAGTGAAGATAACTATGAAAAAACTGTTGAAAGTTTAAAATTGCAATTTGGGCGTGATGATCTTTTAATAGATGAATGTGTGAGAATTCGTCTGAAACTTGTGGTACAAATTGCTACGGAATCTAATAATAAGATGAACAACAATGGTTTATATGATAAATTAGAATCTTGTTTACGAGAGTCAGAATCAATAGAACTTACATCCGATAAATATCCTGCCATGCTTGCATTTTCCACTGTATCCCAGAAGAAACTTTTAGAGCACGGTTATGAAATCCGGGTACTATTGCAAATGATTCTTCTGGTGATGGTTATACTGTGGAGATGAAGAATGTGCTGTCATTTTTTAAAACGGAAGTGGAAGGAGAAAAATTAATAGCAAAATTAATTTTTGAAGTATGATCCATTAATCGAATTTTTTCGAATATCTGACCTAGCGAAATCGTCTTCCCGTGCTCGAAAACGGTAAAATACAAAATTTCGTCAAAATAGTTAGAGTCGTTTCTAAGATAAAATCTGTATACACACAGACAGACACACAAGATTTGCTCATATTATTATATATGATAAATGAAAAGTATTTTATTTATTGCTGTTACCTTTATCAATTAGTACAAAACTCCAATTTTTTGTTTAAACCCATTCAATGTGCCTCATATAATCCATTATTCTGTGTATCACGCATACGTAAATAAATTACACAAAGGATAAAATTATATTCTTAAATAAATTTTGAAGTTTCAGAATTACTTTTAGTCGTTTTTCAGAGACACGTATTTTGGAAAAATAAACAAGGAAATAAATAAATAAAAGGAAATAAATATATGATAATGTTCCATGGTTTGAAAAATTTATAAAACTTTTGTACTTCTTAATTTTCATCTTCATAATCGTATATAAAATGTATTACTGCATCGTCACAGTATTTTAAAAAATAAAGATTAAATGAAAAAAAAAATGTATGAATAAAATAAATTAATAAATGAAAGAAAATATTTAATACCTAAATATACATAAATTTTCTTAAACTCAGATGGCTGTATTTATTTTTAATAAATATTTTAGAAAGTTTGGAGTTAATAGCGCAAGGTGGTTGTTAATAATGTAAACAAGATTTTCTGCATCAGTGCATGATTTATTTTTCCTTTAAAATTTAAAATTTAAAATTCAGTCATATACATTTTTTTCATGCTTTTGTTTCAAAAGATGTAATCCTTTCAGTAATCCTCTTTGAAAAAAAAATTTCTGACGAACAAATTTTATTCCTGCTGATATTTTCCTTAAAGGAATTGATTTTTTTGAAGTTGAACTTTCGAATAACATTTCTTAATTTGCATGAACAAATTGAATACAAAATTAACATCTCTGAAGTTATTTCAGAATTATACGTTTTTTACGTTCCGCGAAACATTTTCCTAAACAGTCAGATTTTTTTTTAAAATATTCTCATTAGCATTTTATATCTAAGTTATCTATGCAAAATTGCAGGGGAAAAGAAGCATTAAATATCTAGTTTTTTTTAGCTCACAGGCTATCAAAGCCTGAAAGCTAATATGCCCACAGGTTCTGTATGCACGTACGTATGAACGTATGCTTGAACGGTGTTTATTTTTTTAGGTTGAACTAACAGTTGTTTATTTGAAAATGTATTTTAAAGAATCTAATTGTATATGTTCTAATATCTCACAGTCTAATTGTATATTATTTTGACTATATTCATGTCTCGTTGCTGCAGGGGGAAATTAACTTTTAATATATCTTTAACTTTATGAGTTAATGAAAAATTCCTTATAATGTATTTCATTTTAAATGACATAACGCGATAACTCTTGATAGAAATATCCGATTTGCTTCAAATTTTGTAGGAGTATAATCGGTAAATTCTGATAAGACGCTTCCGTGATTAGTTTTGGTGATTCATTAGTTAAGTATAAAGGAAGAGAACGGGGAGATAATCCTCCTTAATTTATATAAGTGGGTTTTTCATGCAGAATTATTCAATTTGCTTCAAAGTGTGTATATACGTTCATTCTGATAAGGCGCTTTCCTGATTAGTTATGGGGCTTCATTGGTTAAGTATAAGGGCGTGAACGGGGGCTAATCCCCCTTAATTTATTGTCGATTTCTTTATTTTTCGAGAGGCAATATTCTTTGAAATAAGAGTATAATATAGAATTAGTGTGAATAGCCTGTGAGCTCAATGCCATCAGCTGAAATACGTGTTTAGTTATTTTTGTAGTAGATTTGTTATGCTGATCTTTATACTTCTACCTAAAACATCTGCTGAGATATGGCAAAATGACCTAAAACTATCCCCCCCCATATTACCTCCTTAGGGAGTGCATTTTAAAAAATACTTTCTTATTTCTTTCCTAGGTCATAACAGCAATCCGCATTCCAAATTTCGCGTTCTTGACTTCAGTCGTTTCAGGTGATCTCTTTATTATAGTATTAACATAGATTAAAGAGATCTGCAAAAATATTGCCACAAACTCAAAGGGCTGGAAAATCCTTGAACAATAACAGCATGTTAAAATCTTTACTGTACTCATTGGAAATATTATTTATGTACTCTTCTAAGCAATGTTTTGACTATGATATTTCTTAAAAGATGATATAATAGTTGAATAAACGGTTTCATAATTTTTTTTGAAGCAGGCGAAACTGCATCGATGCACGTATCATTTGAATCACTTGACTTTCGACAAGACTGATGGAAAATATATGAGAATTTTAGGTAAAATATAAAATGTATTTCAGCTTATTAAAGCTTATTAATTCATTCTTACAACGATATTTTTAGAACTTTCACATGCATATTTTATTATACTTAATGAAATGAATAGGTGGTGCAAATGTAATCGTTTACAGTAGCTCTAAATTAAATCATCAAGATGAAAACTTAATATCACTTTTTTTTAATTTTCTAGTTCGCATAATAATTAATAGTTTTATATGAAATATAATTTTCCATATGATAAAGCTTCCGCGTACTGTAAAATAAAATATTGTTATTTCTATTTTGTATTTGTCATTTGATTACATCTTTTGTACTGTAGTATCTGACATATCCGCACTTAAGAGCACAGAAGTGCTTTGTTCAATTTTGTTAGTTTGTGGGTAATCAAAAATAAATATGTAGCTTACATAACTTAAATACCCTCCCCCCCCCAAAAAAAAATAAAATATATATATTCCTTTTTTTAGGGCTCATTATATACAATACAACACCGCAGAAATATTTCTAAATACCGAACCAGGCGTTTGGAATATCTACAAAATAGCTTACCTTAATTTCCAGCAAATATTTTTCGGATCCCAAAAATATGTTTCGGCCAGACATTTTACTTTATATATGAAATTAACTAAGTGCCAACAAAGACTACCTTACATTTTGTTAAAAAAATAGTTTTAATCCAAACAATTCATTTTTTGTCTGATGATTAAAGACTAGAAATTAAAATAATTAAAAAGAGTTTCGACAAAGAAAATCTCTGCAAGAGTAATATTTTTGTAAAAATTATACAGTGCCCTGCAGTTTCATAATAAGTTAGAAGCATTTCCAACCTTTGTTTCACTTAATATTATGAATTTAGTTTCTGATGGCAAGATTTTCTTCCATCATGTATAATTTAAATATCACACACTATAAACAAGAAAAAAAAGAATTTGTGTTTTTTATGTGCAGATAAACACAGCGTATTTGGTATCATTCGAATCAGCAGACAATAAACAATGTCAATTAATGATTTATTTTACGATTTTTACATATTGGTAGTTAATTGTGGAACAAAGTGATTTTCTGAAATCAAAGAAATATTTGTTTTTATCATACTACCATCAGCTAAGGGAGATTTAACAAAACCTCATAAAAATGTCAATCAAATGCAGAAGCAAATCGTCAGAACAGCAACATGACGCATTTATATATGAGGGCTTAATGGGCACCAAGATCTCCCAAGATTAATGCATCTCTATGTTCCCAGACACTACAATTCAATTCAATTCAATTCAACCAAGCAGGGAGGCCTACTATATGGCTTAAGCTTTACAAGCCCTGCTCGGCAAGTTTATTTAAAAAAAAATACAAATTACAAATGAGGTCATTAGGCTGTTGCATAATTACCATAATTACATTACAATAGGTTCACATTTGGCTGAGTTTTTGTAAGTTCATAAGAGTTTATGATTTAGAGTTCTCATTGGATGGTGTTGGTTACATTATTGTTTAAGTCCTATTTACACTTTTTATTGTCATGAACAAGAAAGTTCATCAGAGTTTATGATTTAAAGTATTCACAATGAATGGTGGTACTCAGATGATATATTAAGTTCTATTTACACTGTTGATTGTTATGATTAAGAGTTCACTATGGATGAGGGATATTTGATGAATACGTAATATTCTTTTTATACTGTTGATGATTGTTTTCAAGAGCTTACAGTGGATGTGGGGGGTTTGGTGGAAACTTAGAGTTTTGGTTATGCTTTTGAAAAATGGTTCGATTTTTTTTCTTTTTTTTTGAGTGTTTGGGAGGTTGTTGATTAGTCTTCTTCGTCCGTGGAGTAGTCCACTGGTGGGAGTTGGAACAGATGTTGATTGCGTTCCATGAGAGAAATGTAGTCTATTATATTTTGCAAGGTTCTTGGTTGTTTTTGAATTACATAAAACCAGTTCGACAGAGGGAGTGAGGCTGGTTTCCTTACGTGCAGTGTTGCTGTCAATGGACAATCCAAGATGAAGTGGAGTAATGTGCCGCGGGCTCCACAAGTGCAGCGGGAGGATGGGGATTTGCCAAACTTATGCAGGTAGTGAGAAAATGGGACATGGTTAGATGCACAGGAAATATGTGCAGGTTTCTGTGGTGTAGTAGGAAATTTTCTGCTACTTTCGGACGGAGCGAGTAGGTATACCTTACTGTGAGTTCCAGATCCCAGAGTTGTTGCCATTTTTTAAGTAGTTGAATTTTCTGTGAGCGTTTTAGGTGTGATGGAAGAAGGGGGAAGAATTTCTTTATTGTCGCTGTTGATGGTTTTGTGGCTTGTTTTGCCAACTCGTCTGCCCTTTCATTTCCTCTTACACCAGAGTGGCCCTTTACCCAGTTCAAATATATTGATTTTTTAGTTTCTTGTAGTTGCGAGATGATTTGTGAGACTATTGTTGTTTTGGTGGAGATGTCTTCCAGCGCCATGAGACCCGAAAGACTGTCTGTATGTATAGCAAACGTTTGGGGCGAAGTGGATGAGACCCATGTTATCGCGTCTTGGATTGCTAGGAGTTCTGCTTGAAATATTGTATTTGCTTGGTTTATTTGTGTTTTTATTATGTTGTCATCTTTATACGCACAGAAAGCGTACGCTGTTCCCTCATCTGTTTTCAACCGGTCTGTGTAGATGTTGATTTCTGGTGGTGTTTTTGCTTCTTCTAGGGATTTGTATTAAGTTATCGCGGTGTTTATGTGACTTTTTATCGATTTTGGTTGGTAAATGTCTGGACTGTTGTTTCCCACTGGTACTCCTAGGCGTAGGACCATGACTAGTTTTGCTGTTTGTTCTGTTTTAAAATGGGTTGGAGGAATGCCCGTTAATACGCAGAGTGCTGCTATGGTGGTTCTTTTGTAGGCACCTGATATCATGAGGAGACATTGTGCCTGTATTGATGATAGAATTCTTAGCCCATGGGCTTTTTGCAGCTTTTCATACCACACTGCTGCGGCGTAGGTGAATTTTTTTTCAAGTATGATGTTGTACCAGGTTTTTAGGATGGATTTGAGACTCCTCCTGATAAGGATGCGAATTTTAGGAGATTTTGGACTATTGTTGTTATTTCTATTCTTTTGGTTCTGAGATGTGGGAGGAATGAAAGAGTCGAATCTAGTGTTATACCCAGATATGAGATTGTATTTTCTGATTTTATGGTGATTGCGTCTATTTTATATATCGGAGCTCTTTTGAGATATTTGGGTCTTCTTAGATTTAGCGTTTTACATTTTGTGTAGGATATTTGCATCTGGAACCTTGTGATCCATTCACTTACTATTTGTAGAGCAATACATCCCATTTCTTCTATTTTCCAACGTGTGTTTCCATATAAAATTACCAGGAGATCATCTGCGTATGCTACGGCCTTGATTCCTTTTCTTCTTAGTATATTCAGAAGGTTCTGCATAAATACCTTCCACAGAAAAGGTCCGAGGCAAGACCCCTGCGAGCATCCCTTTTGAAACCAATGTATATTTTCTGCCAGACAGTGTGGAAAAGCGCCTCTTTTGTTTAGGAAAGAACTGACTGTCTGTACGTACGGTATTTCGACTTCTAGGCTTCTGAGTTGGTTCATTGTTTCCGTCCATGGGAGGCAGTCAAAGGCATTTTTGAAATCCAGTGAGATTAAGGATATATATACTTCTTGTTGTTGGAGGATGTGAATTTGGGAGAACAGCTCTTGAGGCGTCAGAAGGAATCGCCTTTGTAACTCGTGACCTATGAAATGGTTAAGAGGTGGAGTGTAATTCACACATCTGCCAATAGTCAGACCTCTAAAATTGAAAGAGTCGCCACAACATGCAAATTTTCGTGAAGTTTACATATGGAAGACTTTATGTATTAAGAATATATTGCATCCCCTTTCCCCACAAAAGAAGAAAAAAAGTTTTGGAGTGCAGTTCTAGATTGATGTGCGTAAAAAAAAGGTATTTATCGTATATGCTTCAACAGTATAAAAAATTATGTGTGTGCCAAACATCTTATACCCGTGTGCTCTAAAAGAGTTAAAATGATAAGTAAAACTATGTATCATCATCGACAACTCCAGGTAAACAATTCCACTTCATTTACCATTGTTCCATCAATTTTCTACCTATAATATTCTTTGTTTAACAAGAAGGAGTGTGTATATGAAGATAACTCTCCTTATTTAAAAGTATAAAAGACTAATCAAATATGTACACTTCTAATGTGTTAATCTGTCCTACAAATTTGAATCTGCTTGTGCAGAAATATAAAATTGAAATGTTCAGCAAGTGAATAATGAAAATTCAATATTTAACTATGATTATTTTCTTTTTTAAAAGTTTGTTTATTTCTTATCAAAGGCTTATAATTTCTTGTAAATAAACTTATTATCATATTCATCTAATTTTGGTTTGTTTCCATTTTGTTTACTTTAATTTATTGCATTAACGTTAGTTATTTTATTTTAGGAAGGGTTTTTTTATATTATAATCTAGGTTTTAAAAGCAGCCGTTATTTATTTAATTTTATGCAACTTTCAACGGGTAACTTTAGATGATTGTAATCGGCTCAAATAGTATCCGATCTTCGAAAAATATTTCACAACGCAAATTTTTCTTTTCTTTAATTTATTGATAATCTGTCTAATAAATCATTTTTTTAGTACAAATTATTACATCTGATCCTTAGAACCACTGGTGCAAAATAAATGCTATACGTCTCGGATAATTAATTAATATTTCAACTACCTTTTCCTAAAATTATAATATAGCGTTAAATCCTAAGCAGAGAGACTTCATCTTAAGAAAATTTAATGCTCTGTAGCATTCCATCAGTTTCTGTTCTCGTTTTCTATGTATTTTTAAAATACGAGATTAAGTCATTAAGTAGGGGAGACCGGGGCAAGATGAAGAGTGGGGCAAGATGACGAATGTCTTAATTTTTCCGTTTTCCGCTAAGTGGCAGCATCAACCGGACACTACTGGCTCTCCTATCGGCTGTTCGTTAAACAATACTATAGAGACGCTGAAATCGCCATTTTTGTGTCAGTTGTGAAGCTTTGATTGTTTTCCGCTGCCACGTTATAACTTTTATGCATGTGTAAATAAGCTCTGCTACAGATACAGGTAAGATATATCGTTTCTCTTTAATATTTATGAGTAACTTAGTTTAAATACTACCTATTACCATGAATAAATGTCAATTAATCGCCTTCCTTCATGGCAATGAAAACGAATGTTTTTAAACAGGCAGTCCGGGGCAAGATGACGAGCTCGTCATCTGGCCCTGTGTTTCGGTATTTATTAAACTAACTATGTTGTCCATTCTATTTAAATCCTGTAAACGCTTGTTTCTCTGTGTGTTTGTTCGCACGACCTTTCGCTTCTATCTCCTCTGGGGCTAAGGGGCGCATGGGATCGGGGGAGGTGTCGTTCGAAAGGGGGCGACCAGAGGAAGACATTTTTGCCATCCGCTAAGCCCACCCCATAATCTCCCGAAAGAAAAACCCTATCGGGGTCCGTATCTCCACTTCCAAGCGTCCGATCGGTACGAGGAGAGTACCGTTCGACGGGTTCAAGACCTCCCCCTCCTCCGCTGTTCCTCCTCCTCCCAAAAAATTCAAAAAGCGTTTAAGGACAACTTCCGGCATTGTGACCCACCAACAGAAGAATTGATCCAGTGCTGTAAATGCCAAGAGTGGTGGCATGAGGAATGTTCTAATTATGAAAATGGAATTTTTATTTGTGACTATTGTTAGCTGCACAACTAAACACTTCAAAATTACGTTACAGTCAATGCATTATGCTTAGTTTGATACTTTGTAAGATGTAAAAACACAGTTATCATTTGTTAAACCATGTAACATATTCAAAAGATAATATATGTTCAATATTTTTCAGTGTTGTCATCTTGCCCCAAGGCCAAAGTCATCTTGCCCCAGTACTGGGGCAAGATGACGATTTGTTAATGTTATGAAAAAATGAAATTATCCTTTATTTTTTATTGAAAAATTAAATGGTAATGTATTTAATACTACAAAGGTATACTCTATCAGTTCATGTAAAATTAATTTTACTATTACTTCAAAATATATTAATAAACAACAAAAATTGTTAACATAGTCATCTTGCCCCGGTCTCCCCTAAGTCACAAAAGATAATTAAAAAATAACTTACAATGATATTCACTTCAAAACTATTTTTATTTCCCAACATATTCTCCACCAATATTTATGCACTTATATCACCGTTTTATCCGCACCCCAACACCAGCTACATAACATTCTTTGGGTTCCTGTCTCAGCCCCATTAGGACTTCAATTTGAACCAATTCATCAACTGTGAATATAATCTTGCTTCCAAGATGGTTTTTTAGTGGACTAAACAGATGAAAATCGCTTGGGGCTAAGTCGAAGCTGTATGGTAGATGTTGAAGAAGTTGCAAGATGATGTTTACAGATGATGTTCACAGATGATGATAAGGTTCAACTTGAAGTCCAAATGTGGACACAGCAACCCAAAGAATGTTATGCAGCTGTTGTTGGGGCACTGATAAAAGGGTGCATAAATAAATGCATAAATAATGGCGGAGAATATGTTGAGAAATAATAGTTTTGAAGTGAATATCATTGTAAGTTATTATTTAATTATCTTTTGTGACTTACTTAATGACTTAGCCTCGTATAATCTCATTTGCTTGTGTTTTAATAGATTTACAGAATTTAGTAAAATAGAGATTCTTATTGTTTTTGGGTCCCTTTATTGATTGCATGGATGCTATTTGTTTCCAGGTAGCTATGGTCGATTTCCGTAAATTTCAAGTGACACTGAATTCACCAATAATTTTTACTACAGAAAATAAATTTAGATTGCAATTTTGCCCACCGCATGTATCCGCTTATGCAAAACATGCTCCGTTTATCATGGACAGGGTGCCTCAGGAAAATATTTTTGAAACTTTCAATACCATTTTTCTAAACTATAATCATCGTGTTATATGTTTAGTAGAAATCAGTGTATTTTTTTGGACTTAGCACAAGTTTGCATCAACGAAAATGGATTTGCCTAGACATATCATTTTTGGCCTTTTATTATTTTTGCATTTTGGGATTACAAACTGGACTTGAAACGGATATGGTCTTAATTTTACCTTTAATAAAAATTTCAGTTTTTCCAGAATATCAAATTCGTAAAAAAATTGAACATAGCACATCTGTGCTCTTAGGTTTCGATATATGCATATGCTGCTATACTATGTTTATTCGCAACTTGCATGATAGAAAATATAGAAATATTGTTTTGAGATTATACAGAATTTATATCAATGTAAACATTTCCTATATGTTTTTCGAATTAAACATTATGTTTTAACATTTTTTTAACAAAGTTAAAAAGAGTTTATGAATTTGGTTTGTCTGTCTATCTGTATATTTGTCCCGCTATCCGTACTCTAATTCCCATAAAGATACTCAGATTACCAAGTAATGTAAATTATGTTATTAAAGTTTAATATAAAATGTTTGGTAGTGAAAGTGAAGTTTGTCGCATTTATAGTTCGTTTATATACAAACAAAAAAAATCCATTACATTATGATCTATGGGGAAAATCGTTAACTGTGTATTTTATTCATGTTACGATATTTGAAACATAAGATTGATATGTATCGCTGAAGTGGACTTCAATATGATTTCTCAGAAGTGTAGAATAAATAGCAATTATAGTTCGTTTACAGGGACATACAAAATTATTCCATTCCATTACCACAGATCGAAAAGAATTGGTCGCTTTGCATTTAAATGATGCGATACTTCAAACATTAAGAAATTGAAAAAGAGCACGGATGTGCATTGCCACATGTTTTCTATAGATTGTAGAGTGCGTAGTATATATTATTCATTTACAGAAACGCACAAAATAATTATGTTAGTGTGATGATCAATAGTTTTTGTAAGCCCGTTTTCCGGTGTAGTATGCATTTTTAAACTTCCGAATATTTTAATGTTTTACGGATAAATTTTATTGATCATATACAGGGCTACACAACAGAATTTCTACGCATTACCGCATTGACAGTATTTGCTAAGTATAAATTTTACTCAGTTAGGTGTTTTTTTAAATTGCTTATTTACAAATCTCATGTCATTGCATGATAAAATGAAATTTCCTAATAATATTCTGTTACTACTGGAAAGCGTTTTATAATCTATGTCTGATGATAGATTTTTCATTTTTGATAATTTTTCAAGTGTTATCTTTATATGACTGAAAATTTATCTTTTCGCATATGGAGTATGTACTGAAATTTACATTTCAAATATTGGAGATCAATTGTTAACCTCAAATACAGAAATATGACATTTGTCACTGCTGTTGACATTTTTGAGACAATGTCATATTTCGATAGCTTTAAGAGCTTTTTTGAAAGCTATTATATTGTGGAATAGCAATCATTTATGAAAATTGTACTTTATGAATAAAATGTGAGAATGGCATAGCTCTTTTAAGATTTATGTTAGGCATAAATACAAAATTTGCATTTGATAAATATACAGATGATACAAATAAAGAGTTAGGAATTGTTGTTTCATGCTACAGATTTACTGAGAAAATTTGTTCTTTCTTAGACATTCTATGTACAACATTTTCTCCAACGTGCAATAAGTTAAAGTTATGAAAAAGTGATATTATTATTAGTATCAGTACTGGTATGCACGTGTAAAGGAAGCTAATTTTTGCTTGATCTGTTTCTTTCTTTTATTTGTATTTATTGTCAGGAAGAATAGTATTAAATGTTTAAAAGGCCAGATGAAGATAACTTTTGAAAGTGAAAGGAAAAAACGTCTATGGGATATTACTAATTAAGCTTCATAGATGATGATGTAAAATATTTTATGTCTATGTAAGATATTTTAGGAATTTTTAAAGAGTTTTTCATATTATGTTATAGCACCTGGTTAACTGGTCTTCACTCGAAACTAAAGGAGAAAACTCCTTTTGTGGTTGTTTTGCTGGGGAAACATTTGCAAGCCTGTTCAAAGCCAATTGACGCACTTAATATCATTATCAAAACTGTGATACAATTAAAATAATATTGGGTCTAACATCCCTTTACTTTGACCCCAAACTTGTCCAAGGATTGTATTACGGAATATTATGTATTTTCTCCGTGCAAAGAGCATATATGAAACTAATAAATAGATTCATTTAGTATGCCAGATATTATAGACAATTTTTTATGTTTAATTGCAATTTTTAGCTGTTCTTATATACTTTTCCTGCTTTCTGCAAATATTTCCATTTAATTCCTATTTTTACAGGCAAATAATATTCTGATAGATTAATTTCTAAGTGTAAAATATCTCTAATCTGTCATTTTCATCGAAATCGTTAGAATGATTTACAAGAAACGCAGTTAAATACACACACACACACACACACACACACACACACATATATATATATATATATATATATATATATATATAATAAATAATTATATATATATTTAATAATTATATATAATATTAATATAAATAATATAATTATATATATATATATATATAATATATATATATATATATATATATATATATATATATATATATATATATATATATATATATATATATATATATATATATATATATATATATACACTGCTCAAAACAATTAAAGGATATTGCAGTTTTAGGTGGATTTTGTATCTGGGAAATTTTTTAGCTGATTGATACATGGTCGACAGACATAGTAGGTTATATGAGAATAAATTACACATGTTTGGCAGAAAAAAATGCATTAACACAATTTGTGCATATGAGAAAAAAAGAATAAGAAAAGGTGTTTTCTTCAAAGACAATCATTTTCAGTAGGGGGTATGGTTTCCACGGGCGGCCAGCAACGTTGAACACCTTTGAGGCATGGACTCAATGAGGCTATTAATGACGAGTTGGGGTATTCTGCCCCACTCTTCCAGAAGAGCTCTTTCCAGTTCTTGGAGAGTTTGTGGGGGTTGTTGGCGGCCAGAAACTCGTCTTCCTAGAGCGTCCCAAACGTGCTCGATTGGATTCATGTCTGGAGTACATGCTGGCCATTCCATTCGAACGATTCCTTCCTCGAAAATGAAATCCTCCACCAGGTTTGCACGATGTGGCTTGCAGTTATCGTCCATTAAAATGAAGTTATCTCCGATTGCTGCAGCGTAAGGGACTACAATAGGTCTGAGGATCTCATCCCTATATCGGCGACCAGTCAGAGCTCCATCTCGAATGATGTAGAGGTCAGTGCGCCCGTCAATGGAGATGCCACCATACACCAACACTCTTCCACCGCCAAATCTGACACTTTCGTGCACGAACGCAGGATTATTCCTACTGCCACGGTCCCTCCAGATGAAAATACGCCTATTATCCGGATGCACAGAAAAACGGGACTCGTCAGAAAACAGAATATTGCTCCATTCATTTCTCCTCCAGTTGACATGCTCGGTTGCCCAGTCCCTGCGGTCGCGACGATGCCTTGATGTTAATCTAACACATACCATCGGTCGGCGAGCATACAGACCTACAGCATGGAGCCGGTTTCGGACAGTCTGAGTTGAAATCGTGGTGCCTGTAGCCGAGCGAAGGTGTTGTTGGAGAAGAGTAGCGCTCATGTTTCGGTGTCTCCGAGCTGTTAACGCTAAATACCGATCTTCATTGGGCGTTGTTGCCCGTCTACGACCTTGCCCTGGTCTTCGGCCTGCACATCCACTCTCCAAAAAACGGTTCCAGATCCTGGAAATGACACTTTGTGACACTCCAATGGCTTGCGCTACTTCGGCTTGAGTTTGGCCCCCTTCTAACCTACCAACAATTCTCCAAGCTTCTGAATCTGTCAAATGACTTCGCTGAAACATCGTGCTCATCGAAACAAAGCAATCACTGAATGCCGATCATCCTTGTCTTCATTCTCTTTTATCCAGTTGAAAGTCAAATTTCATTCGCTGCCGCTGAAGCGACGTTTTTGACGTCGAAATCAAAATTTGCATACTCCACAGTTTGAAAACCAGAAAAATTTGCATTCGTGATTCTCTTCTTCTATTTTCGGCAAAAAAAATTCGTTTATATCTTTATTTTATATAAAACTTCAAATATCCTTTAATTGTTTTGAGCAGTGTATATAATATATATATATATATATATATATATATATATATATAATATATTTATATATATATATATATATATATAGTATAGAAAGAAATACACGTTTAATAAGCGTAAGATTTAATTCTTTAGCAGTTCATTTTCACTTTATATATCTTCTTCATTTCTACCAAGTTCTGTAAACGGTTTTAATGCCCATTTGACTAAGCGTCGCAAAAACTTGATATCAATTTGTATGCATTGTTGTAA
Organism: Maratus michaelseni; assembly: GCA_963931845.1. Taxonomy (NCBI): domain Eukaryota; kingdom Metazoa; phylum Arthropoda; class Arachnida; order Araneae; family Salticidae; genus Maratus; species Maratus michaelseni. The sequence goes on from OZ007593.1 coordinate 111,601,074, forward strand.
CTATCAAACTGTTGCAATTGTACATTGTTGATTTGTTTGACGCCAATCCTGGCTACCGATCCGATTATTTCAAGTTAGCCATTTTACCTATGTGTGAAGAGCATGTACAACATAATAATTTTTTTCATTTTGCACACTATTTGTAATATTGTTGTACGTTGTTACGATTTTGACAGTTCTTATACAAATTTTATGCTTTCTACAATGTTTCCTACTTGTGCGAAGAGCGACTAGCATGAAATGGCGATTGTTCCAATAATACTGATATCCTGACGAAACAATTTCTAGACCCAAAGTACTCCTAATCCGTGGTTTTCGTCAAAATCGTTTGAGTCATTTTCAAGAAACCAAAAATATTTAAATAGATAATTATAAAAGAATCGCTCGTTTAATAGTATAAGATTATTCAATTGATACTAATATTATACTATTTTCTGATTAAAAAAATATATTGTTTTATAAGATTTAACTAACAATTTAATAAGTTTTATAAGGATAATAACCATTCTAATTTCTAGAATAATGCATTGGTAAGTAATTTTATGAGTATTTGTTACTGATGTCTGGATATGCTGTATCTTACGCCAATGACAATTTTGGTGAATATATATTATTAATATAAAAAATACGAGGTATATAAAATAAATTAATAAATATATATACAATAAATGTTAAGTTTTTAAAAATTTGCACCTAATCATATTTTGCGCCCATATGGCTTAATCTGTTCCGCGTAATATGAATTGTCTTTGGTCTTTCTCTCTCTTTCTTTTTTTGCGTCATTTAGAATTAACTTTAAAATCAATGATAACTCTTTGTTGTTTCTTTATAGTCCGGAAGGCTGAATCACATTTTTGAAACAATTTTTAGCATTTTCACGTTGTTACCACGATGCTGCCATAGCAATATTGCAATATACTCACTGCGATGTAAAATGAATCGCAACCTGATCAATTATGTTACATCGACTCCACGCAGTCATCAGTAACGGGTTGGTGTTCATTTTACATTGAAATGAGCTGCGGGATATTGCTATTGCAACATGACACAGTAGTTGCTATAACGACAAACAACAGTTGCTATGACGCTATCGCTGGTGCGCCAGCGAACTAGCAGTTCCGTTATTTGTACTCCCCAATCTGCCATGTACACGAAAATCATTGACGCTAAAATTGGTTGCAAAATGTGACGCTGCTAACCGAATTATTACCACGTATAAGGCGTTTTCATTTGAAAAGGCAAAAGGAGTCATAAACAGGATGGATATTTTAAATGCGTATGAATACTATAAAAAATGTATTTGAAACAGTAGGGAAATACAGAGGTTGCACAATTTTTAGACGATTTCGGCATTGTTTTTTTAACGTTTAAAATATGAATATTGCTTTCTGAAGTAATCCATATGATAATCTTGTTTATTGATTCTAATTCTGCGTAATGCTTTGGATGGTAGAAGATTTTTTTGTAAAATTTACCGGGTTATTGCTTTCCATGCCTCTTTAAAAAAGTTCCAGATTCGATCAATCGTGGTGGTTTTGCGCTTTGAAAGAGCACTTTTCAGCAGACCAAATGCACAATAAACCATAAGAGAAACGTCAGGTGACTTCTAATGAATATGTTGAAAGGTATAAATGCAATACCTGTGTGAGTTTGTAATGTTTTCAACGAATACAGTGATAGTTTTTAAAGTATGAGCGGTAGCTTTGCTTTGATGCAATTTCACCCTTTAAAAGTCGTCGAAATAAAGAAAATAGCATTTTTTCTGTAAATATCGGATGTAACACATTATCTTTATAATATAATGAATTAATTGTAACATTTTTGTCCAATATTCTTATTTTTATTTTCCCATTGTAAGATAAATTTGCGACAGTCATAAATCCTTAACTGAAACTTCGTTTTCAGCCTTGAAATGGGCTCTTTTTTTTTAATGTATTTTTTTTAATTTTGAGTCTTTTTACTAAGAATAAGTACTGATTTTCGGGATAGCTCTTTCCAATTAATACTGATGTTTATTTTGCACTTAGAAATTTTTATACTATGCGCTTTACAATCATTGTAAACTTCCGAATAAGAATATTTCTTTTCAGAAAACAACAAAAAAATTATCCTCTGATTCACAGCTTGTTTTAATGCGCCATCTTGACAGAAGAATAAATTTGAAAGCATCAGACAATAATATGAATTACAAATAATAAGTTGTTGAAAGAAAGTTTCCCCTAAAATAATTCATTTTTTAAAATCATTTAACAAATTTGTCTAAAAAATTTGCGAACAACCTCTGTAGGAGACATAAAATGATATTATAGAGCTTATCCATTATTTTACAAACAGAGAATGATATTCAGGTCTAGAATAAAGAAAACAGAAATAAAAATATCAGATATTTTTTTTTTGTTTGATTAGTTACCTAACTTTTTCTAAATTGACAAATGTTGTCACTTTCATATTGAACAATTATTTTCTTTAAATAAAACGAACAAGATGCGCTGACATACACTTGAAAATATGAGCTGATTAAACAACATTTGCGGTACTTTAGGGAGAGTTGTTTGGCATAATATATAGTTTTTGTATCAACCATTATTATTATCTATATTCACTTTAAACCTCATTGTTGCTGGCATTGCTCATGTTTGAAAAACATACATTACTTTTTTGACGTATTTGTAACGTATCTTTATAGATAAAACATACACGATAAGACGACTATTTTAAAACATACTACGACTATTTTAAAAATTACTACGTGGCTGAGCAACATGTTACAATTTTGTAGTGATTATCCAAGGTAACGACAGTTAGAGCCTAAAAAGTCAAATAAGAGGTCAAGAAAGCAAAATAGCTGAGAAACATACCAGTTTTGTATTCTAAGGAACTTAACACATGACTAACTTCAAAAGGAGCCTTTTCCACAGAAAGCAACTTTTAAAAACCACTGAATAATTTAAAATACAAAATACAAAATATTTGTATATCATATTTGTTTAAAATCAATATTAAAAACTATTAAACATAAAAATTGATTTTTCTTTTCTTCTATATACATAAGAGCAAGTATTAAAATTGTGAAATATTTCGAATTCCGCGTTTTGATGGATTTACACTTTATGGAATGTTCTGAAGACGATTTGACTATTTTTTGAAAATATGTGTTTCTTTGTCAGTTAGTCTGCTAATTTGTGTGTGACACAAATTTTGTGGCCGCTGTATATGAAGAACTAATGCAAGGAATTTAATCAAACTTCAGATTAAGTTAAACCGTCACAAAAATTAGTGCTGATAAGTTTAGGGTGTATATCGCTTTAGATGCTGTGTTATTCATGATTTCCTTGATAGTTATATCTCGGCATGCATGGGATAAATTTTCATAAAAATTGCATATTTAGTTATATATATGGAATTAAGCTAACCTTATTCCATAAGGTTAGACCTTTGCTGGAGTATGTACTTTTAAGATCTCGGTGTATACAGCCCAACAGGTGACGCTGCTGTGTTGAGTTTTACAAGATTTCAATGAAAGCTAAATCTTGACATCTACGCAATGGAATTCCATCAGACTTCGTATTCAGTTATACATTGACATAAATTGATATGGATTAGGTTTGGATTAATCTTGCTCAGCAAGTTCCGCTGCTATGCTTTGAAAGAATGTGTTTTGAAATTTCACCAAATTAAATATGTAAGACATACTTTAAAAAGTATGTTTCTTCAGTTTTGGATTTGTTTGAGCAACAGGAATAGTTGCTATACTGAGTTTTTCACGTTTTTCGTGATAGCTATATCTTGACATATAGAGAGTGAATTTCACCAAATTTTTATGAGAATAAAATATTTACTTAAATTGATTTTGATGCAACTTCTGACATTGTTCATTCAATAGATGGCGCTGGTGTATAACATTTTTACGATAGTCGTATCTCAGTTTCTATTGGATAGAAATGCACCAAATTTTATATTTGAAGTTATTAATTAAAATATATATAAGATAGTATAATTTCGTATTTGAATATCAGGAAGTGGCTCTTTTGAACTGTGCTATTTTTATCTGCTGGTCATAGTAAATTGAAGTTAATTCACTTTACTTAGTAATTATATGTTTGCTATTTAAATTAATGTATTAAAATAATATAGAAAAAAGTTTTGTGATGGCCATAGCATACAAGTGAGTTCTTTAAAAACATGACTTTATTTCTTACTAGCAGTAAATCCGTTCATCCGAAAAAAAAGTAGGCATCAACTATAAAGAAAGATGCACTGCTTCCAGCGTTGAATATGTCATAAGCAATAAGCATAGGGGCCGGCTTAACGGAGGAGACGGGGGAAAATTGAGCCAACTCCCACCACTAATTTTAAAATGTTATTTTTGTCTTAATTAACCAGAGTGATTAAATAAGAAATAACTTTTTTAAATTAATGGAAGAAGTATACTTTTTGCATATTTTGCCCACGTGAAGTCGGTGCTTATTTGCAAAAGTAAAAATATATTGGCAATTTCATTCATAAAAATTAAACATATTACATCAATTATTTAAAGGAGATATGCTTTTCTCTTTTATTTTCAGACTAGAATAAAATTTTAGTCCCACATTACAAAGGTATTTTTGTTGAATTTCCACGGATATATTAAGAAGTAAAATTATTATAAGAGCTAAATGGTGAAAATCCATAATTGAAACTGTGTCAATGTCAAAAGAAAACGTGTATTTTCATACCTGAAATTGAAGCATTTTACTCACGACTGCATCAGAATGAAGCAGTTTCATAAAGTCTCAGATTTCTTACTATAAAAAACAAAATTTTGCATATATGGTTTAGAATATCTTATTCTCCCCTCCCCCACCCCAAAAAACAGCAAGAACGTATCATCTATATATATATTACTATATCGTACGTGGCTCAGAAATCGCGATTATTTGTTAATTTTTTAATGGCAACGCCCAAATGAAAGGCACCTCATTGGTTGGTGCTGCCATCTACAAGAATAAAAGCGGAACAAACAATGATTTCTTGATTATTTCTTGATTACATTTAATTATAATTTGTCAACATTAACAATTAACTAGATATATTTTTATACATTTTCATTTGAAATATTGATTTTTGTAAGCATTTAATATTTATAATTTAAAAAATACAACTAGCAATATAAAATTAAAAATGTAAACAAAGCAATGATTTTTAGTAAAAAGGGAAAAGTAAGTGTGATAATTTTCCCTGACCGTTTAATTTTTTAAACGTAACTGTTATACTTTTGAAATTTTAGCTGTTATTTAATTTTTTTACAATTTTTTAGTATACATAAATATTATTTAGTCTATTTTTTATGAAGTCCACTCAACTGTTATGTTTTTCAATGCCAGTCTGCCGAGCAACGCTGGGAGGATCAGCTAGTTATTAGTATCGCAATGTTGCGCAAATAAACAAAATGAGAAACAAAACAATCGTTCGCAATTTGACATTTATTGAAATTAAAAGCAAAAAAAAAAAAAAAAAAATACATGTTTAATATTTTTTTTAATTAAAAGTTTTTTTTTGAGGAATCTTTAAAAATCTGTAAATTATGTTCGTTGAAATGAACTTTGAGATGAACTTTACATGAAAAAGAATTTCTTCTTCTATTATGTGCTGTAATGTCTTAAATTATGCGATATTTAAAAACAAACGCGAACGGTGAAAAAATATAAATAATGCTAAAATCATTACAAAAATCACCTTAAAAAGTATTGAAAAAATCTGAATTGAATTTTGAAAAAAAATTCTTCTAGGGGTCTTGGGATGTAGCTTGGTTCTTATTCATCAGAGCGTGAGAGAGTGGATAAGAAGCATAGAGATATACATACAGACAGACATCATCACAAACTCTTCGTTTTGTTAATATAGATTTGGTATGTGGTAAAGAAGACACGGCTATAAAAAAGTTACATGTATAACACATATTTGTGGACATTTTAACTTGAAATTTAAGTTTAAATAACCATTCATATGTATATTCTTAGGCACGAAATATTTTATACGAGAGCTGTATGTATTTGTTATTAATACCTTTGATGGGAATTTCCACCAGATTCGCTGCGAGTCAAATATCATCGCAAACTTTGTCGAAAAGTGAGAGGCAATAAATGAAATTTATAAATAAAAGTTTTAATGATCAACTGCACACCAAGTTTTAATCACCAAAATTATTATCATGCAGACTAGTTTTAATAATGTAATAGCTGTCGTCGTAAATGCAATTGGAAAACTTTGCACTTGCTTCCTTTTCATAGGTGTACTAAGGGAATAAAGTGACGAAAGTGTCAGTCGGTCTTAAATTAATTATCCTTATGTCTGGACTAAAACTAAACTTTCTTCTAAATAAAAGTTTTATTTAATACATTTTGAATTTTCCTATAAAAGTCAAAATTTTAAATTTGAAACTATGAATTTTAGATCTACTGCGCCCCATTTTAATCATTCCTTCTCACACATTTTCCATATTTTTACTTCTGTAGACTTCACTTTAAATTCAATAACTTTTTTGAACTTTCTAACGTTGTAAAAGTAGTTTTATCTTTAAAAAACTCACAAGACCCATAAACTTTAATACGATCATCTCAAGGAATTTTTCTCTTTTTAAAAAGGAATTAGAATAAATATTTTATGTAGCTTTTTAAAGGATTATTTAAAGAAAGACGTAAAATTCATTTTCGTGGCTTGGAGACATAATCAGAATGATATTTTAAATAGGTTGATATACTATTTTGGAAAATCTATAAAACATTATAGAAATGAGAGCACTGTAATGATAGCCAGAGCTTATCCATTATTTTAAATCACAAAGTGAAATTCAGACCTTTAAATCACTTGCCATTAAATTAAATAGTGTAATTTTGAGAGGCGTATAACGATATAATATTTAAATATTTATTATTAAAAGAAAATTAAAATAATGTAAACACATTTTTTGGAATAACTATAAAAGTAACTGGGACAGAGTTTTCTAGCATAATGTATTTATTAACGAGAACGATGACCGGTGATCGCATTACATCATATTTTCTTGCGTTTATGCAATAACTCCTGTGACGTCAGGCTAAATTAATAGAAATACCTAAATTGCAATTAGAAGAACATTATTTAAAAATTTATATAAACGACAGCAAAGACTTTAATTAAGCATAAGTAAGAACAATTTTTTGTATTGGCCGTCCGTAATTAAAAAGGTCTTAACTGCAGATAGCGGCGAAAATTAACAATTTTTGTATCGCACATTAGTGAAGATTTTTTTAAGATAAGGTCTTTAGTTAAGCAGCATGTTTTGCCAATGGGTGACCGTTGCTTTGAAACACGTGTGAGAATTTAAATTTAGGGGAAAAGAGTATTCGGCGATAATTAGCCAACCGTTAGCACACCATAACATGAGAAAGAGTTTGCTGACCGCAGATAGCTTACAACCCAGGTGGTAGATCATTTAATGATCAGTGATAGAAATTACTCCGTAGATAAGAATAGAGATTTCGTGGCGACTGATGTCTTAAAATAAGACTTGAGTTTGTATTTCAGTTGAGTTTGTTTTCATGCTCTAACGCTCGTATTCACGAATAACTTCGACCCCGAGTTAAGCCGAAAACCCGGGTCGAAAGCTAAAATGGTATTCATCGTCTACCTGACTGGACCGGTTTGAAGGCGAAATCTAAGGCTGGGTTCAGTTACTGTCAGTTACTGGACCTGGCTTTACAGAGGGTTGAAGTTCAAGTTTTTCAACCGAGCATGCGTAGTTAACAAAAAACAAGACGAGAGAGCAAGTCTAGTCACATTTTACAATAATGGCGGCTTACGAGCTTACGTACTGAATCAAGTGTCTGTGTATAAGATATAATAGAAATTTATTACTATTATAAAACAAAAGAACAATATGCAAAGGTATGTGATCTCATATATATGTATTAGCTTCAATTTTTTTTATCTGGTTTGTTTATATTTATATATAAATCCTCTATATTTTATGTTCAATTGTTTGTTTATATAAATAAGCATGGTCGCGAAGAATTTTATTTGCCATAAAAAATAGTCAAAATTACATTAATGGTAGATAAATTGCTATTAAAATAAAAATTGTTGCATTTAAGGTTATTTGTTTTTGCAATTTTGATCTTAAAAAGAATTTATGAATGTATTTTAATAGTAGCGAAATAAATGTCGTACGTAAGTTCTAATTAAAATTTGAGACATCAGACTAATTTGCATTTTTCTTTAAGTAAAAAATACTTAGATTATGTTCAAGTATCCATCGACTCAATGTAGGTTTTCGATTTTGGTACTCGTAGAATATGGGTAAAAGTTAAATTTTGGGTCTTGTGTGAAAGATACACTATTATTATTTATGTACGATCTGTTATATAAATATAAGATTAGCTCTATAAATTAGACATTGTGGTTTTAAACTAAACAATATATCATCCGAGTTGTATTTATCTATTGAAGATTTTTAGTAGGTTTATTCTTTGTTTAAATCACGAATATGTTTATATTAATTAAACAACTCTATCATTGATTAACACTATACTATTGTTATTTCTGTTTTTGAGCTTTACGTTATATTTCCCAATTTTTGAGAAATTTGAAATATTTATTTAATTACATTTAAGTTTCAACTGTGTTTTAATTTCAAAATTATATATAATTTAAAATATTGCAATAGAAGTAAAGGGCTGAAATACATTGATAAAAAATTGTTCATTTTTAAAATAACACCAGGCAAAAAATCCAGAAACACCTTTGTTTTAAAATAATGCTTCTCTTCAAATAAACGTTTTGTCACTTCCAATTTTGTCTATCATGACAGAATTGATATGACCTAAACCATTGATTGTACGGTATATAAAAAGTTATAACAGCTGTACATAATAAACTTACAGAACCAAACTTATCCCCTCCCCCTTTTCCCATCATGTTTTCACATATACACATACTAAGGATCAATACAGACAAAATTTGGGGCCTATTTAGGGCCCTTTCACAAAAATCCATGTCATAAAACAGGGCCCTTCATAAAATTGCTTTTAATAAAACAGGGCCCTTCATAAAATTGCTTTTAATAAAACAAGCCCTTCACAAAACTCCTTTTAATAAAACAGGACCCTTCACAAAATTCAATTCCACAAAAACATACTCTTCATTAATTATTTTTATTGTGTTAGCTTTTAAAATGTGTAATCTACTAACAAAATAAATTCACCAAAAAGTAAAACTTTAGCAGGACTTAAAGAAGTTATTTTTAATAAATGCTTGTTTGAATTTGAATAACTGAATTTCCTCTTTTGTTACAAAATGTTTTTTTCGCAAAAATATAATACATTTCACAAAAATAACTTCTTTTACTTTTCACAAAAATGTCCCCCCCCAACCCCCCCCCCCCCAAAAAAAAAAAAACCTTGAATTTTTTTACATTAGTTGGTAAATCAAAAATACTAATTAGTTTGATATCTGAAATTTCATTTATGTAAACAGGAGTCATTTCGCTACTGTTAAAATACATTCGTTATTCCTAATTTTTTTTTTAAAATGAAAATTTGAAAAAAATAAATAACCTTAAATGCAAAATATGTTATTTTAGTAATGTTTTATTAGCCCTTTAGGTAATGTTGACAATTTTTTAAGGCAAATAAACTCTACTCTTCATGATCTTGAATATTTATGTAAGCAAATAATTAAACATATAATATATGAGTTGTATGTATAAATATAAACAAACCAGCTAAAAAGTTTGCAGATAATATATACATATATATATATGAGATTACATACATTCTATTTTTAATACTTTAAACTTTCTTTTTATTTCTATATCTTACATAGAATCTTGAGTCACGTTTTAATTTACTTTAATTAACTTATAACACTGACAAAAAAAAAAGAAAAAGAAAGAAAGAAAGATAGAGTGATGCATGGGTAGGGTGGGGCAAATGGGGCACTTACTCTTCTTCACTAAATCACATTCAAAAAAATTATATTCCTTAAAATTCAGTACTATAAAATTATCTGAAATTATCGTTAATAAATTCAGATTGTTTTATCAGATTACGAACTATCATTATTTTCCCTATCTAGTCTAGAAATCTATCGCCTCATTCATAAAAAAATATTTAAAATATTCATAAAAAAATATTTAAAAATCTTTTTTATTCTCTCTCTCTCTCTCTCTCATAAATAAAATTGTAATTGAATCTATGAAGTGACATCTAAATGAGTGAAAAAAATAAAATTTAAGAACTAGAAAGAATATAGAAAATGAAGTATAATTATAAATACATCTTTTTCAATGATGCACTGGATCTAAAAATAGATGTCTATGCATGTAAAAATATTTTGTAATTACTTAGGCTGATTTATTAAAAAATATTCAAAGGCAGTCAAGTGAATACCTTTGAACTTGTAAATCTGATAATGGAAAAATTCTTATACAAAAGGGGTAAAGGGGCTTCTAAAAGCTACAATTTAAAAAAAAAAATCAACTTTTTGTAATATTTCACAGTTTTATGTCCAGATAGTATACAGAATTCATTTATCATTATTTAGAAAAGACTTTACTCGATTCTGTGTTGAATGAAACTTTTTTTTGGAGCCTTAAAAGGTTTAAAATATTAGTGTTCATTAAAATAACATCTAATAAAATAGCAATATATCCATGGTTGACAGTTTAAACTAAAAACAAGTTTGGAGTTTATTATTTAGCGACTAGTTAAAATAAAATGTTTGTTAACCGATCGGAAGCGATAATTGAATGCGCCGTTGGAGCTCCTGAAAAACTTGGGTGCCTGGTGCCAGGGCACTGTTAGAACCACAAACACCACCTTTTAAGCACTCTATGAAGCTCTGTTCCTTTGAAGCTCTGTTGATATTATTTCCACTCTTTTGTTGTTGTTGTTTTTGTCAATGTGCATATTAATTACTATCTAATTGTATTAGAATTAATCATTTTAATTAGATTGCTGAAAATAAAAAAAATCAAATCAATACATCTGGATATCATTTAATATATAAATTGATTCGACAAAATAAAAATAGTACTAGATTCTACTTTCTGGAATTTTTTCCTTTTTCTCCATTTTAATAGTTTCTTAATTAGAAATTATTTAATTAATTACTAATTATAGCTATTAATAATAGAAATCAACATAATTGCTGTTGAAATAAAATTTTCGTTTTGATCAAATCAAGTTTTCGTTTAGCTACTAAGACAAATTTTATTTGAAAAATAAACTTATAAAATTTACTTTAGCAATTAACACATTTCATATCCCTTTCTTAACTCACATATATGTTTAAAAGTAATAATAATAATACATAAAATTTGAATAAATTGTTAAAAAAAATATTAAACTTTGTAAGAAATTAAAATAAGTTAATCTCCATATTTAGTAATTACAAGTTTTTATTTTGTAAAAAATAAAATAAGTACTACATTTAATTTTCTTTTTTTTCCGGCACTTTTCTTCCATAATATAAACAAACAAAGCTTCAACGCGAAACCGAAAACGTCATCTGATTTTTTTAACCAATTGGCACGCTTTATTCAACCGGGGTCGAGTAACTCTGAGTTGGGTAACTTTTCGTCCGAAGTAGACGGTGAATACGAGTTTTCAACTCTCGGTTGAAAACCTCAACCTGGGGTTACTGGACCCTCGGTTCAACTCTCGGTCGAAGTTATTCGTGAATACGAGCGTAAGACTCGAGTTTGTATACTCGCTGAGATAATGAAAGCTATGACTAACATTTTGACAAGGAATTAATTTATAAAATTAATTGCTGTGGTAAATTTGAGTCAGCAGATGAAATATTCGTAAAGGGTTTTTAAGAAGAATAGTTGTCAATCATATTCTTTTTTTTTTTTTTTTTAAATCTCAGAAGGATATAAAAGAATTTATCTGGTATATTTAAAGGAATATTCAAAAGAGAAACATATTATTTTAGAAACTAGATATTCAATTAATGGTAAAAACAGATTTTTTTTTTAGAAAATTAATATAGTTGTTTTACTTTATAAACTAGCATTAACTATCCCTAAAAACAAATATATGTGATAGCAAACTATAGCATTCGAACTGTCTGCCTATACTTCATTTCCGATAAAGTTTATTTTATTCTAATGTAGATATCCCTCCCCATGGCGACTTTAATCCCCAAGAATATTCTAGACTTTTATCTGTTGACGTACCACCCAGTGATATTTTAATGTGATATTTTGTACAGATTTATTTCTTTTTATAATGCTTTATTTTAACAATAAAAATCAAACAAAAGGAAAAATATTTATTTTGATGTCTTCAAAACTGGATAAATAATTAAAGTTCCTATACATTCTTTTCATATACTAATATTAGTACAGCTATTGTAATAATAATACTCTAGTTATCAATTTTATACGTTACTAGATAGTACCCGTCAAGATTTAACGGTAAATAACTTGAAAGTTCCTCTAGAAATATGCTTTTACTTTTATTTAGCTGCTTTTAATTTAATGAAGCATTGGAAATTTTATGAATTGTTATATTGTGTAAGCGATTCCTAAAGATATAAGACGATAGATTGTGTTATCAGTCCAGCCTACTCAACTAACAAAAGAATTCTTGAACTATTAACAAAAACAGAAATATGAAGACATACTTTAAATTATTTTAAGTTTAGTTTGTTGGAGCTTTTAAATGTTTATCCCTTTGGAATAAAGTGGTATTAAATAGAATTTTTAATGCTAGTCAGAGTTGTGCTTGCAACATTTTACAACATTTCACATCAACTAAAAAAAAGCTTTTCGAGTTCAGATTGTATTTTTTTAAACATTGTTTGGTGCTGCCATCTGGGGACATTTTCTTGAAACAAATATACATTTTTCTAACACTTATTGATAATGATCATACAAAATATAGATAAAAATTTAGACCACTTTATTTAATCGATAATTACAGGCAAATTTTTTTATTTTAAATATTTATAATATCAAATAAGTAATTAAAAAATATTGTCGGTTGTTAAATTTTATTTACCACAGTCTCAATATTTTGAAAAAATAACAATATTTAGTGCTTCTGATTTTCTTTTTAAATTTAAAATTTAATTTTTTAAATACACAACTTTTAAAATTTTTTATTAAATTAATTTTTATTAGCCTGATTCTAAAACTCTGAATTTAAAATTTGCTGTTTGCAGCTCGCGATTTGTAATACATATTTTTTAATTACTTTAATTTATATTTTCCATTTTCACACATTATTTAATTGTTAAATCACGGATATCAAGATAATTTAGAGTTCTTGTACGAATATTTTCCCTTATTTTTGTTCTCTCTTTTTATTTTTCCTTTTTTACAAGAAATAATCACATAGTTATCTTATTATATATATGACATTTGAATAATGGTCATACCATATATAATAATAATTGTAGACTAGTTCAATTTATTTAATAGATAATTACATGAACAATCTTTTAATTTAAATACTTTTAATACGAATTTAGTAATTAAAACAAAGTATCCTTGGGTGTTAAATTTTACTTAATTATAAAGCATTCGAAAAAAAAATATATACAACTTTTCCTTCTGGATTAAATATGGCATTATTAAAATCAATCATTGCCAATAAAATAAGATCCGAACAAAGAAACACCACGCCTTATACCACTCGGCCAGCCCTTTCTGGCTCGAGTCTACTCTTAAATTGGTTAGTTTCTAGATTTAATATTACGCAGGCGCAAATGGGTCATTTTCGTTTGGAAAGTGGATTTGACGAAAGTTCCTTTTCGTTTTAATATATAAGATATACATTTTTTCATCTGGATCATTCTTATCTTTTAGGATACTGCAAATATTTTTAAATTTAAACTGTTACGTCTACAACCACGAATCCGACATTTTACGAGTAAGTGAAAAAAAAAACCTTATTCCTTTATCAGAGTAAAAAAAAAATGTATTCACAGTATTTTCCATCAGAAGCTTCATCCATTTGTAAAGTACCAAGTGAATTTCAAAACGCAAAAATTCTGGTTATTTTGAAACAGTGAATTTACCAAGACAATTTTAGATTTCTGCATAAGAACGGAACTTCTCTTTAAACAGGTTGTTCTTCTTGGAACGAAACAAATTCTAATCTCAAACAGCAGCATCTACAACGGAGAAAAGCAACACATCACTGCAAATCGTTTCTGGAGTTTAACTGACTGGTCTTCCTCTTAGTTGGGTGAGCACTGTGATGTTGGAAAACAACCCTGTCCTATCTTTCGGCTTACTCTGGACTTTTAGTTCAACTCTTCGTTCAAATTGAATAGTTGTTGCTTCTTACATTCACCATTGATTGTCTGATGTATTTGATAACTTTTTTTAAACTACGTCCTTATTTTTCCACTCCATACTAAACTTACTGCCATGAATGTACTATCTCCCACTTACAGGTCTGGTTTACCTAGTCGCACCCCTGACTTTAGTTCTTTAGAATTGACGTAATTAATTCATTATTTATTTCAATAAGAACTAAATACAGTTAATTCTTTATTTTTGCTTTCGAAATAATAGTGGTTCGCTTAACGTCCAAACCACGAAAACGGCCTTGGGCATGCCTGACAAATTTCACCTACAATATCTTTGTATTAATAGGATTCTAATTCCAAAATAAACACTTTTATACTTAAAAAACACTTATTTACCTTAATACAGCAGCACCAATTTTCTAAAACATTATTTTCATAATTAATAGCAATGAAAAATCATGCATCAAGCATAGAATACGAAACACTTTCCAACACATCAGGAAAATTCTAACGAAACTTCATCGTTAAATAAGTTGAAAGAAGATATGTAGTAAATACTTTAGGAAACATAACACAATTAAAAATTCAGTTTTATCAACTAGATTCCATAGTCAAAAAAGTTGTCGAATTACTTTGTGCAGCCTTGTATATGGTCTATAGATTTGAATATATACTACATAGCATGAAAAAATTTAGTTCAGCTAGAAAATTCACATCTAGTATTTTTCGCCAATCGATGGAAATGCATTCGAAATCTTTTGTACAATACCTGTATATTATCTAAAGACTTTGTACATACCATACGATAAACTACAATTTAATTCGGGTAAAAAACGCAGAAGGCAATTTAAAACTTACTTCTAGCAATCATCAGCCATAATTGACAATGTATCTTGTTCCTTGCATGTCCTTGTATATGAATTTATTTATATTCCACAAACTTCTATAAGTCTACTAAATATAATTCAGCAGGAAAATGCGTAACACAATTAAAAATACCCTTAAACAATTCACTCCCATAGTCAGCAATACTTACGAAATCCTTTGTGTAGCCCTGTAAATGATCAACAAAATTTATACACACCATGTACTATGGAAAAATTTAGTTAAACTTAAAAACGCAAACCAAAGTTAAAAACACACTTATCACACATGGACTGTAATTATCGCACCAAACCTGTAATCGTTTTCTTTTGCGTGTCGCTGTAAAAGAACGATTAACGTAATGCACACGATACTTTTCAGTGAGCAATTTATAGTGCAACTAAATAATGCATGTAAATTTCATTATGTTTGAAATAGTGAAATACCATTAAATTATGCTGCAAACAATTTTCCCTTTAGAACACTCTGTAATAGAATTCTTTTGTGTGACACTGTAAATGAATAATAACGGCTCTGCACCTCATATTTTACAAAAATCATGTTTTAGGGCGCTTCATAATTGTATAACAATTTCATCATGTTTTAAATGGCGTAACATCATCAAAATGCACTTGAAACGATTTTTTTTCCTTTGACCGTAACTTATCCGACTATTTTTGACTGGCCCTGTAAATAAACTGTAAGTGCTACACACTTTATTTTCAATAGGGATCATGCTTTAATAAACGTCAATAACATACAAAAATGTAAGGGAAATCCGAGAATATTTATGAGAGCTAGAGTACGGATGGCCGGCCAGACGGCAGACACACCGAAATCATAAACACTTTTCAACTAGGTTGGAAATCGTCAAAAATTATATCCAATGGTTAGAGTATCATAGTTGAGATTTTTGCAACAGAGCGAAAATATGCCGGGACCAGGATTTCGCTCTGTTGTAAAAATCTCAACTATGATTCTCCAACCATTGAATATAATTTACCTAGTTGGATATACTTTCCTCTGTTCATTATGTTAAAACATCGTTTTTATTTTTTACGGTTGTGACTTTGACATAAATCCGCAGCATGGACGTTGCTTTAAAATGGACGTTGCTTTATTAATGTAAATAAATGTTGGTTGAGAATAAAAATATTTAATTTAAAAGTACATTTTTCCAACCCTTTAATTGAAAAGATAATTTATTTGGAAAAATGTCAGACATGACTTTATGGAATGAGCGATAAGGTTTGTCGACGTTCCACATTCATACCATATCTTAGTGATGGGGTGAATGAATGATTTTGATATTCGAATGAATCAATCGGACATGCGCAAGTGTATAGCTTCAAATCTTAATATTTTCTTTTAATCAACTACTAACAGAACTTTCATATATATGTGGGATTATGATGAATAATAAGTACTTTAGCCACAACAAGGATTCTTCAAATATAATACACTGCTCAAAACAATTAAAGGATATTTGAAGTTTTATGTAAAATAAAGATATAAACGAAATTTTTTTTGCCGAAAATAGAAGAAGAGAATCACAAATGCAAATTTTTCTGGTTTTCAAACTGTGGAGTATGCGAATTTTGAGTTCGACGTCAAAAACGTCGCTTCAGCGGCAGCGAATGAAATTTGACTTTCAACTGGATAAAAGAAAATGAAGACAAGGATGATCGGCATTCAGTGATTGCTTTGTTTCGATGAGTACGATGTCTTAGCGAAGTCATTTGACAGATTCAGAAGCTTGGAGAATTGTTGGTAGGTTAGAAGGGGGCCAAACTCAAGCCGAAGTAGCGCAAGCCATTGGAGTGTCACAAAGTGTCATTTCCAGGATCTGGAACCGTTTTTTGGAGAGTGGATGTGCAGGCCGAAGACCAGGGCAAGGTCGTAGACGGGCAACAACGCCCAATGAAGATCGGTATTTAGCGTTAACAGCTCGGAGACACCGAAACATGCACGCTACGCTTCTCCAACAACATCTTCGCTGGGCTACAGGCACCACGATTTCAACTCAGACTGTCCGAAACCGGCTCCATGCTGTAGGTCTGTATGCTCGCCGACCGATGGTATGTGTTAGATTAACATCAAGGCATCGTCGCGACCGCAGGGAGTGGGCAACCGAGCATGTCAACTGGAGGAGAAATGGATGGAGCAATATTCTGTTTTCTGACGAGTCCCGTTTTTCTGTGCATGCGGATAATAGGCGTATTTTCATCTGGAGGGACCGTGGCAGTAGGAATAATCCTGCGTTCGTGCACGAAAGTGTCAGATTTGGCGGTGGAGGAGTGTTGGTGTATGGTGGCATCTCCATTGACGGGCGCACTGACCTCTACATCATTCGAGATGGAGCTCTGACTGGTCGCCGATATAGGGATGAGATCCTCAGACCTATTGTAGTCCCTTACGCTGCAGCAATCGGAGATAACTTCATTTTAATGGACGATAACTGCAGGCCACATCGTGCAAACCTGGTGGAGGATTTCCTTTTCGAGGAAGGAATCGTTCGAATGGAATGGCCAGCGTGTTCTCCAGACATGAATCCAATCGAGCACGTTTGGGACGCTCTAGGAAGACGAGTTTCTGGCCGCCAACAACCCCCACAAACTCTCCAAGAACTGGAAAGAGCTCTTCTGGAAGAGTGGGGCAGAATACCCCAACTCGTCATTAATAGCCTCATTGAGTCCATGCCTCAAAGGTGTTCAACGTTGCTGGCCGCCCGTGGAAACCAAACCCCCTACTGAAAATGATTTTCTTTGAAGAAAACACCTTTTCTTATTCTTTTTTTCTCATATGCACAAATTGTGTTTTTATCCTTTTGTACACAAATGCGCAATAAAATGCATTTTTTTCTGGCAAACATGTGTAATTTATTCTCCTATAACCTACTATGTCTGTCGACCATGTATCAATCAGCTAAAAAGTTTCCCAGATACAAAATCCACCTAAAACTGCAATATCCTTTAATTGTTTTGAGCAGTGTATAAACAAAACAGATTTAATAACATAACAACAAATACAGCTCGGATTCACACACAACTATATCAATGGGCTAATATTCCTGAATGATATAAACATTCTTATCTCCCTACAAATAATAATTATAACATCTTTGTCAAGCATTGCATAACATATCCACCAAACAACATATCCGAAAAAAACTATAGAACAACTGCTCGTGCTGCGTGCTTTTCTTGGTCTTGCGTGATCATCGCTTTTATCACTGCTCGTGAAAAGTAATAATTAATTGAGTTCATATTATTGTTGCTGTTACTTAATAATTCCGACATTATCGGTCATCCTGACGTTATGGCGACCTCGACAGTTCAATACTTCTTGTCATATAATTTTAATGTTACACTATGAACTGATACAATGCTATAAAACAAATAATACAAAAATAACTAAATTAAAACTCAGGATACTTTTTCATATACACTTTACCTTTTGAATGACACGGACAATAACAATTTTCATAAAATTTTCTTCTTTGTGTATGTTCGTAACCATTGAAAATACCAGGAGGGACATAGCTACACTTGGTATCACTCTCAATACGTTCATCATCTCTTCCAGGAGGTGCAGTTTCATATCTTTTGTAATAAAATTTATCTGTAAAATAGGGTTCTCGCTTCCTATCACTCCAAGAATAATGACTTCTTTGACACCTGTCTTGTTTGCGGTTTTCATGAATATTATGTTTTTTTCTGTCTTCATACTGCCTATAATGTTTGCGGTATCTATGATTTATGTCAACAAACTTTTCTTTTGTATAAAATGATTTCCCTTCATTTCCGTATCGGTAACCATGTTTCTCAAAACTTTCATGAAATATTTCTTTATTTTCATTTTTTCCTTTTATATTCCTTTTATATTTTATTTTTTGCTTTTTCATTTTCATGTTTTGATTTGATCTCGTGAGTTGAGTGACTTTTATTTGTTTTCACCGCGCGTGCTAAATTTATCTTAAAATTATTTTCTGAATTACTTTTATTCATAATACTAATCATTTCGTTTCCTGCACGTGAACTATTTTCTTTTGATACTTTCGCTTCATTGTATGAATTGGCAACATAATTTAATTTTTTATCAGAATTCTTCAAAACATTAAGGCAACCTACTTGAAAAGTATTGCGATCACCAACAATTTTAATTCCCTCTTCATTTATCGCCAAATTTAGTTTACTCATCACGTCCATTCCTAGGACTATGTCGGATTGTGAAACAACATATCCGAAAAAAAACTATAGAACAACTGCTCGTGCTGCGTGTTTTTCTTGATCTTGCGTGATCATCGCTTTTATCACTGCTCGTGAAAAGCAATAATTCCTTGAGTTCATATTATTGTTGCTGTTACTTAATAATTCCCACATATATATAAAAAAAAGAAAAATGCCCTGTTGAACTGAGGACATTGAGCTCACAGGCCATTCACACTAATTGTATAATATACTCTTATTTCAAAGAATTTTAAATTAGACTCTCGAAAATAAAGAAATCGACAATATATTAAAGGGGAATAACCTCCCTCCCCTTATAATTAACCAATGAACCCCCAAAACTATTCAGGGAAGCGCCTTATTACAATTGACTTATATACAAAATTTGAAGCAAATCGGATAATTCTGCATAAAAAACCCATTTATCTAATTTAAGGGGGTTAGCCCCCCTGTTTCCCCTCTTTATACTTAACCAAAGGATACCCAAAACTAATCAGGAAAGCTCCTTACCACAGTGAACCTATATACAAAATTTAAAGGAAATAGGAAAATTCTGCATGAAAAACCTATTTATCTAAATTAAGGGGGGGATTACCCCCCGTTTCCCCCCTTTATACTTAACTTAACCAATCAATCCCGAAAACTAATCAGGGAAGCATCTTAACACAGTGAACCTATAAACAAAATTTGAAGCAAATGGGATAATTCTGCATGAAAAACCCATTTATATAAATTAAGGGGGGGGTTAGCCCCCCGTGCCCCCCTTTATACTTAACCAATCAATCCCGAAAACTAATCAGGGAAGCGTCTTAACACAGTGAACCTATAAACAAATTTTGAAGGAAAACGAAATAATTCTGCATGAAAAACCCATTTATATAAATTAGGGGGGATTAGCCCCCCCGTTTCCCCCTTTATACTTAACCAATCAATCCCGAAAACTAATCAGGAAAGCGCCTTAACACAGTGAACCTATAAATAAAATTTGAAGGAAAACGGATATTTCTATGAAGAGTTATCGCTTTACGTACGTAGATACATACGTACATATATACAGAACCGGCGGGCACATAAGCTCTCAAGCTTTGATAGCCTGTGAGCTAAAAAAAGCAAATTAAATTAAGGGCCACTTCAAAATTAGAAACTTTTTTTTTAAAACAAAACTTCTGAGGGTAATTGATTAAACAAATACCAAAAACAGAAACAGTTGATTGTTCCAATGGGATTCTGAGTTGTGAAAAACTCCACTCCCTGTATATGAGTAGTTGTATATGATATCTTAGAGGATCCAGAAAAAGTGTATAAATGTAGCATATTTGCACTACAATAGGAAAGAAAAGTATGGGGATTCGACTGAAAACTTCATCAGCCATTCAGGATTGAGATCCCACCAATCAAATTTAACTAGAGTAAAACAGCCAATCAAGTTTAACTGACAGTAGAAGAGGTGTGGTTTCGCTGACAATTTGCCAGGAAGAGAAGAAAATAGAAAAATGGGTAAAAAAGCATTAAGATATATGAATTACGTAGAAAATAAGTAAAAAGATGAAGAGAAAAGATGTTTAACTGTTTCCAATGGAGAATCGGTCACAAAAAAGGCAAGCAAAAAGAAGAAAAGAGCGTAAATCTACTCTTACAAAAAGCAAAGGCAGTTTACATTGCCATACATAAAACTATAGGTAATTTAACTGTAATTTAAGAGTTATTATAAGAAAAAAGAGATAGAAATACAGTTACAAAGACTTTTTTTTAAATATAATATTATTTTAAAATTTTAAAGACACAAAAAATGTATTAGTCAAAATATACGATAGTCGGAAACTATGCTTTCACTTTTTTTTACAACATTTCTGGTAATATTTGATTAAAAAAAGACGAAAGTTGTCAACCATGCTTTTGCGTATGCTCGATTAATTCATTCGAATGACCAACTCATTCACTGTAACCATCACTTACGTACCTGATTGCCTTGCTTTTGAATTATGCTTACTGCATGTAGACGATGCGATGTACATGTGAAGGAAATAAACAAGCAGTTCAAATGCTGCAGCCAATTCAGATTGTGTTTGGTAAGGTTGTTTACTAACGACAGAGTACTGGTTATACGCTTAATATTTTTTTGTTACGACGACGCCTTATATTTTTATGTTACGTTGTGAGAGAGGCATTTGTACGTTGATACAATCAACCTGGAAACAATCTTCTTGAATGTGAACGTCTTGTCTTCGTAAGTCATTCTGTGTGTATGAATGTGTGGCAATATCTTATCTAAATCTTTAAGTTTCTAAAATTGTGTTTGAGCATGGTAGAATATGTATGTTTTAAAGAGTTACGCTATATGCTATTAAAAGTATAATACTTAGTTCCTAGTTAACATGAACTTGCTGAAATAGTAGCTTCAGTTCCTGACTGAACAAATCGAGGTACTCTGTTTACAGTTAGTAACTCTCTCTAAAAAAAGTGTATTCACGGAATCACGGAGTCTAATCATTTTATGTGATATTAGACACTAGCCTGTCCTAGCCTATGTTAAGTAAATGTAAATGTTGATTGGAGGCTAGGTTTCTTAAGTTAGTTAGTTTAAAGATATTCAGATTTTTTTTAAAACTACGATCTTTACGAGAGATAATTCGACGAATCAAAATAAATATATACTCTAGTTAACTTCTTTTATTAAGGGAATTGGAACATAAATGCCATGACCATATTCTTTTGGAATATAATGTCGTATTTTTTATATGTATTCTTTAAAGGACTTTTACACGCATTTTCATTTTTTTAATTGTATTTCAGATGCGTGGTAACTATTAATATTATGATCTCCAAAAAATCATTGTGATGGTATCAAATTAAAAGAAATAATAAATATCTATCTATTTAAAATATCTACTGACAAAACACCTTCTTGAGTCCTTCATCAAGATTTAAATTATTATCTGTTTAATCGCAAAAAATATCTACTGACAAAACACCTTCTTGAGTCCTTCATCAAGATTTAAATTATTATCTGTTTAATCGCAATTTTTTAAAAGCAAAATTATAAAAAGGCAGCATCCAAATCCCTACGATATAGAAGGTGATGAAGAGATTGGAAGAATTATCGAAGTGGTGGAATCGGTAGCACACTGGTTTCAAAATCCGCGGTTCAAATCCAGGATGCGGCGGGCTTCACAAAATGAGAAGCTATTGTAACAAGAAGTATTGTGAAAAAATTGCACAAAATATTATGTTTATTTTCAGATGCTGACATATTTACAAAAGCAAAGTAATTGATTTAAGCCTTTTTAAATGCATAATTTATTGATAGAAGCTGCAGTTGACTTCTCAGTACAAAATGTCTTACTCAAATCAGTCTACAAATGCAATGGCAAATCTTGACGTTCAAAATATATTTTACATTTAATCCTTATTTCTTTCGGACTTAAATATAAAAAATATTCTTTCTTTAAAATATTTGTTTAAATTACAGCGCTCTTAGTGTCATCACTGACAGAAGATGAAAATTAAAGCGTAGAGCTGTGGAAATAGGATTTTAAATATAAACAAGAAATATTTCATATCAAGCAATATTTTATATTAATTTTATGGAAATGCATTTAATCTAGTCAGATAATATTAGATTATTTTATTTAAACATCAATTGATCGTGACGTAGCATAACTTTAATAAGTTTGTTTAATGAAGAAATATAAATAAATCTGTTTGATTTAATGGATTACAATCTACTTAAATAAAAGAGGAAATGAAGCTTTTCTTTTACAATTACTTACAAAATTAATTTACAAAACCCTTTGAAGCGCGGTGCGAGACTTTTATTACTAATTAATTTGAATAAAGATTTATACCAGAACTTTCGAACGGAATTTTACTTTTAAAACTTTGTGGAAATAAGCTAAGAGATCAAATTTTCATTTTTCAGCTAAAAGTTTTTCAAAAACGTTGGTATGAATTTAACATTCAGAAACACAATTACTTTCTCATGAAAGGTTTAAAAAGCTCAATTGTTTCTGTTTTGCTTTGACTACTTTCTCAAGCGACGAAACCTTTAAAAATGTACTTTGTATCAGATGCAAATATTAAGATGAAAATGTAATAAAAATAACATAATAAATAATAAGATCATGCTTCAGAGTATAAAGTCGCACCTGTTCCAAAATGTATGCCAGGCGGAAGCAAATATTTTGAAACATGTGGAAGGTCACATGTAAAAACATATAGCATTGCACATATTTTAATGTCGAGTTGTTTCGCAAAAATTGAAAGACATGAGAATGTTGCAATTCTTCCTCAAGTGAAAGTAGTGTATAAAAACTAATCAGTAAAACCAATGGTTGTTAGCTTTGAAATAGTTTATTTTTAAATACATAACGACAACGTATCTAGCATTTTTAATGCATTTATACCGACCCATTCAAAAACTTGTCCGAAAAAATACGAATGTTTACACAAATTGTATTAGTTTCATTATTATTTTTTAACGCAATTAGGATTTTTTCTCTGAAATGAATTTTTAAATACTTTGTTACAAAAGCAAATAGATATATTTTGGTATTATACTTTAAATGCAATTTTATAACGCACTTCAGAATTAATTCTGATTCATTATTATCAAATTCGCATTAACAGACATCTCTTTATCATGAAGTCTTTGTCATTTTTACAATGCATTATTACATCTTTTCTCATGATGTTTCAGTTATAGTTTATGAATGGATTGCATCTGTGTCCTATCAGAATATTTTTCAATTCATTCAGTGAAAATTACGACGAGTTGTGATTTCTTTCTATTGAAATTTGATAAGGAATACTTTCTTTATTTAGCAGTTTGTAGTTCTACTTAATGCATTCAATTAATTATAATTCTAAGAAATGTCTTGACGAATTCTGAATGAAATTCCATATACTTGTTTTCTTTTATAAGTGCGAACTATATAATCATTTCATTTGAATTCTTTTGATGTCTCTAATAAACATAAATATTTCTCTCATTTAATACAGTAATCTAGTAGTTTAATTTTAATAAGTTTAAATTTTAATGAGTTTTTTTGAAAGAAAAATCTATTATTACAAATTTTGAATAAAATTAACTGGAAGTAACTTTTGTTGCAAATGTTGTAAAAGCCTAAGCACAATTTGTTTTCAGAAATAAAGGTATTAAAAAACGGAACAATGGTAGCCCCGTATAAAACAATCTTTCAAAACGTTTAAGGACAAATTCGGCTGTTATTCGTTTGATATCTATATATTTAAAACGCTAAGCGATTTCTTTCGACAATCCGTGAGAACAAACTACTGCATCAAATTACATCATTCTTTTTTTAAATGAAAGATATTTGGACACAGATTTGTTATCGTGCATTCGTTTGTTCGAAAATTTAATTAATTAACCATAATTTTCAATTAAACTTTTACGTCTGCTAATAACGTCATAATCGGATAACGCCTACTGTTCCGAAGCACAGAGTTTATTTTCTAAACTCTGTGGTTGAGTAAAAGAGAAATAATAAATATTAAAAGCACGCGGTTTTAAGGCCGAATTTGTTAATTTGCAAGTTAAATTTCGGTAAAAATACTTATCCGCGTGTTTTATAAGCGAGTAAAAATTCATATTTATTGTGACGTCATGGGAATATTGTCCATTGGATTTATTTTATCATTATGCATTAGAACTTTGTTGATGCCATATTTTCATTACAATTAAATACAAAATATATTTATATTTGTGTGCATGGTGTTTAAGCATTAATGTAAGGTATATGAAGTACGTGTGAAAAGTTTGCGCCGGTGAAAATGACGTTATGCTTAGCTTGAAGTGCATTTTAACATTGATAAAACTAAAGAGAAAAATGTATATGATTGTGTTAACATGACATAATTTTACTGATTTTTGCATTCATAATTATAAAGATTAGAATTGGAGCCGTCATTGATTTCTTGTCTTGATTGGATACCTTGATTACATGTTACCAATTGCTTTTTTTTTTTAATTATACGATAGAAGATTTCCTTTTTTAATAAAAAAAATCACAAAAGTAAAGGATTTCAGGAAATTTAAAGTTATTAAAAATAGTGTTATGGTACAAAAACATCTTGAAATAATTGTTGTATTTTTAGCTAGAATAAACAATGTAAGACTAATATTTCATAGGAATTATTTTGGTAGATTTATTATAAGTTCATTTAACAGTTCCTTATTAGCGCAAAGTCCTATTTCTTTCACTGTGAATTTCTCTTTCGATGTCAAAAAATGTTTTTCCACTTTTGGACGCCAGCCAAAGTTCAGTGGCAATTTTTAGAAATGTACAGCAGTTGTGACAACAAAGGCGCTATCGCTTTAGCTTTCATCGCGCTTACATCACTTCGAAATACTACAAATTTCTATTTTTTACCACATTTTACAATTTCAATTCTTACATCATCAATTAGAAAAAAATTAGCTTTCGATTGAAATTTATTTGAAAACTGCCGATTAATTTAACGACTTTTTAAATAATTTTCAAGCATGAAAAGTTTTTCAATTCTATCTTATCAATGACCACCAGTTTACTTCAATAATGTAAAATAGCCCCTGGGAAAGTTGCCACAATTGAAAATAGATTTCCCTAACCATCAGAAAAAGTGAATAATAATTTTTTTTTTAAAAAGTGATAAATCATAAGATCAGATTATCCATAAGATAGAACATTTTGGCGCTAAACAAAAATCTGTCAGGAAAAAAAAAAAAAAAAAAAAAAAAAAAAAAAAAAAAAAAAAAAAGACTTTTTGGTTTATGTTGAACATAAAATTGATATGTTGAATTCGTTGATGAATATGTTCCATCAGATATCAGGATATGCTAGGAATTGCATTTTTTTTATTTTTTTACATTTGCCAACTGTATAAGAGGAAAAATATCCCCGACTGTGATGGAAAAGGGATAATCATCCTGATTATGTCAAGGAACCGAAGAAACCATACTAATAAATTACACTTGAAAACATTAAAAATCTCCCTCATCTGCAGATAGATTTATTACAGTAAAAAACTTCTTAATCTTTGCATAAAAATTGATTAGCTTAAAACAATGGATGTGTTTTAGAAGATATGGATTTGAAACGAACAATGATTAAAGAGGACATTTAAAAAGTTTTAATTTAATCATTTTAAAACTTTTTTAACGTCGAATTTCAACGGTGCTTATGGGCAGATGCAATGCACATGCGCATAGGAGCTCATTCGGTTGCATTATCACAGGAGGGGGGTGGAGATGTGTGCTTTATTTACTATGTTCTGTTATTTACTGAATATGATATCAACGTAGGAATATACTATTTGTATATACTTCATAGGTCCATGATTTTTTTTTCTTGCCGTGGGAAATATGGTGGTAATGTCAAACTGATTTGCATTACACAGTTATTTACGGATTGTTTGTTTGGAGTTTGCATCGGAAATAGTACTGTATTTGACTGGGGAAAAAAATTAAATAAAATATTTGAAAGACTGTTTTATACGCACCCCTTCATAAATAATAAAGAAGCTTATTTTACTGATATTGTTATAGTATTTTTTTGCGTCAAGTTTTGACGGATTCCATTTAGTATATTTTTAATTAATCAAGAAATCGTAGTGACATAACAATATTGGGACAAATTTGTTTGTAAAGGCATATCTTAGACAGTTAAGATAACATTTACATGAGATATTACGCAAAATACTTTGAAGCCTTATCGGATTTAAATCTCATTCAGAGCGATTTAAGAAGTGTACGGGTAGTTTATTAAAATAAACATTTAAATTAAATATTGAGAAATAATGCTAATATCTCTTAATCATTATTCTTTAAATTTTGCCCATTTTTAAAATATGCAGACTTTAAAAAGAAAATATTATTTTGGCAATACAAATAATACTTCGTAGAATAAAAAGTTTTTAATTAATGATAGTTGTGAAAAAAAATTCTATTATAACTGCTTATGTACTTAATAATATATAAATCGATATAACATATCTTTTGAAATATCAAAATTATTTCGCTCTGACAATTGATCAATATTTGTCTTTAAATGCTGTCAAAGGAACAAAAACTTGAAAATAATGGTGAATAAATATGTAACGGGATTGATAAAACTTGTAACGTATAATTTAAATAAATTATATGGTAAAATAAGTGTTTTTTTCTAATATTGTAACCTGTCATGAACAAAATCGAAATTTACATTCAGAAGTATTATCTGGTATTATTAGATCAGTATGATGAAATATATTTAGTTCATACGAATGATTCAAAAGCTCTTGATTTATCTATTAGCTATACATACATTCCGAAGCATATTCGGACTCACTATTCAATTCCTACATTGTTAACGTAATTAGCTTTACCACCAATATGCTCTCATTGTATCATAATTTGCAAACAAGCAATTAAAGCACCACTTCTAAATATGTGTAATCTACTTCAAGAAATTCGATGTGAAATTTAACATTAGTATATATGGTTAATAGATTTACTTATTGCTGTCATGTATACTTTTTGAGATTTACTAGTTGTAACTATCGAATCTATTCTACTGCACGATATACAGACATAATGAATGTGGTAATTGGTTTGAAGTAATGTTATGCAACTAAAATTTTAGTTTGATTATCTAATTAATCATATATTAATAATTACGATGATACTTTATTGAAAAGAAATTATAATAATAGCTCTTAAGTGAAGTGTTTTTAAAAAGCAAATTAAAAAATTAATTGTCAGTGGTTCTCAATCTTTTATGACGCATGTATTCCTGTGAATAACATGTACGTTTTGTACTTTTTATTAGTTGCCAAAGTCATAAATCAGAAAATGAATGCAAATAAACAGAACTTTTATGCTAAATTTAATGTTAATTTTACTGGTAGAAAGTTTTCAATGTGACGGATTCTCTTGCTTAACTTTGCATAAGTCTTGATTGTTTAATGTTAAATTACTGAATTAGAGTCATTATTTCATCTTAAACACGTAGTTTGTTTTTGTATTTCATTTTAAAAACTATCATTGACATGAAAAATCTTTTTACTCACAAATTTAGCTACGCAGTGCTGTAGGTCTGTCATAGAGTCTGTTGTACAGTTTGGTCTTTACCCTTTGGGATAATTTCATGTAAACCCAAGCTGCATGCGTACTCCACTTTTAGAAGCACTACTAGGCGTTGCCCGAGCCCAAGATAATAGCATTAAACATACCTAAAATAAGTGTTGAATGATTTATCTTTTTGACTATTATTATTTGACTATTTTAAATTACTTTTTTAATAGAAAATCTGAGTAAAATGGGCTTTGAAGAAGCATTCTTTTACTTTTTTTTTTCCATCGAGTACCATCGAATGCATTTAAGCTATATATATATATATATATCTTATATGCCACTTTGAAATTTCTATGAGTTATAAATCTGTTTCCAAAGCCTATGTATAATTTTCATGCTAAAATATGAATATTTAGTTGTAAAACGCGTTGTTTTTCTTCTCACCAATTTTGTCATATCGAAATTCGATAGGGAGAAACGAAATTCTCAAAATGTGATTTTCGAAATGGATTTCTTTCACAGTGTTAATATTCGTATATTTTGAACGGATTGCCCCGTTGGAAAGAAAAATGGACATAAATATGGTTCGATAATTTTCTTTTCATCGTACTCTGATTTCCCAAGCCGATGCGAATTCTGAAGTATGTAATAGGGAGAGAGGGAGGTCCTCCGGTACATTAAATGTTTTAAAAATAGGGGATATTGTCCAAAGTGTGTTAAAAATACAATGTTCCCGTAGCCTGTGAAAAAATATTGATATTTAGTGATTAACACGTTTGCAAGAATGGTTTTATTTTTCATGCCGGGGCATTTAGTAGTTAAAAAATAGTTTTTATTGTCCAATCTCTTTGAATTTTTAATCGGTTATTAATATAATGATTTTGAAGACAATGTAAGTAATTCGTAAAAATATATTGATATTTAGTTATAAAAGAATTGTGCTTTCATCTAACCTTTTTTGCGTCGGCACCTTTAACGGTTAAAAAAATTGTTCTTATGATGTGTAGTATTTGAAATTTTATCAGTTATACATATAACGGTTTTAAAGTATGTATAACAGTGTCATGCAAAAATATGGATGTATTTTGTTGAACAAACAGTCATCAGTATAGCGTATTGACGTTCTACCAACTGAACCACTGGGAACGATACTCAGCCTGTGATGTTATAGTGAGAAAGTTCCAGCTGCGTGTCGTTCCCAAGTGGTTCAGTTGGTAGAACATCAATGCGCTATGCTGATGACCCGGGTTCGAGTCCCGGCTTGGGTACTTTTTCACTATGTTGGCTGTACGCCTATTAAGCAATTAAAATTTGATTATTATGAATGCAAGGCGTGTGAAATTTTTTATGGTAAAAATGTCCAAAGTATTAAATATGAATTTATACTGCATAAAGTTTTCTGAAAATTTCAATTTGAGTTTAATATTTTTTTAGTTAATTCACTTTATTGTATATAATGTCATAAAATTTTCTTCAATTTCAAGCACACATGAAAATCTTTTCAATTAAAATTCATGGACTTTCAAATCTTATAATAGCTTTGTACTATACAAATGTTATAAATTTCACATAAAAATGCAACTTTCTGCAGATTTTCTTTCATGAAAATATTTATAAACATATTTCTTTTTATCCAAGACATCTTGTAATACATATGAAAACATTAATGCGATTTTATTTTTTTCTCTATTGAAAAATATTTTAATATAGTATTAAAATTATTAATGTATATCTAGAAAATTGTGCGTGTTAAATTATAGTAAAACATATAACTCAAATTACATGTGTATAAAAGGCATTTTGAGAACTGTATTCTATATAAGGTGCAAATTAGGATTTATATTTCGATCAAATTTCTCATATAAAGAGACATGTCTTAAGTATTTGTAATATGTTCCCTTAAACAATGACTGATGTTTTATATAAAATCTACGTTTCATTTACTGAATGTCAGTAAGATTAGGCTTTTAATTTAATTCTATCGTCCTTTAGATTTGAAAAGTGATTTATTTATTTAAATGAAGAATTCCGTAACGTAAACGTATCAGACATATTGTAGAATGCTTCTCATTCATTTTTAAGAATCTTTTTCCTGGAAATCCTGAATCCTTTACAATAAAAATTGATAAAAAATAATTAAAACTCTAATTTATGAAAATTCATAAAAATCTAGAATCATTTATATTTTTTTGTTAACAGTAAATTAAAATATTGAAAATAATATTAACAGACTTAATTGTTACATAACAGTATGCTGCTATGAGAAAATGAAAGTGGTTATAGTGGTCAAGCGATAGATGTGAAAAGTAAAATAAATCACTTTATTTATCAAATTTGGAATTATAAATTGCCATCTTTAATAAAAACATTCTGTAACTGGTGTATAATTTTGATAGTTTTTTCCAGTGTAAGGTATATATTTTACTGTATAAGGTATTTACTATCGTATAATAAATAGGATAAAATAACTAATTATCGTCCCTGCAGCTAAAATTCGTTAAAATTTATGGTAGAGCAAAAATGCTCAAATGATCAATTTAAGCATCTCTGCTCGATAGACCAAGAGAAACTAGTATGATAAATGGGTAGCACTATTTTTGCTTATCCCCGAGTTAGCAAAAGTAACCCAGTTTTCAAAATTTTGAAGAAGGGTTTCTAATTCCACCACATTCTTAAATTTACAATTTATACGTTATTTGAGGTTAAATTTGGAAAGTGAACACATAGTGAAATTTATTTTGCTCAAAATTTAGTTCCTTCTTCTGGTGCACGTTAATTTGCTGTTTTCACCTCTTGTTAGGTTTTTAATGACTCCTTGCCAGGAAATCCTGACCGTAAATCTATATATATATATATGTGTGTGTGTGTGTGTGTGTGTGTGTTAAAAAAAAGTGACGGCTCTAACAGACATGGAAGGTTCGACTGCAGAAACCTTCATGATTTGTTTTGGCCTTGAGACTTCTAGTTGAGCATTTTATTGTGTGATTTAAGATGGGCGATTTAGGAATATTTAGTGTGACGGATTTAGGACTAGAAGTATTAAAATGTTATTGGCCGCTCCAGGCTTAACAAAGAACATGACAGGTTATGGAGAATTTGAATGTGACAAAAATGCTACAATCTAGAAATATGAATTATGCATTGCTGCAAAACGTAGATTGAGGCGCAAAAAAACATTCTGAATTTGGGGACTATATCCATCGTCTACTCGAAAAGGGAAAAATACTGCGCTAAAAGACATTTTCATTAAATATCTCTGTCAATGCTTGAAAGAAAATACAGAGCTGTTTCATAAGTTTCCCAAAAGTAAAGCGCATATGCATACAAATTAAAAACGGGGATGTACTTAGGTGACGAGATGGAATTTAGAGACTTTATTCTAATTAAAATGAATAAGAAATTTTCGGAAACACAATTCCATTCATTATAGAGCTTAATGTAATCTGATTTTCGTTAACTGACTTCAAGAAAAGGAGAAGGTTCTCAATTCGACGTGCACATAATTATTTTATGTATGTTGACTAATTAATCCGAAACTAGGCGACCGATTCATGTGTTTTTTCTTAATTGAAAGAAGATACTCTGGAAATGGTCCCACTTATATATATATTTTTAATTAGTTCAGTACTTTTTTTAGAAAAAAAAGAGAAAAAAAAAACTAAATATCTATAAATTATTTCATTTTCAACGATTTTTCATCAAGTGGCGTAGAACTATCTGGTTGGGGAGAAAATCGCTACTCCGCGATTTCCCCCCTCTGCATTCAGTTTTGTTTCTAGGATTGTTATAGGAAAAACCAAAAAGCAATGTTTAAATTTTATGACATATACAACCAATAAAATAAAATTGGAAATTGTAAAGAATTTAAATTCACCCAATACTTCTGCTGTACAATCGTTTCATTTGAAGAACTATATTTTTACGTTGAAGGGATT
The DNA here is from genome assembly GCA_963931845.1 of Maratus michaelseni. NCBI lineage: Eukaryota > Metazoa > Arthropoda > Arachnida > Araneae > Salticidae > Maratus > Maratus michaelseni. The sequence goes on from OZ007593.1 coordinate 111,633,434, forward strand.
TGTACGTGAATATACAGTGGGACAAAAGTCTCTGACAAATTTTTAAATTTAACATAAAGTCAAGTAATTAGCGTACGATGAGTGCGCTTGACAAAACTGCCAATTTAAAAGATAATTTCCAACTGGTCATGTAATTGGATCAGATTTGTAAAGAGCCACGCACACAAGGGTTGCTATAGCAGTGCCTTACTTGCCAACAGCGACAATTTGTATACCCTGTACTAATTTTACTTTGTAGTAGTTTTCTAAGTCGTTTTTGTTTTTGGTTAAAAAGTTTATAACTATTACTTAAGTATTTTCGCTAGCATTAATTACATAAATTCTACATCCAACGAAATTTCCCTTTTCTACATTTTAAAGAAATAATTTTTTTTTACATAAAGCTATAATTTATAGGTTCAAACATTTTGTAAATATCTAACACAGAAAACTTTTATTTTGCGGGTGTACTTCATTTTTCATGAAATCGCGGAGGTCAAGTAATGCATGCTCTGCATGATTTATGATGTGGAGACTAAAACCTCTTACCTATTTTATTTTACATACATTTTAGTCATAATAGATTCAACCACTTAAATATGACATTTATGGAAGTACTAGCGAAGGCATGCATGCAAGAAAACCATTAAAAATGCTTTATCTTTTTAAAAGTTTTATTTTGTGTAGGATGTTTTCACCTTGAATTCGTTAATTTATTATTGCTGTATTACATTTTATATATCACCATTGATGTTAGTTAATTGAAAATATTACTTCCTTTTGTAGAAAAGTTTAAACAAAATCAGTATCTGAAAAATCTGTTATTTTATAAAAATAAAATACATCTCATTCATTTATTTTCTAATTTGATTTAAATACTTCAAGTATTAACTATTCATTTATCGTAGATATTTCAGTGTTGCAGCCATAATTAATTATTGTGTCATTAAAATTCAAAAAATATGTTTTTCTGAAGAATCTTTTGATGTATACAGGGCGATTTTAATATATCAAGAAAAATGAAAGAACAAATCAATGTTGGATTTCGAAATGTAATCTTTCATTTAGTACAAATGGTCTACCTCCAAGCTGCTGACAATTCAGAACGTAACCTGCCATTCTGAATTTGTTCAGTAAGTTGGATATGGTGTGTATCTTTTGATGTATATAGATCGATTCTAATATGTAAGGCAACTAGTCGGATGTGCCAATCCCAAAACTTTCTTCTATCTCATACAGGTTTCACATACACCAGAAACGAATCGGCAACAATCTATATCAAGGTCGAACTGAATCTGAAGTTTGATGAAGTTCCGTGCATTAGTTCTTGAAATATGACTATTTCTAAAATCATGTAAATCTTGAAAATTGCTGCATATAAGCTTCACCTGTTGGGAGATTTACACAAAAACCTAATCAACAACAACATATGTCAACGTCTAACAGAATCTGAAATTTGATGATATTCCCTGCATTAGTTGTTGTGGTAAAAATCATGAAAAAAATAGCATAGAAGCGCTACCTGTTGGGCTATTTACACCAAAACGTAATCAGCTTGTACTTATGTAAAGTCTAATAGAGTCCGAAGTTTGATGAAATTCTGTGCATTAGTTCTTGAGATATAGGTATCGTGCAAATCGTGAATAATGTAGCATAACAGCGCCACTTGTTGGGTGATTTACATCAAAAACTAATCAGCACCACTTTATATCAAGGTCTAACTAAATCTAAAGTTTTATTAAATTCCGTGGCTTATTCCTTGAGATAGAGCGCCCACAAAATTTTTTTCACATACAAACAGATAGACACAGAGACTACACAGAGTTACAGACTCACAGACAAAAATTTTCTGAAAACAGTCAAATCGTTTTCAGGACATTCTCAAACGTATAAATACGTCCAAAACCGGAAGTCGAAAATTTTCAGGAATGTTATATTTTCTTCTTGTAAAAATAGAAAGAAGTAGAGATGGAAGAACAAATCAATTTCGTGTTTTCCCTGTGTCCTCTTATAGTAAGTATATACTCCAAGCTTCTGATCATTCGGAATCTAATCTGCCGTCCGGGATTTGCTCTGTAAGTTGGATATAGTGTGTCAGTATGGACTAACGTTGACTTCAATTTTCACTTGAAATGCTCGTCTAACTGGCTGTGAACTCTTATATTTCATTAATATATTTTTTAACGATAAAAATCATACTCGTTCGTTGTGCAGCGGAACAAATTTTTAATACTTCGAAATGATACAAAAGCACGTTAACAACCTGCCTTCATGCCCCGATTCAATCACACAATTTTGAAATAACTGCAGAAATTAAAATTTAATACTTTTTTAAGACCTTATTGTGCAATTGAGACTTATTATCGAAATTGAAATGTGTTATGTAGGCTTTAGAACATCCTATATTATATAATATCAGTATATATAAATGTTTAGAATAAACAGAATTTTTGAACTGTTAAAAGTCAAGTTTCATTTTTGCAAATTCATTATGAAAAGTTGTTTATTTAATAGAGCGACAACAGTTTCAAAATCACATATTAAAAGAGCCCATGTTGATTCCCCCTTTTCTCAGGGAAGACTGGAGCAATTTAAGCACATTTTAAAATACCGTTCGGCAAGAAAAAAAAAATCAACAGTTAGGGTGAAAACCCCAGTTATTGACACATAACCAGTAAGTGACACTTGAGCAAAAATCTAACTCAAATAAGCATTTTGTTGAAAACTTCTGCAAAGTGATGTCATCTAGTGGTAAACGAGACACTTATTTTTATTTTGGAATCAATTTATTCACCACTAGAGGGCCAAGAGCATATTTAATTAGGAAGAAACCTTTGAGAATACAAAAAGTGCCGTTTTGAAGCAACCATCTTATTTCTAAAATTAAGGAAGTGTTTTTCTAATCTATTTGTAATGTAACCATCCTAAACTTTTTTCTTAAAGTTATGCTTGTAGAAATTAGTTTGAAGATACATATGATATAATAGGGCTATGATTTAGGGTTTATAGTTATTTAATTTAGCTTAATGGCGTGTGCCAGTTATTGGTTTCTAGAATTTCATTACACCAGTCTCTTAAATAGGTGTTAGTTTTTGGTTATATTAAAGAAAGTTGAAATATATTATTTGAACTGTTGAAAAATGCGTAATAATAAATTAAATTTATCTTGTAGTAAACATGATTAACCTTTAAGTTGTTTTACCAGCGTCTGACACCAGATGTCAGTTACTGGTTCATATGTGTTAGTTATTCGATATCTTCATTACTAATAATACAGTACTAACTGTTACTGTATACTCTGCATTTCTAATAATGCAGTACATCTTACTAAATCTCACTTTTTATAATAAATATTAATGTATTTTGTTTTTTATAATAAATAATAAATTTTTTGAAAGCATTTTAGTCTTTTAAAATAAAGTGTCAGCCAATGGTTCACTTTGTGTCAGTTATTGGTTCTCAAAATAGGGATGGTGTCAGTTACAGGAGTTTTTGACGAGATTTATGAATACAATATATAAAAGGTATAATTTTTCAAAATTTTGACAACGATAATTTTTTAATGTGTCTATCTCTACTATCCTTTCAAAAGCAAAGGTAAGTATAAAATAGATTTAAATTTTTGTAATAGTGATTTGAACAACAAGGAATCTTTAAAGTGTCAGTTACTGGGATTTTCATCCTATGTTATATAAAAAAAATCTTAAATTTTGTTTGCGAAAAGGCGTAACTAATGCATTTTTTTTCATTGTATTTGTTTTCTTGCCAAACGCTAACTTTATTGTTTATCTACTGCAAAAACTATTAAAATAGTATTGACTCCCTTTAGTAGTTCACGATAGTGAATCAATTCTGTCTCAGCTGTTTTACATGTGTTTTCGCAACCTTATCACTTCCTTAATTCCATACATAAAAGTATTTCTTAACGACAACTTTTATGCAGTTTTTCATTAAATGGTTAGTTTACATTTTTATTTAAATCTTTACCAAAAAACCCCAATTTTTTAACAATAAGAAAACATGTCTTCTCTTCTTTTTAAAACATACGATGAACTAATTTGATATAAATTATATATGATAAAATATTATATGAATGAATCAAAATCCTTTCATGTCACACACTTGATATACACATTTTTAAACTATTTCATGTACAAAGTACTTCTATTTGTAAAATTCTGAAATGATTGAGTGCCATCAGAATTTACAAACAAATTTATTTCATAAAAGTAAAAGCTTTTTTCCACATACTTAATAAAAGAAAAAACTTTCATTCCAAACTTCTGGTGCCAATGTGGCATTTAGAGATTAAAATTAAGTGGTCGAAAATGCACCACCCCATTCGGGGGGTTACTATAAATTATTCAATGCACAAGAGTAATTTAAAAACTTAAATATAATTTGAATTTATAAAAAAGTAAAATATTCTAAACAGGAATAAATTAGAAAACTCAAATCACAATCCCAAATGAAATTCATCATGTGTATTTAACTAATTATTAACAAATTGCATTTTTTGAAAAATGAATCATCAGATATAAGTCCAAATACTTATGTATTATATTGATATTCATTCTTTAAAAATAAATATCATCAAAAGATTCTTTATCAAACATTTTAACATTTAATGAAATATCTCAAGCAGAACTTAATTTTTGTTTTTTATAAATACCATTATTATTCTTGTTAATTATTATTTGTTGAATATTTACAACAAACCTTAGATATTGCTGGATCTAAAAAAAGATGTTTCATAGCACTTTGCTTTTATTTATTTTCATCTCAGATTTAAAAGTCATTGGATAAATTAATTACTGATATAAAGTGCCATGAGATTTTATCGAAATGCAATATGATAAAATATGTTTTGTTTAATGAAAGCTGTTTATCAATATTGCTTTACACTTTTTAAATAAATGATAAATATCATCATATTTCGCAGTTCTTATCTTAAGGAATGCATGAGTGATAAATTTAATTATTTTTTGTTTGTTACAAGTTGATATTTGTTTACTTGGAAATTTAGTGTATGTAGCAAAATATATCAGTAAATTTCTGAAATGTATAATTGTGCAAAAAAAAAAAACAAAAAAACAAGAGGATTATAAAGTTTCTCGTAATAGCCATAAAGAGAATTTAAATTATTAAAACGCACACACACACACACGTTTAATTTACTTAATGCAATTAATTTCTGCGATTATTTTAGTGCTAAAATTAACTTAATATCAATTAATAAACATGGAATATTCCGTCTTGTCTTCGTGAGTGTTATTTTCTTTATACTGAAAAAAAAAATACACTCAGAGGATGCCATTTTCTCCTTAACATCTATTTAAAAAATCGTTCTGTTTTTCTTGCTAGTGATCTGGAAATTCATTTTTGATTTTTATTTTTACATCACGGTGTGAAACGTCTAGAACTATTTGTGAATTTTTAATTGGAAGCATGTGATAAAATCGAGTTTAAGATAGAGTGTCTAAATGATCTTTAAAAGCAAATAGTACCATACACTTTCAGAAGAAATAGGTTTTTCAGAAAATTTATAAGAATAATAAAGAACTCTAAGAGCATTTTAAGGCAACCTATATCAAAAGCGAAGACAAATTACACCTGCAGCGAGAAAAAACATAAATATTTAATTAAACATAAGACATAAATAAATACAGTAAACGTTTACTTCAAGCGTGGAATTTATATGAGAAGCGTGTAAATTTACAAATTGACACATATACACGTGTAAAAGTGACTAACGTATATATTTATTTTAGAGAGCAGATGGAATACAGTGATTATGCTATAAAAAAAAATAAACCTTAAGTATTTTCATAGAAATTTTGAATGTGTCATGATTTCGTTTTCTTAAAATTTAAATCTCAAAGTTTTCATTAAAATACCTTTGAGTCATATATTTTAACTTAATTTAGAATTCACAGTGATAAAATAATCGAATGGAAAGTGGTGAAACTTTCAAAGTTAAAAAAAAAGTGAAATCTATCAAATTCGTAAAAAATAGAGAAAAAGAAACACTTTTCAATGCTTTTCAAACGAAACTTAAAATTACATCCGTTCAATCTGAAATTTAGAAAGAAGAAAAAAAAAAGCTATTTCCTAAAATGTGCATCTACCTTTTCAGACACTGTCATCTTCGTAGAAGCAAAGTAATTGATTTCTTAAAAAATGTAATATATATATATATATATATAGAGAGAGAGAGAGAGAGAGAGATAGATAGAGAGAAAGACGACAGTTAAGTTAACGGTGTGAAATTTCCTAGCCAAATCAATTTGGAATGGAGTGACAAATCTTTAGTTTAAAATATGTTTTTCATTTAACGGTTGTCAATTTAAAATGTTAAATATAAACTTATATTCTCAAACTGAAAGATTTCTATTAAATAATGCATTTCTAATGTATTACCTATTGAAAATGGAAATTTAACTGGAATACGAGGGAACATTTTCACATAAGAATAAGAAACATTTTGCAACAAAACTTCTTTCTCACAATATTAAATATTGCAATTAAAACAAAGGACAATGATTACTGTACCATAATATTAAATAGGTTTGAAAAAATAATAGAGGGCGTCTTAGAAATAATATCTCAATTTTAAGTATAAATAATAAAGCGATACTATAAATTATTCAACATTTTATAGTAAAAAGAAATTCGTTCACGTAACATTCGAAAATGATATATATTACTAATTTGGTAATATTGTCACCTTGCAATTAAATTCGAGATATCGAAATTAAAGTTTGCATTGTATAAGAAATAAAAACAATGTCGATTCTACAGAGAAAAACTGTCACCCAAGACGTCATTAAAACTGTTTACGGGAAAAATATCTGAACTTCTATCTTACGGGAGAAATATGTTTAAAAAACAGACATTTCACAAAAAATGGAGATTTTTTGCGTAATTGTGTGGCATAATTGGGAGTTTTTTAAATACATCAATGTCATTTCACTCCGTAAGAGAAAGAAACTAGCGCATATTATGAATATGAAAATTATTTTAGGTACTTTTCCATTAAAGGAACTTTGGCGAGAGAAAGAAAATTTCGATACATATTTTCTGGCTTTTCTATTTACTGTTTGCTGTACACGAGAAACGTTTTCAATGTTTATACAATTTATTTAAAATAAAGAAACCATTTATATATTTTTATATGCAAGCAGAAGTAAATTGTATATAAAAACAGCAATTATATCTATAAATAAATGTGTATATATATGTATGTGTATATATAAATAAATTGGGCAAACAAGCATAAAAGTTCATCAGGTTTGTTTTCATCGTTGTTTATATAATTTGGCAACAATCTCCATTTCTGAAGCCCGAATTGCGCAAGCTTTTAAAAAAAACTGCCAAGGCCCCTTTACTGGATAAATACCAATTTTAGTTAATGAGACATAAGTATTAAAAAACCTGAGGGACACGATACTGTTAGAAAATCATCAAAATATTTCGATGGTTTTACATAATTAGTTGACTGTAACGTAGATGTAGTATGTAATGTTTAGTGCAATTTGACGGAGCGTTTTACAGGTGATGTAATTTAAATGAAAATATGATGCGTAAGTAATTTATTTTAAGTATAACATTTTCATTATTTTTTAATTACACAACTTTATAGGGAGTTTTTATAAACTAATAGGAAACGTTTGAGAAGTTTCATAAGTAATAGGCTTTATAATATCCATTTTTGTATAAGAAAATATAGTTGATGTGAAAAATACAGTGAACATTAGGAAAACCTTCCTAAAAGATGAAATAGAATTCTCGTTTACAACTTTAGCAATAATGAAGATATTTTAGAAAAATATTCATCAGATTTTACTTTGATCTGTACAAGATATAATTATATTTTAGGACATTCTAAAAATGAAGTGTACTTTGGTGATACATCAGGGGAAGTGGAAAATATCGACACAGTCACAGCAATGATTACAACAACGAAATTAATTTTGTGCAAAGCCATGCTAGCTAAAAAACAGCAACATGTTGTTTTAATTATATGACAATTACAATAATGGTTAAAACAGGAAAATTAGTCAATAAAAGCGAGTTACTTGATTTTTAAAACTATATTTCTTTTTTTTTCTCTCGTTTGTTCAGTAAGATAAAAATAATTTTAAGACTTAGATAACAATTTGAAATCAGCAATATTTTAAAGAATAATGAACATGCCCTGCATACTTTTAAAACGTATTTTTACCAAAATATGTATCAAGTGTAATTAAGGAGAAATGTTCTTAATAATTTGCATAGTTTTTCGAATCTAACTATAAAAATACAAATGTAAAGTTATTTAATTATAATTCAACATTAATATCAAATACATATTTCATTTTCTTGTCCTAGAAATATATTTAAAATAACATTACTGAAGATAAATCGTTCTAAAACCAACTTTTATTTTTAATTTTATGATTTTTGTTATATTTTTTCTATTAGAAGAAAAATGTATAAGTAAATTTACATTTAACACTGCATTATTCACATATCAAACGCACATATGCAGAAAGTATTTTCTTGTACCTTTTTGGGAAATACTTAAAGCTGTGCAAACCTTGAAGTTACATTAATAAAATATCAGAAAATAAATTTTGAAGAAAAGAACTTAAAATAATGGAATTTTCTGAAAAGCGAATTTATATAAAGCTAGTTTGCATGAAAATTGACGATGTACTAAGAGATCATTTAAATAAAAATCAGTAAAACAAAAGCTGCTATCTTAAATTATTAATTTCTGAGATGACATGTCGAGCAAAATATAATTATATATATATTTCTCCCTGGTATTAAAATATAGAGTATTATTTGTTTAGTATCGGCCTATGAGTGTAATGTATATATTTTTTAAAAATGAAAATTAGTTTTTTAACTAAAAAAAATTCTTTATTTGACAGATTTCATTTAGGTGAGTGATGAAAATAAATAAATGTATTTTTAATTTTTAAATTAATCTTATTTTAAATAATTTTAAGAATCTTTCAGTTGTGTATGTCTTTATTACAAAACGTATCTATCCACCAAATCTCATGGTTAAAGAATTAGTAGTTGAGGCTGGGTGTTACTATAAGCCGGCCTTTATCAATTGTTTATATATCATGTCTACGATTTTTATATGAATTACCTCGCTAATGTTTCCATCATTGTTAAACCACAGATAGCATATGAAAATTCCGGTAAGGGGGAACCATGACTATCACAGAAATTTGTATGATGGTTATCATCGCTCTCTTTTTACGATCGTTGACATTGATAGTTCATACACATTTATTCAAATGACTTGGATCATTTCGCCTATTCATACCTATATAGCTGTGTTTGTCAAAGGATTACATTCCCTTTTGCAATAACAAAATTTACCATACAATAATACGCATCTCAAGCTCTCTGTTACATGGAATTTCATATAAAAAATGAACTATAATCATTTTCCTCTCCTATTTTACATATAAAGATGTTCAACCAACTAAATCCTTTCTCATAAAATTACAACTCAAAAAACAATCATTGCAAATACTTTAAAAATCTGTTTAGTTGAAATTAAGTTATATAACTTCTTCGTGATAGAAGATAAATGCTGAAAATAAGCATAACAATGATATCTTCAACAAAAGAAAATAATAATAATAATAATAACAGCTCTATATAATAAAAGCGCAAAGCATTTGACTGTCATTAACAGTTCCGGGATGTCCGCTTCACTTTTTCATATGCCTGGTAATTTGAACTTTTTTGTACCATTGTTAATATTGTACCATTGTTAATATTGCGATTGTTAATATTGTACTGTTGCACCTTACAGACAAATATTATTACACTATCATTATACACAATGCTAACACTTCTGAATATTTTCTAAACACAAAAGCTTCATTCATCTTGAACGTGTAAAATATTAAACCATGGAGGTAAACGTTCACGATGTAGCCTGGTGTAAAAAAAAGCGATTAAAATCGGCAGGGAAGAGTTGCCATGCTTTACGTTAAACGGTAACGCCTTCTTCCCGATCGCGCGTGAATGACTGAGGTAGAAACTGCTCCAATATGGCTATCCGGGAGGCTGAAAAAAAGAAAAGACAACGTGATAATTAAAACATTTAAAAAGAAAATCGCTCGAATGTAAAGAAAAATGGAAAAGGAGTAGCCGATTTTGATGGGGAAGGTGTCGAATTATAGTTATTAAGCTAACGCTAACTATTAAATAAGATTATTGAAGAAATACATGCTGGAAATTTAATTAAATATAAAAACGTGATAAGGAGATTTCATCTAATGTGATACTAATCAGCGCTAGAAATATTTTTTTTATAGAAAATCAAAATTTGTAGCGCTGTCTGGTGATAACGAGGTATTCGGACAGTTTTTTACTAGGTTCTTATGAATTCGAGACCCCGATGCAATTACGGGCCCGCTAGTGGGCGTTAGCCAGATAGTGACTAGTAAATATCCTTCTGTACTCCTAATCCACATTACAACAATCGCTACAAAATTGTTCTTCCTTCAATTGTCGTGATACTTTTATCATAAACAACAACAATTTTTTTCTGAGGATTAAAAGCAATAAGCAACTGTATTGTGTAGAAAATTTAAATAAAAAGAGTTAAGTTATTTATTAAGAAGTCTATTTATCTTTATGAAGTATAACTTACTAATAAATACTTTAAAAAATCTTTAAAAAAAACCCACATAAATATACATAAAGAATGCATTTGTCTTTTGCACTTAGAAATAAGCTCTGAACTGATTTTAAAACTGGTTCAGAAAATAAATTTACAAATTAAAATACGGTTTTTGTTGAAAACCGATTTAAAGAACGACAAATAGCATATTCAATTTGATGCTACATAGATCAGAAAATGGTTTCTCAACACATGTTATATTGCTGCAGTAACGCACGTTCCTAATTTTTCAACATTTTCCACCGTAGATATGAATAAGCTTTGTCTTTGACAAATTTTCTAAGAAAAAAAATCAAGAAGTGTAATACAGAATATTTCGGATGTAGATTTACCATCGCATAGCTCGCCTCAAAGAAACTTGATATTAATATTTTTAAAAAATATATTTATGTGTCCGTATGTGCTTGCGCTTGGGCGCGCGGGTGTGTATGTTTGTATGTGTGTATGTTTGTTTGTTTGTTGGTGATGGATACTAGGGAAAGCTATCTTCAAATTTGGTTTCTGACAGACGAGAACAGGTTTTAATGCATATACGGTTCAGATTTTGGATTTTTAGATTAGATGTTTATTATTTTATGTTGAGTTTGGGTTTGGGTTTATTATTGACGGCCAATTATCTACACTAGGGATATAGGCCCGGGGGGAGTGCCCTTCGTGGGGGTCTTTCTAAGGGAACCTAATCCGTATTTACGAATGGATAAATCCACGGCTCGAAGAAAACCACGAAAACTCCGAACGATTAGGCCGACGGGCGCGATTGGGATCGAACCCAGCACCTCCCGTCTACCAGCTTCGAGAGCACAACCTCTCAGCCACTGGTGGGGCTATTTTATGTTGAAAGGAAAATATGTGTATTTATCCCGATCTTCCAAGTTTGCCGGCAATTTTGGCCCACTTATAAAAGCAATCCTAATTCAATAATTTAGCCATATTCAGCAAATTATTAAGTTCAAAAGTTTATTGTGTGTTCGTACTGCTATGTTTGAATATTCTGAGATTTCGTTTAAAGCCTCCATTTTACTGGAAATGAGAAGTTTTTTGTATCAACCAATTTTTAACTTAAATCTTATCCATCCAATCTACGACCACATGACGACCATGAAGGGATAGGTGTAGATTTAGGATGTAGAATATGAATTTGTAGAATTTGTTTAAAAGTGATATTAAAATTCTAAATGAACTTTTTAGGAAATTCTTGATTTCAAATAAATTTGATAACAGTACTTCAATGTGGCTATGTCTAGGGTTGTTGTTAGATATTATTGAAAAGAAATCGGTAAGTTGGTGTACAGCAGAATATGTAGCTATTTCTTAAATATAATATCTATAAGACAGCTGTTTCTATTCGGTTATTTTCTGTAAAAATTTAACAAAGACTCGATATCCACTAATATTCAAAACCGTTTATTAAAAGGGAAATTCTAGATTTAAAAAAATGTAAAATTGTACTAAAGTATTGTAATGTGGTGGTGCTAAGATTTGTTATGACATATTTTTGAATGAAAAAAAAATGAAGAAAGCAGAAATTGTAGGCATTTCTATTTCAACAAAACAGCTGACACCAACTTTAGAATTTGTTTAAATATGAACGAAATAAATGACTAAACTTAAAAATATCTTGTGACTTTTTGTGTATATGGTGTTTCTTTAAAAAAGTACACCTCTATAAAATATTCATAAGTAAAAGAAAAGCACTATCCTCATAATGGAAAATGACTGAAAAAATGGAAGAAATTTTTTTCTTATGGAATTTAAAAAATATATATATATTAAGATATTTTTATTGAAGTGACATAACAAATATCAATTAATTTAAAAATACTCGAAAAAATTGTTTACTTTCTAAAATAAGAAAGAATAAATCATTAAATATGTAAAAAAGAAATCATTTAACAAACAATTAGAATTTCTGGATATGTTTACATAAAAATCAAATTTAATGTATTCGCAAACAAAAGATCTTCATTCAGAAGAATTTAAAATGCAAAATATATACACTATATATTTATTTTTTAAGAGAATCTGGAATGACTAATTCAATTATATTTGCAAATGGACTAGTATTTAATTATGCATCTTCTCATGATATGAATTTAGGAATTTAAAATCCTCTTTTGTAAATCACGTTATTTTTTGACTGAAATTTTCAGTAACATAAAAAGAATTATTTTTTTGTAAAGATTTTATAAATTTTATCAAAATAAATTTATTTGAATGATCGTGACATATCGCAATTAAATTAATGATATAGAAAAACTATATTTGCTTTCTAAAGCAAACAATAGAAAATAAAAATAAAAATATAGTTATAAAAACTAAGTCTTCTAACGGATAATTAATCATTCTTCGTTCGATTAAAAAAAAACAGTTGTAGTGTATTAGAGCACTTTAGAAATCGAATTTAATCTTTAGACAAAATATTACCCTTAATTTGCAGAAAATAATAAGATAGAATAAATAAGCATCATTTTTATATTATAAGGAAAGAGATTCAAATGGCTAATCGGATTTGTCAATACAGCTGTATTTCATTGTGCAGTTATTTTCATATAAATTGAGTTCACAAATTAAAATAAATATTTTGCTAGGTAATGCACATTTTCCCGAATTATTTACTTAAGCAAAAAGAACATAGTTTCTCGAAAATTGATTAAATTTATTTGAATGACTTGATATAAATAACTTAAGTTAAAGATGCAGAAAAAGCAATTTTCATTTTGAACGATGAAAAAAATAACACAAAACAAGATAAAGATTTATAAAGTAATTCATTAAGCAAAAATTTCGTCATTATTTATTTGTTCAGTTGGTTTAATAGATTAGTGTACTTCAGAGATATTATTTATGTTTAGACAATTATTCATCTTCATTTGCAGTAAATAAAAAAGCAGAATAAATACAGGGTGACAATTATTGAACTATATGAAATAAAACGTAAATTATTTAAAAACTACTGAGTGCACAAACTTTATTCAACATATAAACGTCACTACAGATATTCGGATTTAGGTTATGACATGTCCGATATGGCTGCCATCATTGGCTATGATGAGGGGCAGACGAATAGCAAAATTCTGCATGACCCGCTGAAGTGTCGGAACATCGATGTTGTCGTTGACCTCCTGAATGGTGGTTTTCAGATCAGCAATGATTTTGGGGTTATTTATGTACACATTGTCTATAATGTAGCCCCACAAAAATGTGTCACATGTGTTCAGATCCGGAGAATATGGCGGCCAAGAGAGTCCCATTTCAGTTGCCTCTGGGTACTCCAGAGCCAGAATGCGGTCCCCAAAGTGATCCTCCAGGACATCAAACACTTTCTTTGATCGATGGGGTCGAACCGACATTGTCAACACTGTCATCACAAACACTACCAGTTCTCTCAAAATTGTGAATCAAATTCTTGATTGTTAGCATACTTAGACCGGTTGTCTTCAGCTTATACTCGATCGCAAACTGCCTTTAAGCCGCAATCGGGCTGTTATTGCTTGCATAGTAGGCCTTCACAAGCCATATACGCTCAGGCACGCTGTACCGTGACATTTTCCCCTGCAAATGACCGACAACAACAAGTTGCGTGCGCATGCGCATACAAATTCCCATCATGCTCTGTTTCCAACCACGAAGTTTGAACTTCATCAAGCAAACCGTTCAGAAGTTATGACGGTTTAATTTCATATAATTCAATAATTGTCACCCTGTAAGTAGCATTTTTATTTGATAAGGAAGGCGTCTCAACCCTCTAATCAAATTCCAATGAACGTACAATTATGAAAGGAATATACGAAATAAAATAAAAGCTTTGTAAAATAAAATACGTTTTTTTCCGAATTATTTAATAATCTGAAAAAAGAAATTATTCAACAAATTGTTTTTTTTTTAATAATTTGAAATTTCTCAGTTAATTTAAATATCTAGTAAAAAAAAAAAAAAAAAAAAAAAAAAAAAAAAAAAAAAACTTTTAGTAATCAATAGAAAGCGCACGAAAAATGAAAACAAATATTTTAAAAGTAGTTCGTCAAGCAAAAATATATTCATTATTTATTTGATAAAAATTGGATGCTATAATTTAGTGTACTTTAGCAATCTAATTCAATCTTTTGAAGAAGTATTCATCTTCAGTTGCAATCAAACAACGAAGAAGTATTTATTCCACAAATTATTATTCTCTTCAAATGACTCCATTATATCGCAATTAATTCCAATATGAAAAACGTTTTGCTTTCTAAACAAACAGCAATATAAATACAAACAAAGAAAAAATCTAGAAATGTAAGGTATTATTAAGATTGAGTCATTCTTATCATACGTACTATCCTAACATAGACAATATCAGATAATTTCTCATAAAGAGATTTTTCAAGAGAGAAACGTTGGTGAAACGGCATCGTGTCTTAGTTTTTCTCTTGCATCTTTGCCACTGACGAATCTACCTCCTACGATAGATATCAGCTCAAATTCCAACAATCAGAGTGTTCTAAAAATAGTTGTTTTCAGTTCTCAGGATTTATACTACGTTTTTAATCAATTAGCAGCAATTACTCGCCAAATTTTTAGCGTGTTTCTTACATTTCTCAATTCCGATCAGTCTTGCAAATAACCTTACTTACAGCATGAAAGTTTCGCTTGGAGAAAGCGAGAGGCAGTAGTATATATATCAGATTGTACAATAGTACGAGTGTGATTGAAACTTAACAAAGTACTAAGCATGCTTTGCTGATATTAAAAAGGCAGAATAAAAAAGAGTATTATTTTTATTAACGGTCACAAATGGTAAATCCAATTACATTTGACAATATATGTCTATTTAATCGCTTTATCATTTACTCCTGGAATGAATTCAAAAATTAAAATAAACATTTGAAAACACTGTGTAAACAATAGCCCAATTATAAGTTTTATTGGAAATAACCAGTAGGATAACTTTAATTTCAGTTCAATATATGCACTTTTTGGAGTTGTGAGAAAAGGTTGAAGGGGCATTTTTTAGTATGAATTAGTTGATTTGAAAGTAATGCTGCATAAAGTGAGACTCAGAAAAGGACGTATTGGCTCAGATTTCTCCATTTATTTTTAATACAAATCCTAAAATAACTTAGAAAGTCACCTCCATGTAATTTGTTAAATTCTGCTCTGATAATGTTAAAATTACAAATATATTTCAAATCTAAATTGGAAAACAACCTCACAAGGGAAATATAAGAATTAGTCAACTTTAATTATTTGGAATAACAAGAAAGCTATAGAGAGAAAGAAGGAAAAAATAGGATACCTTGATACTTGCTTCTTAAAATCGCAATTTACATCTGATTTTAATGAAATACTCTGCACCTATTCTTGTACAATAATAATATTATAAATATAATATTACTTTATCATATTTTAAATAATAAGTGCTTTTCTAGAAAATGTCAAATCACGCGATCTTGCCCCATGCATGGACATGTTAATCTTTCAGGAAACGTTTGAATTTAGACTTTCTTTATAAAAAATAACAAAATATTTTATTTTACAGCTTTGACTAAGAAGATTAACTAACAGTGTTTTTAGTATAAATTTAATGGACAATTATGTTCATTACAATTGGAAAAATTGCAGAAAAGAAGTTTAAATCTTTATCAGGATTGCAAGAATCGCAGTCGCTCTTGTACATGTATTTCAAGTGCCCTATTTTCAAGCACATCTACCGGCATTCCATTCATTGTTTTCCTGTATCTTGCTTTATCTCACGAAGGATATCCGGCTTTACCCCAAAGAGGTGATGATCTGAGAGCAAGCTGTAAAAGCTCCCCTATAAATGTAAATAACAGTTTCATTGTGGTAAATAAAGTACCATTAAATATGATACATGCAATAGTATTTTTAAAAAAAATCGTTGAAAATGTTCATTGAAGAGTTTTGAAATCTAGAAACATTAAAGCACACTAAAAATTTGAAAATAAACTTTTCGCCACAGAAACTACACACGTGCCAGTATACAGAAAGAGTAATGCCGCTTCTACTTTAAAAGAGCTAAATATTTAAACCCTTATCCGCTAGAGACTTGCTTAAATTGAGGAGTAAAAACTGAGTCTGTTTTTTCCTCACTGTACGATCTCACTCTATTTTCCCCTACATTAGTTTGGTTTACAATTTATTATGATTTCGATTATAAGTTTAGAATTGCTTTCTGAATTTTATTCTTCTCCTTTCTTTTTCTTCATGTTTTCTTTTGCCTACATAGATTCCATAACTTGAATGTATAAAGGAGGAAAAGCTTTAGGTTTGGGAGAAATTTTATTACAACAGATATAATTCACTAAATATAATACAATTCTCATACAAGGTAAAATAATCACTATTATGGTGCTTTTACAATATTTGATTGCATATGAATGCGTTATCAGATAACATTACTTAGATACATTATACTTAAAGAGAAAAATTAAAAATTGATAAGACTATTTTTCCTTTTATTTTAAAATATAATATTTTAATTTAATTATCACATTAAAAGACCAAAAAATGCTGAAAAAAACTTAAATAATAACAGTACAAAACACTAGTATAATAAAAAAATTTTGCTCAAGATTTCTGCATGCATGCAGTTTTTACTTTGCATGCTAGGAAAATATATTAGAAAAAGTATTTCAAACAGAACAGCAAACCCATTACCTACGCAGACTCCTAAGTGGAATGTATAAAGGAGGTAAAACCTCAGGTTTGGGAGAAATTTTATTACAACAGATATAACTTACTAAATACAATTCTTATAAAAGATAAGATAATCACTATTAAGGTGCTTTTTAAAATGTTTGATTGCATAAGAATAGGTTATTAGATAACATTACTTAGATATATTATACTACAAAAATAAAAGTAAACTCTAATATCAAAATATGCCATACAGTGCAATTAAAAAAACACTGCAATTAATAGAAAGCAATATGTTTGAATTAATTAACTCAAAGACGAAAGATTAAGGTATCTGCCTACATGCGAAGCGCTTTTTGAAAAACTTTGCATAGAAACATTGTATTCACATATTTGATTTAGTTTTAATAAAAATTAATAATTTATTTTTTTAATTATAGATATATATCCCTATGAATTCATAAAAATATTCAATATGCACGGAAATTTGAAAAAACGTTTTCAAAGGCTTGAAAAATGTTGCATGAAAAACAAATAAATTTATTAGAGAAAAATTACTACTAAATAAAACTATAAGCTTCTATCGAGTAAACCTACTACAAGTTAAATGATATTTTAGTAAATAAAAATTATAGAGATGATCGAAGCGTCTATTATAAGATTTTGGATAGTTTTACCATGTTTTTGTTCAAATAACGGGCCATAATTTTGAAAATATTCATGCAATTAAAATTTTTTTTAGTAGACGCACTAGACAACAATATATAGACAAAGCTAACATAGTTTTATGGAAGAATGATAATATTATATTTAGTTATTTTCGAAGCCAGTCAATTTTGTGTAAAAGTCAATTTTGAGAGAATTACATTTAGGCATTAAATTGGTATATTTTTACTATAATTACAAATTAATACCACATACAAATTGAATAATCTAGAATTGCAATTAATTCGTTTTATTAGTGTAAAAATAATAATTAAGTAATAAAATTCAGTTTTACTGCCAAGTTTACGTTTTTTGTCCATTTAAAGGCAACTTCCGGTTTCGAAATTATCACTTTCGGTTTATTAAATTGACTATAACTTTTGTTTTAAAAATTGTACGAACAAAAACAAAGCAGTTTTAGAATCGTAAAACGTTATATTTTCAAAATGAAATAATAATTAAAAAAATCGATAATTTTCGCGAAAGTTCTCCTGTCAATGTAGATTGATAATAAAACATAACACCTTAAGTGAATAATAGACGGAAACGAATTTTTTTCGAAAAACTATTATTAAAGGCTTAACATTGTGTAATTTTTAAAAAATATTTCAACGAGAAAACTAAGTAAAAATGTTGGACAGCTGCGTTTTATTATAAAATTAAAATCTAATTAAATATGTAGTAAAGAAAATTGGCATCATTCGCGTTTATATTTTTACTACTGTATCTTCAACACCAAATGTATCCATTAATCAGATTGGCTAGAATTCATTAATGTATAAAATTTTATATATCAAAATCACTAAACTATTGTTGAAGAGTCATTTTCTAAAAATATAGCTTGCTCTGTTTATCTGCTTATTGTAATAACCGTAGATAATAGATTAATTTGACATATTTATTATAGAACATTTCGGAAATGAAATCATTAAGTTTTAATAAGTCCAGGCACAAAATAAATTTGAAATTCACCAAAAATTTTAATACTTTCGATAAAGATAATGTTGCACTAATTAGTTTAATGATATTATAATTGAACTCTAATTAGCTGCTAATTAGATATAAGAAAACCAAGAAGAGGGTACACCTAAGAATTAAAAAGCAATTAATCATAAATTTTTAAAAATCTCTTTGAGAGATAAGTTAATATTTCATTTGTTTTGAATTTTCAGTGTCGTAATTCGATTATTATGCTTAATAATACCTACGGTTCTGAAAAAACAAAATAGGTTTCATATAAATTTATACGTAGAAGTTTTTATCTATTTAATAGGTATATTCGGTGGATTTTCTCTTAGTAATGTGCCGAAACCTATAAAATAAATTCTTTTCAAATATCAGCAACTATTTATGATTATTTATTTCGTTTATAGTGAGTTCTGAAGCGATAAGAAGATAAAAATGTACTGAGTGTCTCAGAAAACAACATTATATGAAATGATATTAGAATTTAAAACATATCTATAATGTTTCTTGTCGTTTATTTAGTGTTTTTAAATATCTTTAAAAAATATTTTATTTATTTATTTTTTTCCTGATAGCCCATTTTATAAAAATAACAGATTTTATAATTCCCTATATTTAGCAGTTTATGTGAAATGAAAATATCGGTTTATGATATTTAACTATCTTATTATTAAAAGTTGCAACATAGGGGAGACCGGGGCAAGATGAAGAGTGGGGCAAGATGACGAATGTCTTAATTTTTCCGTTTTCCGCTAGGTGGCAGCATCAACCCGACACTACTGGCTCTCCTATCGGTTGTTCGTTAAACAATACTATAGAGACGCTGAAATCGCCATTTTTGTGTCAGTTGTGAAGCTTTGATTGTTTTCCGCTGCCACGTTATAACTTTTATGCATGTGTAAATAAGCTCTGCTACAGATACAGGTAAGATATATCGTTTCTCTTTAATATTTATGAGTAACTTAGTTTAAATACTACCTATTACCATGAATAAATGTCAATTAATCACCTTCCTTCATGGCAATGAAAACGAATATTTTTAAACAGGCAGTCCGGGGCAAGATGACGAGCTCGTCATCTTTCCTAGTGTTTCGGAATTTATTAAACTAACTATGTTGTCCATTCTATTTAAATCCTGTAAACGCTTGTTTGTCTGTGTGTTTGTTCGCACGATTTTGCGCTTCTATCTTCTCTGGGGCTAAGGGGCGCATGGGATCGGGGAGGTGTCGTTCGAAAAGGGGCGGCCAGAGGAAGACATTTTTGCCATCCGCTAAGCCCCCCTAGCCTCCCGAAAGAAAAACCCTATCGGGGTCCTTATCTCCACTTCCAAGCGTCCGATCGGTACGAGGAGAGTACCGTTTGACGGGGTCAAGACCTCCCCCCTCACTCGCTGGTCCCCCTCCTCCCAAAAAATTCAAAAAGCGTTTAAGGCTAACTTCCGGCATTGTGACCACCAACAGAAGAATGGATCCAGTGCTGTAAATGCCAAGAGTGGTTGCATGAGGAATGTTCCAATTATGGAAATGGCATTTTTATTTGTGACTATTGTTAGCTGCACAACTAAACACTTCAGAATTGCGTTACAATCAATGCATGATGCTTAGTTTGATACTTTGTAAGATGTAAAAATACAGTTATTATTTGTTAAACCATGTAACATATTCAAAAAATAAAATATGTTCAATCTTTTTCAGTGTTGTGATCTTGCCTCAAGGCCAAAGTCATCTTGCCCCAGTATTGGGGCAAGATGACGATTTGTTAATGTTATGAAAAAAATAAAATTACCCTTTATTTTTTTATTTGAAAAATTTAATGGTAATGTATTTAATACTACAAAGGTATACTCTATCAGTTCATGTAAAATTAATTTTACTATTACTTCAAAATAAATTAATAAACAACAAAAATTGTTAACATAGTCATCTTGCCCCGGTCTCCCCTATATACATCAGGTAGATGTATTAAATTGAAATTCTAGTTCATTTTGTTAATAAATAAACCAGAATGCTTTCCGCTATTGAAAACGACTTAACACAATGATTCAAATGTCATTTCTCGAATATATTTAAAATTCTCTTTAATATTTTTCGATATGCTACAAACATGAATCGAAATACATTTTAAACATCTATAATTAAATATTTCTCATAGAACAAAAAAAATGTCGAGTTAATAATGCTGCTGATATAAGTCGATTTTAACAGCCCCTATTCTAAAAGTATAGAGATATATTAACTGAATAATTATACAGTATTAAACATTATAATATATTAATTAAAATCATGCAAAATAATAATACCAATGTTAGCGAAAATACGTTGATTAGAACTACAATCAGTAACTACTAATTAAAACCTTCTATTCATGGAAATTTATACGAAGTCGTATTAACAACCCTCTCAGATAACTTTATATATATATATATATATATATATATATATATATATATATATATAACCTCTAATTTACATATATATATTAAAGATGAGGGGCTCAGCCGCCGCCCGAAACAGGCTCCAACTCAATGTTTATACCAGTCTTTGAGCTACGGCTCAAAGTGAAAATTCTATTTATTCACAAATTGAAAATCAGATAAAAGAAATTGCTGTTTGAAAAACTAGAATGTAGTATAAGTTTCTTAAAGTGTTTTCCAAGCCTCTAAAAGTTACTTTGAAAGGGAATTGAATTGTTATAGATGGGATATAAAGAGAAATATTTTATCTGATTCTGATGCAGTGCCAGTTACATAATGAAGCTTCCGCGTCCCTTATTTTTCCTAGCTTTCAATTTGAAGTACTTTTGCAGAATTACTGGAAAACAAAACTGATGTCTTTCTGCCACAGTTGTACAATGATATTTTAGAAGATTAAGATTTGTAACTTTTGCAGATTTATGCCAGTGGTTTGGTATAAATTTCAAATTAGCTATTTTAAACAGGAAAATTCAAAATGTAGTCGTGAATATATATTTAAGATTAATACTTATTTATATGTATGAAAAGATTTCCAAATTACAAATTAATCTTGAAACAATAAAAAAAAATATTAAAAATTTTTTAATGCGTGATTTTGAAATATGGCTCGGGCGCTGATTGGGACAAAAAATTTCGGGATCGTGCGGCCCCGGATTTCAAATTGAAAACTAATATATATAGTTATTCCATATATAAATTAATTGCATGCCATCTTTTAATTAAAGATTTGGTCCGATTTAATAAAATAACTTGTTCGTTGTCTTTTGAATTCAAAAGTATCATATATAGTATATACTTTATTTTACCTAATATAAAGTGGAATAAAGCCTTTGAAATACTGAAATAGGAAACAAAACACCAGTTTCTTTTGCAATATCTGATGATAACAATCTCACGTTACTTTTGTTCCCGATTGCCGTTTCTTGGAAATTTTAATTTCGTCGATCTGATTTATTCTTTTTCTAAACATTGCTGTAGCTTGAGGTTTGTTATTGAACGTGTTGCCTGTTTTCCGGTACACAACGCCTTTTGTTTCCCAGTATGCGAGCTCTTCGAACGCTGTAAAAAATTTGGGTAAAAAATTACAATACATATACAGGCAACTTTGTGACCAGTATATATACCGTAATTTAACTGGACGGTATATGTACGGTCTGCACTCCTCCCTCTCCTCAGGCCTGCACGCATTACGTAACAAGAGCAAAAGCATCACTTCTGAGGTTGCCAGACACCGAGGTGGGGCTACCAGCTTTCTCCTTACTGAAAAATAATGATTTTACGGTATAAATAGCAATTTTTTACTGAAAAACAATCATTTTACGGTGTTTATAATCGAAATGCTACATATACGGTTTTTTTACGCTTAATATACCTTAGTACTACGGTACTCATACCGTAAAGAGTGAAAACGGTACAAGTACAATTAATTTACGGTACATCTACTGAAATTTTACGAATTTTTTTTACAGTGAATGTTGTCCATCAATAGCATTATACCAAAATATCTAAGAAAATATCACTTTTGACAAATTTGCCTCTGTTCAGTATGAGAGAAGATTTTCTGAGGTATCTTTTACTTTTGAAAAATTAATATTATCTATTTTATGCTAATGTATCCAACATTTTAAATATCATAAAATAATAATAATAATTATTATTAAATAGGATAGAGTGCGCGGTGTACAAGAGTACGCATCTAATCCAAAATCTAACATTATCTAATCCAAAAACAGTGTTTTGCGTTTAGTTACAGTTTTAAACGATGTATTGATATGGTAAATTTATGGTTAAAAAAAAAATCTGCGTATTTTGGTGAAATATTTAAAGATTTAGAAGAGAAAAAAGTCTTTTTGGCATTCTCGTAAAAATATTTATGATTTTTGAAAACATAATCATAATAAAGTTTAGAAAGATACTTTTTTTTTTTTTCGATTAGGTTATTATTGGGCTACATGTCACCAAAGACCTTCTAATAATAGTAGACTCAGAAATAGTAACCTTTTCTGGAAAGTAACATCAACCGTCCTCCATCACGTGATGGTCACCACAACACCGCCAAAACAAACCGGTTTTTCTCGCCAAAATCAGCTTGCTTGCAATTTCCGAATTCCTGCCAAAGTTTTATTGCGTCTGCGTGCCTCAGGAGAGTTCACTGCGCTTTTTTATTTTCCCTTTGATTTCCCGTGTTTCTTAATTTTAAACTGTTCTTTTAAGAACTTGTTATTTATTTTAGCAGAATTTAAAATGCCACAAAATTGTTGCCATTATGTGATCAGTAAATTAAATTGATTTATAAGCAATTCCTTCACGTGACGACACCTTTTTCTATTTTCTCGTGCTGCGGCATCGGAAATTCGGTTCAAAATGCTGACTTTGACAGTATTAACTGAAAAATCTTTTGTCTTTATTGAAAACGTCTTTTGATTACAAAGTTTCTAAATAACAGGGATGAGATTTCTCCGCTTTTTTGCATACCAGTATAATCTTAGAGAAAACGTTGTTCTCTTAAATCGCAGAATATTCCGATTAAATAAATAAACATTTTCTGTAAGACTTTACTGGTATGTAAAAAAGTGGAGAAATCTCATTCCTGAAATAAGAACATATGCAAATTTCATGCATTTCTGATGAAAAAGGAATGATTAAAATCATAAAGTAGCCAGTTTGGATTTGAGAACTTGTAAGGTATTGACTACTCGCATCACGTGAGTAGGCAATGTGTGAATGAGATCGTTTTTGTCCATTAACCGACTATGTGCGTACAAGTTATTAAGGCTCTCTATCTTTCTTTAACTTTCGAAGGACAGCTGAATCCCTGAAATTGTGAGTCGCCGTGTAATTTCGAATATGCAAATTTTCTGGAGCTGGTCGATCGACACGGAAGTATATAAGCAGCGAATTTTGACTTGAGTGCAGAGCTCAGAGGAGCTGGTGAGCGCTCAGCAGAGACTTGGCCTGGGAAGTTGAATATTGCGACTGAGATTTAGGTTTAGCCTTGAGACCTCGCATCGAGTCTCGTGATTAATAATCAGCCTTAGTATTTTTATACTGGAATTTTATGCAGTGATAAAGCTGACTTGAACCTGCATCAGTGCTTATGTAATTTGAAGGATAAGAGTATTTAATCGTGATTATATATTTAAAAAGGTTAAGGTTTAATTATATTGTTTCGTTTTTGTTTAAGCTACAAGTGTTAGCAAGAACTCTTTAGTTAATTTAATTTTTTAGGAAAATTTCGTGGAGCTCGCTCAAACTCCCTACTGATTGTGTTAATAAACCAGTTTTTGGTTTTAAAACAGTTGTACTTCTTTCCTCGTGCTCTACCACACAGCGGACATTTTAAGATGGCCGCTACAAATGGCGCCCAACTTCACGGGTTGTACGATGGCCCACATCCACGAGAGATAGTCCCCAGAGTTTACTTTGCCGGACATTCTGATGTCACAGAATTTTTAAATAAATTGAACGATTATATTGCCTTTAACGATATTCCGTATAAAAACAAATATGTAGTATTGAAATGCTCTCTAAAGGATGAAGCCTTGCTTTGGCTTGAGAACATTGGACGTTTCTTGGTGACCGATGACGCGAAAAGATTTGAGCAAACATGCTCGGAGTTAACTAAAGCCTTTCCTAATCAGCGTAATGCAGCGGAATTAAGACGTGAATTCTGTTGTAAACGCCAGACTATTTACGAAAAAGCGTCCGGATTTTTTCTGAGAAAGCTCGAATTAAAAAACAAGTTGGCACTTGACGTTACTCATCAGGAGCTGATGGATATTCTGCTTCCTCTTTTCGCAGTGTCAATCCAGGACTTTATCGAGCTGCGTGCCCCAGCGAATACAGCTGAACTCTATCAATTATTAATAAAGTATGAAGCGCGACATGAGGCGGATCGCCATAGACCGAGAACCACACGAGAATTCAACGAGGGGGATAGGTTTATTAATAGGTCCAGGAATTATGATACTGAATATAATGGTCGTAATGTTCGTGGTCCAGTTAATTATGGGGATAGGCAAAATTTTCAAAGAGTTAGTGGTGGTTTACGGAATTATGATCAAACTTATAATAATGGTTTCAGAAGAAATGAGGGGGTGAGCAGTCGCAATAGCAATGGTTTGGATAGAAGGAACGAGGTTAACCCTCGGCAGAATAGTTCGTCCAGGGTTAGACAGTTGGTGGTTGGCGAAAAAGTCGTTCAGCGTAAAGAGGAAAGATCTGGTAAGGCTAGAAATTGTCAGCAGGGGTTAAACTGGTAGGTGGCTGTTGTGCTGAAGGTCAGCAGTCACAGGTTAACTCTTCAAAGCCTTCTGTGATCGATTTAAACACGGTAATAGTTAACCCAGTGGAATTACCTGAGTTGTTAATAGTTTTGAGTGGAATAGTGGTGAAAAGTATTCTGGATACAGGCGCGGATAAAAGTTTTATATCGTTTGAGGTGTATAAGAAATATTTTTCGTATAAAAGGTTGCGACATGTTAATTTAGTGGTTCAATCGGCTCAAGGGATACAATGCAGTATAAAAGGTCTGGTGGATTTGGATGTAGAAATACGGTCGGTTAAAGCGAGGTGGCAATTTCTAGTATTCGATGGATTAAAAGCACATTGTATTGTTGGAGTTGATTTCATGAAAGATAGAGGGATGAGCCTGGATTTCTTTTCACGTACACTGGAGGTTAATAATGATGAGAATACTTGTACAAACGAGTCCTCATCACTCTCAATTGATTTAAGTGAATCTGGTTTAACAAAGGGGGAGATAAGCAAATTTAATAAGTTTTTACATGACTTCAGGGAAGTGTTTTCAGACAAACCGGGGTTGACGCACGTTTCCTGGCATGAAATTAATACCGGTTCACATGCACCAGTAGCAAGCAAACCATACCGTTACGATAAAGTCAAACAGAAAATCATTAATTATCACATTCACAAAATGCTCCGCGACGACATCATTATGCCCATTGAATCTCCATACGCGTCACCAGTAGTATTATGTCGGAAAAACAATGGAAAAAGCATTGAGGATCCTGAGGCTTGGAGATTCGCTATAGATTATCGAAAACTCAATTCAATAACCCAATATCCACAGTATCCAATTCCTGTAATAGATGACATACTAGGCAATATTCAAAGTACTAAATTCATGTCCACACTCGATTTAACCTCCGGTTATTTTCAAATCGGCATGAAACCGGAAGACATACTTAAAACAGCATTTATAACGCATAATGGGTGTTTCGCATTTAAACGCATGAGTTTTGGATTATCGGGGGCTCCAGCCACGTTCCAGAAGGCAATGGATACCATTCTGAAACCCCTTCTTGGTTTCGGAGTTCTGGTATACCTCGACGATATTATAGTTATGTCTGAAACATTTGAGGAACATATAAATTTATTACGTAAAGTTTTCACATTGCTCAGAAACGCGGGTCTCACTGTCAAATTAGAAAAATGTAAATTTATTCGTAAAGAGTTAAAATATCTTGGTGTTCGAATCACACAAGAGGGCATACAAACAGACAAACAAAAAACAGATGCAATTGCGGCAATGGCACCTCCAAAGAATGCGAAACAAGTAGCAACATTTGTGGGTATGGTGGCTTGGTTTCAAAAATTTATACCACATTTTTCAGAAATCTGCGAACCACTATATGCTTTAAAACGAAAGAGGGTTAAATTTGTTTGGTCGAAAGCGGCTCAAAATGCTTTCGAACATTTAAAGAATTCTTTAATTTCTTCACCGGTTTTAGCTCATCCCGATTACTCTTCACAATTTGAATTATACTGTGACGCTAGCGCAGTCGGAATTGGTGCGATGTTAGCTCAGAAAGATCGCCCCATAGCTTTTGCGTCTAGAATTTTAAATGCAGCGGAACGGAACTATTCAATTACGGAACGCGAATGTCTTGCTGTAATTTGGGCTTTGAACAAATTTAGATGTTTCTTCTGTGATATCCCGGTCAAAGTGGTTACGGATCACTCTGCTTTAACAAAGTTAACGCACGGAAAAGGTTTATCGTCTCGAATGGTTCGATGGTGTTTGAAATTGGCGGAGTTTAATATTGTAATTGAGCATAGGGCCGGAAAGGAAAACGCAGTAGCAGATGCTTTATCGAGGAATCCCCAGGAGGGTGTTGAAATAGCTGAAGAGGTTAAGGTTTGTGTTTTGTCGTCGTTGGTTTTGAAGTCAAGAGAGCAACTTATAGAGGAACCGAAAAAGGATGAGGAATTTGGTCAGTTATATAATTATTTACAGGATGCTGACATGGTACAAAGCGCGGACGCGCATATGTTCCAAAATTGGTCCCGGAATTTCAAAATTATCGATGGTCTTCTGTTTTATTCAAAAACTGTAAATTCGCGTGGTGAATTAAAAGTGTATATTCCAGCTTCTCTTCGTAAGGCCATCTTGCACGAATTCCATGACAACCCTTTAGCAGGTCACCTAGGTGTCAGGAAAACATACGCTAGATTATGTGACTCCTGCTACTTCCCTAAAATGCGGGAAGCAGTGCGCGCTTATGTCTCCAGCTGCGACACATGCCAAAAATATAACTATAAAAACATAAGACCAGCTGGCAAACTAATTTCAATTAAAAAGTCCTTTCCCCTAGAATGTATCGGAGTTGATTTAATTGGTCCTTATCCTTTAACTGGAAATAGATATAGATTTGTATTAGTAATTGTAGATTATTTTAGTAAATGGGTTGAGTTTGTCCCCCTCAGAAAAGCTTCAGGAAAAATTGTAGCTAACACTTTATTTAACTGTTTTATTTCGAAATATGGTGCACCATCCCAGGTAATTAGTGATCACGGTCCCTGTTTTATATCCGAAATTTTTAAAGAATTGTGCACACAGCTGGAGATATCTCATTCTTTTACAGTTCCATACCGGCCACAGTCCAATATGGCTGAGAGGGTCAATAGAACCCTCATTCAAATGATTTCTTCCTTTATTGGCACTCATCATTCAAACTGGGACCAATTCTTGCAGCATTTTGCCTATGCTTTGCGTACGGCAGTTCACGAATCCACTGGGAAAACCCCTGCAGAGTTGTTTTTGGGTCGGAAAATCATTACTCCTTTTCAACAATTGATTAAAATTTCGGGAAATGAAAATGAATATATGATTCAGGACATCGATAAGTTGGTTAAGGAAGCACAAATAAAAATGGGAAAGGCTCAGAAAAAACAAGCGTTGTATTATAATATGCGTCGGAGAGAGTTGGAAATTAAAGTTGGTGATTTTGTGTTGTTAGAAAAACATTGGTTGAGTTCTAGTCGGCAGAAACGAGTCGCTAAGTTTGGACCTAAGTTTGAGGGACCGTATAAAGTGTTGGAAGTTAAAGGTAACAATTTAATTATTGATGTTGACGGTTGTCATACCACGGTAAACTTGGATCAGGTCAGAGTTTATAAGTTTAGGGACACTAGCTCAAATGGTTCTCAAACGTCAGACGGTGAATCCTCTATGCCTCAGTCAAAGACCTCTCATTCTCCTTACGTCAGTCAATCTTCTTATGCAAATAATTCTTCTAATAATGATAGTGATAACATACGAACGGAGATGAAACGTAAATTTCCTCAAGTTAACCGAGACAGGGTTAACCAGCCAGCTGAACAGACATTACCTAAAGTGGTTCGAAAATATGGCAAAAGACAGCACCCGCATTCGATCTCGACAAGTAGTTCTAAGCCTCCAGACAAGAAGTTCATGCAGAACCCTTCTACGTCACATCGACCACAACACAAGAGACTGTTATCAAAGTCATCGACAGACATTCCTGCCAAGAGAGGCCGGAACGGCAATCCACCAACAGATCTCAACGAATCTTCCGATAGTCAACCATCTCAGAAGTCATTACATCGACAGTGCCAAAGTGACGCACGAAAACGTGGCATGGACTATCTCCCCTCTACAACCAAACGGCGCAGGAGAATCGGCAGAAAGCGGACCTTGCCCTCCACATCGATGTCGGGAGCCTCACGGAAACGAACGCCTTTCGATACTACATTCTTCAACCCTAGAGACAATCTTGCCCAGCGGCACCATCGCCGAGACCCGCCTAGAAATCGTCGAGTCGACACTTCAATAAGCCCGCCTAGCAATCATCAAATGGACAAATCAGTAAGCCCGCCTAGAAGTCGTCGAGTGGAATCTACGAGCAGTCGTCGAGTGGACACTACACGAGCTCCTCCCAAAGGACGTCGCCATGGTTACAACACCCGGCTGCAGGCACGACAAGCGACAGTGGCCTCTCCTTACCAGTCTGCATCAGAACGGAGTTTCGTCCAAGGATTTTGGGGACGCCGCCAGAGTTCTTCTATGAGCCTACAAGCTTCCAGTTCATCTTCACTATAAAATCAGGTGACGACGTTCCATTTTTATTAATTTCATTTAAAGTGCCTATATAAATGTCAACAAGTTCTATGGACTGGACAAAGCAGCTGAACTGTTATAGTTACCTTTCGACCATTGTTTGATTTTGTATCTCGGCTTCACAAGTTGTGCATTTAATTTCTGTTCAAATTTTTTTTTTGCCAAAATTTAAGTTATGATGTCAGAGAACATCTTTCGAGATTCACTGCTTTCATGTTCGAGAGATTGTTAAATTGCTTGTATAATTGTTCTATAAGTGTTCTGTGAATATTCTATGTATAAATTATGTATATATTATGTGTATGATTGTTCTATATGTTGAATTTTGAAATATGAATTTAGTATTATGGGTTTTTTACACGCGCCGCGGATAGGCGTGCACGTGTTTTGCGGTCAAGAGTTGCCCTTGACACGCGCGTTCTATTTCACTTTACTAACATTGTTACCAAATCTAACTTTCTCCCTTCGGTCGTGTTCGTGGTCGTTATCGGTTTAGTGTTGTATGTTGGGTTTTCGCAAGTTATGTCGTTTTAAAAGTGTTGTTGGTTATGCACTAGTTATGAAGTTTTAAGTGTTGTTCGTTATACCCTATTTAGGAACTTACTTATTGGTTCTGCTGTTGTTAATTATGAATATTGTTAGTGTATTTCATAGTTCTGACGTAACATTGTATGTAGATAATGAAGTTTGTTCCAGGAAGTAAATCATCTTGAAGCAGATAGTCTATTTATAAGTTTTTTTTATATTTTAGTTCTCAAGAAGAAGAATTGTCTTGAAGAAATTTGTAATGTATATTTATACCTTTATATTTTATAAAAGAAAATTGTTTCACTTTCACAGCTCTGTTAGCTGTTAGTTTGTGACCATTGTAATTGAGCGAGTCATCTACATTGAATTTCGGGGATGTGAGTTTTTGGCAATTTGGGAATTTTTAGGAAAGCTACTTTATTCTTTGACAGATAGTTTTGTAGTGACGTTCTACTTTGCAATTTGTTTCGGCACTTCATGGAATTTTGCAGGTAAAGTTGCGTATTTATTTTGGCAAGCTGTGAATTTTGTGAGGAAAATTTTGTGAGATTCTTTTGCATGATACTGCACATTTACAGGAGGCTATGTTGAAAGTGTCGTCGATCTGACCAGTTTTTGCGTGATGGGTTAAAAGTACAAAATTTATATTTGGATTCAGAATTTAAATTTACCCGTCACATGTTGTGTTTTTTTTTTTGGACTCTAAATTTTTAAAGGAAAAAGACGATGGTCTGCATTCAACCACCGCTTTTTCTTTCACAATTTCCGGGAGGGGTTGTAAGGTATTGACTACTCGCATCACGTGAGTAGGCAATGTGTGAATGAGATCGTTTTTGTCCATTAACCGACTATGTGCGTACAAGTTATTAAGGCTCTCTATCTTTCTTTAACTTTCGAAGGACAGCTGAATCCCTGAAATTGTGAGTCGCCGTGTAATTTCGAATATGCAAATTTTCTGGAGCTGGTCGATCGACACGGAAGTATATAAGCAGCGAATTTTGACTTGAGTGCAGAGCTCAGAGGAGCTGGTGAGCGCTCAGCAGAGACTTGGCCTGGGAAGTTGAATATTGCGACTGAGATTTAGGTTTAGCCTTGAGACCTCGCATCGAGTCTCGTGATTAATAATCAGCCTTAGTATTTTTATACTGGAATTTTATGCAGTGATAAAGCTGACTTGAACCTGCATCAGTGCTTATGTAATTTGAAGGATAAGAGTATTGAATCGTGATTATATATTTAAAAAGGTTAAGGTTTAATTATATTGTTTCGTTTTTGTTTAAGCTACAAGTGTTAGCAAGAACTCTTTAGTTAATTTAATTTTTTAGGAAAATTTCGTGGAGCTCGCTCAAACTCCCTACTGATTGTGTTAATAAACCAGTTTTTGGTTTTAAAACAGTTGTACTTCTTTCCTCGTGCTCTACCACACAGCGGACATTTTAAGATGGCCGCTACAAACTGACCTTATACCATCCCATTATAACAGAAAATATTCTTTAGAAGTCAACATATTCAGTAGTTGCCTGTGGTTATTCTTTTCAATAATTCTAAAGCGAAAAAAAAAAAAAAAAAAAAAAAAAAAGCTAGATTAAATAAAATTTTTTATGGTATTGAAAAGTTTCAAATTTATTTGTCTCAGAAACTTATGAAAAATAATAGTTATCTTAATTCAGAAACAATTACACAAAATATAACTTGGTAAATCTGAAATATCCTGGAATAAAAAAACAAAAACCGTAAATTACTGTACATTTGCAAATTTCTTTTTTTTTTTTACATGAATAAATGTTATCAATCAAGATTTGATTAAAATTATTGTAATACATTTATACTTTCAATAAAAAAAGAAAATTGTGAACGTTTAAAAAATTATGCCTCTAAATAGCAATATCAAAAGCAAAACAAAAATTTCTGAATTGCAGCAAAAATATGTTCTATAAATGAATGTATTGTTAAACTAGTCGGATGTGCCAACTGTCGCCAAGTTTGGCGAGAATTTGACGTTGGCGAATATAAATATATAGTGATAAGCATATAATAGGAACAATGGTTACAACAATGAAAGAAAAATTGCCGAAACCATGTTAACTAAAACTCGTTTATAAATTAAACTCGTTTATGGATGAATTCTGCTGTCTTGTTTGAAAATGTCAGCCACCCTAAAATTTCAAACCGCTATATCTCAGCCATTTTTTAAGATAGACACAAAACAAAAATTGTTCCTGATTCTCCGGATCAAGGCCGAACATTTAACCAAAAAAAAAAACTTTTAGGATTTCTAATATTTTTGTATATCTTTTTGAATTAAAAATCTTAAAATGGCTATCACAGCGCCCCCTTTCGTCGAAATACCCCCAAATTCTAATAGAACCTGCTTGCCATAGCCAAATACATAGAAAAAAAAATTGGTTCAATTTGAAGCATAACTTCATACACTTTTCGATGATACAATAGTGAAATTGGAACAAAAATATCGATCACAGCGCCCCCTTTGGTCGAAATATCCCCAAATTCTAATAGAACCTGCTTGTCATAGCCAAAAACATAGAAAAAAATGTGGTTGAATTTGAAGCATAACTTCATACACTTTTCGATGATACAATAGTGAAAATGGAACAAAAATATCGATCACGGCAACCCCTTTCGCCGAAATATCCCCAAATTCTAATAGAACCGGTGTATCATAGCCAAAAACATAGAAAAAAAATGGGGTGCAATTTCAAGCATAACTTCATACACTTTTCGATGATACAATGAGGACGGACAGACAGACAGACGGACAGACAGACATTATGTAAAAACATATTTTTCGGAATCTCTGACCCATAAAACGTGTAAATCTGTTGAAAACCGGAAGTCGAAAAAAATTACGATTACAATACTTTCTTCTATTATAGATAGAAGAAAGTAAAAAAGACAGTATGTGGTTTCAAGTTTTCAAAAACTATGACATATATTAACAAATCAAAGATTATTTGATAACATTTCAGTGCTAATTTTCTCCAAATTGCCAACTATGATGCAATTTTCTGAAAAAATCCGCCACCTTTGTAAAAAAAAAGGAGAGAAAAACTGTTTGACTTCCTATTATTTTAATAATGCCTTCAATGTTTAAGGCATTTTTAGAATTAAAAAAATATGACAATATTGTTACATTTCGTGAAATGATTGTGTCAAATTGAAGCTTTCCAAATTAAAATCTCGAAATATTTTGGGTTATATTACTTAATATCTTGTATCACTAATAAATAATATTTTTATGTAAAGTTTATTAGAAGGGAAGTGTGCAATACATGCTCCCAAGCCATTCTATAACATTTAAATAAAATACAGCAGCAAAAAAAGAGAAAAAAATCCATTCAAAAGATTAATCAATCTTGTTTTCGACGAAGGAGAGGGGAGGGGTGTACAGAATAAAACAGAGCGTAAAAAAGTTTCTTGTACCAAGGCCATATTTAAAGAGAACAAATTAGTCTTGCCCAGTATAGGAATAGCATTTGAAATTACAAGTCATGAAATCAAATCAAATGATATTTTATTATATGCAAATTTAATATAAATTAATTTCTTTTATAACAGTCGAATTTGTTACTGCAATTACAACTTTCGGCATTGTGTATATTTTATACATATAAAATCCACAGACGTCTCATAACTTCTCATTTTTTCTCCTAGCTCTAACATAAAATCCTGGAATAAGATAACAGAACTAGCGACTGTTTTTTATTTTAGTTTCGTTTGTATAATTAGGTTTATTTTATTACGAGAATGAAATCGAAGTTGCCAAGGAAGCGAATACCGCCAAAACAGACAGCCTTTAAAGCTCCAAATCCGAGCTGATGTTGGATTCAACTTTTCGACGGAATAACAAAATAATCCGCACTCTAATATCATCTTTGCTCTGAGCCTGTCACCTAAGTGATTTTGATTTGCTCATCAATAAATAGCATTACTGACGTTCCAAAGTTATTTACTAATGATAGTGCAATAGAGCTCAGTGTCAAAGTGTGCAAGAGTGCGCAGTACCAAAGTGTGCAAGAGTTCGCACGCGCTCTTGTCCAACATAGCTATTATATATTTTACTTGCTACTTACCAGCTATAAAATGGGTTTTAAATATTTACAGAAATTTTAGATAATGTACCTGCATCTGCCGTTGGAATGGTTTCTAACAGCAGCTTTATGACAAGTAATCTGTTCCGTGATTGTCTTCTACATTTTAAGAACCACGCTATGTCAACTCAATAGCAGTTCGCGCGTTTCATCCTCGTTATTCATTCATGCATTTCATACTTGCAGCTGCTGATTTATGGCGACAATATCAAATCGTCTTCTTTCATTGCCTCCGCATAGTAGCCAAAAAATTCAACCGATAGGTACATATTTCTTCTCCCACTTAACAAATATTACTCTGCTAAGTGTGAAAAATGGATGAGAAATCATCAAGGTTAAACATAAAGAATTTTCAAGTTGCATCAATATTGACAACTGCTTTTGGAAAAACTGTTACCTTTGCTAATGTCATTGAAGGATTTAATGTAACGGGTATATGGACTTTCAAAAAGGAGCTATTTAATATTGACTTTTTAGCAAGCAGCGTCAGTGAAAGAGCACTGGAATCTGAACTTGTTGAACCACATATGTCAATAAAACCACAGAACACTAAAAATGAGGGGAAAGAGAATTGCTTTTAATAGAAAATTATATTTCAGAAATTCAGAAAAGCTATGTAAAGAAAAGACGCACGTTCACTGTGAAATAAACCCAATTTCGGTTTTTAAGTGTTTTCGACTTCAACAAGTTCGACTTCAAAAACTTCATCTTACGTTAAATTAGCAAAGTTGTCACAGTATCCACAGGCATCTGTGGTCAATTTATAGTAAGAGGAGCAAAAGGTTTGGCATTTTAAGCAGCTCAACTCACAAAAGGCAGTTTGAAGATGACGCTACGGAAAAAAGCCAAAAACCTTTACGAAAAAACAGTAAAATTAAACCCAAGAAGCCAAAAACTGCACCAAAGAAGAAAACAGTGTGGATATATCCAGGCTGTTCAGAAATCTGTCGAGAACCAATCGTAGAGGATTTGATCGAGTGCATTTCTTTCAGAGACTGGTGGCACGAAATGTGTACAGACTATGTATGTTGTAGTCCCTACAATTGTGATGTGTTGTAAGTGAAGTGTTTCCTTTTTGTTTATTGCGCACTCTTGCCTTCATTGGTTGTACAAGATTGTACCTCATTGGTTGTAAATAAAAGCCAATTGGCAGTGGACCCAATTACGGAAGATTACTTAAAAGGTTTTAAATGCACCGCAATAGCGAACGCAGTGTACGTGATAAGTAAACGGACATGTAGCATAAATACCAACTGAGTTACGCGGTTTTTGTGCACAGAGATGAAATACACTAGTAAATCTGCAGATCAGAATCCTCATTGTCAGCTCTAAAAGTCATTGTTTTTTATCTCACTTTTCATATTATTTAGCATCTTACAATCCGCAATTTACTTTTTTTTATATTACATACATATTTATAGGAATACAAAATACTTCGGATGTTTCAGAAATTAGAAGCGTTAAATGAAACACGGTTTATGCAATGATATTCTGAAATTCTTATGAAATTCTTATTCATGTAACTTTTTAGATTAAAAAAAATAAACTTGTATTAAAATAAATTCTTTATTTATGTCAATATCAAAAATAATTTATTTTGATAATAAAATATTGCGACAAAATAGTGCGAGTTACTTGAATTTTATTATTTTGATAGTCCTTGAAATATGGTTGCTAAGCAACTAATAAATTAAAGAGCAAAGTAAAAAAATGCACTTTAAAATTTGTAAAAAATATGAAAATAAAATGTTTTATATTTCCATAACATATACAAAAGATTTTCCAATAATTTAAACAATTAATTTCTAAATTCTAATGAATGTATCAGCAAATTTTTTGTATATATTTAAATCCTTCATATCGAAAATTTAGCATTAATAATTTTACGTTTAAATCCATTATTCAAATATGCGATTTTCATTTCAGTTAAAAATGAAATTTTAAAATCGTCTGCATTCCCATAGGAAAGCACTATGACCCTAAAAGAAATGTTCTATATTTTTCGAACGAATGAACCAAATGTAATTAAAAACTATACAGCTAATTAGAAGTACTTCACCAACATACCCACCAAAAATAAACCTAATTGGACGATTTTTACGGCAGACAAAAAAAACACACAGACAGACAAAAAACAAAAACTTTTTCCGTCTTTACAGTGAGCCTCAACTGATGTTTCGGCAGTAACAAAAATAGAAAGGGCTTCCATGGTCAAAGAGTTCTTGATTTATTTATCACAATCATCCGATTTGGTGAAGGAATACTCAAGTAAATTAATTTATGAATTCTGCAATGTTTACAGTGCATTTAGGGGAGACTAAACTGGTCGCCAAAGGCGGCTAGTTATTTTAATAATAGTAATAAATGATTACTGCAATGATTATTGATTAATTAATTAAAAAGATGATAATAATAATGATAATAATAATAATAATAATAATAGTAATAAGTAATAACAATTATTTATTAATTCTTATTAATTAATTATTAAATATTAATTAATTATTTAATTAATAATTAAAATTTTATTAATAATAAGTAATAACAATTATTTATTAACATTTATTAACTATTTAATTAATAATGAAAATTGTATTAATAATAAATAATAATAAGTTACTTTTGCCTATTAATAATAATATTTATTGCTTGTAAACAAAGTGTAAGGTTCGTTTTGCAAATTTGTAATAATAGTAAAATCATTAAAAATTTTAAAAGGACGTGAGTTAAATTTACTTGATTGAAGGACCAGATAATTAATAAAAGGTTCTTCTCAATTATTGAATAAAAAATGTAAGCTATGCTTACCTTTTAGAAAGCGTAGTCCTTATTCATGACACAGCGAATGGTGCTTGTTATCCAAACATGTAAATTCAATTTTATTAAATGAAACTGGAATCGTTGTAGAAAACCAAAGTATCGCGACTTGTTGAGAACAAACTTTATGGATCTGAAAAACTATACAAATTTTCTTGATTATATATTTTACACACATACACTGTAAAAAGAAAGGTTGTTAAATCCATAAAAAGAGTTGTGCTTCGTCTTAATTCCAGAGCATATTGCTTCCAGAACACAGTTCGTTAAAATTGGACGAGCGAATTGTTTATGTCTTGCTGTTACGTAGTTTCAGCTTCAACTGACGAATAAAAGGGGCTCTTGAAAGTTCTCACACGATATTAGTCTGCTGGGCACACTTCACAAAGGTTTATTGCTGAGGTAAACAGTTTATTCTTTCTTTAGAATGTACATTTGTAAGGATTAAGTCTCTGTAGGACTGTAGTGCTACCATCTATGGGGTTTAAAAGAAGTTCCATTCCAGGTGGTGGCGACGCCTGTTGATAGTTTATAAAACAACAAATTGTCGCATATATCACAAACCAGGGAACAGATGAAATCAATTTATAAACTGTTTCCAACACCCCCCCTTTTCATCTGAGCCCTGTGGTGGTGTAAGTTGAAGTTCCCTTCTCAAGTGCTCAAATTGAAGTTTGGGGATGGGTTTGGTAAGGATGTCAGCTACCATCCTTTTCGAAGGGCAATATTCCAGTGTGATCACCCCGCTTTCTTTTAAATGTCTCACGTTGTGGTACTTGATGTCCACGTGCTTCACACGGGATTGCTGTTCTTCATTTTCACTCAACGTTATACACGCGATATTATCTTCGTATATTACGATTGGTAAAGTTTGATGCAACTCTAGGTCTTTTAGTAGATTAAGAACCCATTGAATTTCTTGCGTCGCGTTGGATACAGAGATATACTCTGCCTCTGCAGTTGATAACGCTACACAGTTTTGTTTTCTTGATGTCCAGGACACGAGATTGTTCCCTAATTTTAACACATTCCCAGTTGTGGACTTCCTGTCTTCTCTATCTCCTGCCCAATCTGAGTCACTATATGCAGTTAGTATTGGCGGCTTATTTTTGTTCACGGTTAGCCTCAAGTGCTTAGTGGTATGCAGATATCTTATTACCTTTTCTACCGCCTCCCAATCTGCTTTTCTGGGACGCTCGTTCCTTCTTCCAAGGATGTTTACCGTGGCGGCTATGTCCGGTCTGGTTAACGTCGCTATGTATAATAACGCTCCTACAGCCTGTCTGTATTGTTTGTTGTCACTTAGTGTTTCACTGTTTGGGTCTGCGTTGAAATAGTCTGTGCGCATGGGCGTATATGTGGGCTTTGATTTGGATAATTTAAATTTTTCCGCTATTTAGTCAATTTTGTTCTCTTGGTCTAGCTCAAGGTTTCCCTTGTCTAGCCTTTTAATATTTATTCCGAGAAATTGCGATACCCGGCCGAGATTCTTAATTTCGTACTCCTTAGATAATTCCGCGTATATATTGCGCGTGTTTTCTTCGCTCGCGGCGACTAAAATATCGTCCATGTACACGATTATATAGGAAATATCCCCGTTTTCATTTCTCTTATATAAGCACTGATCTGAATCGCACTCCTTAAAATTTAAATTTCTTAATGACTTGTTAATTCTTATGTACCAGGCCCTCGCGGCCTGTTTTAGCCCGTATATTGCCTTCTTTAGCTTGCACACCTTATCTTCCTCCCCTTTTACAACGTATCCCTCGGGTTGCTTCATTAGGACTTCTTCGTCTAAATCTCCATGTAATAATGCCGTCTTTACATCTAGGTGTGTAATATTTAAATTTTTATACACGGCGGTGTTTAGGAAGCTTCTTATTGTGGTGTGCGCTACCACCGGTGCATACGTTTCATCGTAGTCGCTTCCGTATTTTTGCGAGTAGCCCTTCGCGACGAGTCGCGCCTTATATCTCTCTACCTCTCCGCGTGCGTTATATTTTGTTTTAAATGTCCACTTACACCCTATTGTACGTTTTCCTGGTGTTGGTTTCACCAATTCCCAAGTGTTATTCTTCTTTAACAACGTAATTTCTTCATTTGCGGCCTCTATCCATTTGTTTTTTATTTCAGCATCCCTGATATTATTTATGTCTTCCCAATTTTTCGGATCTTGTATTTTACAGATATTCGCGCTTATCCCGTAGCGGTCAGGGGGGACACCTCTGTTGCTTCTTAGTGACCTTCGCGGTTCAGCGGTACTTTGCTGTGGGGTGTCGTTTTGATTTTGTTCATCATTACTTAGTTCAATCTCCACGGTTTCAGTAGGTGTCTTTGAATCATTTATGTTTTTATCAATTTCGCTCGCTCCGTTCTCAAGGAATTTTACGGTTCGCGATATTATCACGTTGTTTCCCCCTGTGTACATTCTGTATCCTTTACTACGATTATCGTAACCCAATAGAATGCCTTCAACGGCCTTTTTGTCAAATTTGGATCTCTTCGATTCTTCGACATAGGCGTATGCCTTACATCCGAAGATCCGTATGTTCGATAAATCGGGTTTTCTGTTATTCCACAGCTCATAAGGTGACTTATTGTTTTCGTTTGCTTTGGTAGGCAAGCGATTTATCAGGTATGTTGCTGTAAGTACGGCTTCGCCCCAAAATTGGTTTGGTAAGTTCGCGTCAGATAACATTGCGCGCGCCATCTCAAGTATAGTCCTATTTTTGCGTTCGGCAACACCATTCTGCTGGCTGCAGTACGGGACGCTCTACTGGTGTTCTATACCGTTTTCTGATAGGTAATTCTCAAAACTATCTCCTAGATACTCCTTTGCGTTATCGGATCTGATTGCTTTTATAATTTTTCCGAATTTATTCTTCGTTAGGGCTATGAATTCTATGAGTTTTGTTATTGCCTCTGATTTATGCGAAATCAAATAAATCATTGTAAACCGACTGTAGTCATCAGTAAAAGTTATAAAGTATTTCTTTCCATTGAGTGTTTGTGTATGCATTTTTCCGCAGATGTCAGTGTGTACCAGATCTAATGTTTCCTTTGATCTATCAGAGGCGGTTTTAGGGTAGGGTGCAATCGATAGCTTTCCCTCGACTCATTTTGTACAAACAGTTTCATGCCTACAATTATGTATTTCTATGCCCTCAGCTAGTTTGTGTTTCGCGAGATATTTTAACGCTTCAAAATTTCTATGTCCCAGCCTCCTGTGCCAAATGGATATGCAGTTTTTATCGCTGCAAGATGTTTGAATTTGCGCGTTATATCCGTAATCGTCTTTGGGTTGCAATTCATATAAATTGTCATTTAACCTAGCTGTTAAAATTGTGTGGTTATCCTTCACGAACGAGCATTTCTGTTTTTCAAATATTACTTTGATATCATTTTCGGTGGCCCTTTTTACCGATAGCAGATTGTTCTGCAATTCGGGACAGTATAATGCGCTTTTAAGTGTAATGGAATTTTGTGAATCTATTTTAATGTTCACGTCTCCCAGACCTTGTGAGCATAGCCGCTTTCCATTCGCTATTGTAATATCCCCGAAGTTTCCTGGCGTAACATTTTCAAAATTACGCTTTGACATTACGACATGCCTAGTACATCCAGAGTCAATTATATATTTTTCTTCATTTGGTGTTTGCGCCCTGTTTACAGAGATGGGTTCGATTTTATCTTCTGATGTTTTGTCGTCGCCGGGGGGAACCGAGCTATCTAAATCTTGATCACTTTCAATTTTGTTATTGAAACAATAGTTCGAAGTTTCCTTGGGGTTGTTCTGGGCATTTTTATGACCAACAGTATTGTTTCTATAGTTACTGGAATCATTTAATGTTTTGTTTTTGTTCCAGTCAGGTCTTACGTTATTGCAGTGTTGGTTTTTATTTTTCAAATGGAAGCATTCTGATGTTGTGTGGTTCTGTCGTTTGCAGAATCCGCAATATTTTCTGTTTTTGTTCTGTCTGTTGGATACTCTATACGCGGTTTCACGTGCATTTGTGTTCGATTGTTTATTTTCAGCCCTGTGCTTGAATTCATCTAGTAGTTTTGTCTTAACAAACTCTAAACTGAGATCGCTTTCATCCCTAGCTTCGAGGCCTATAATGAGAGGATCATATGATCTAGGGAGACTGCACAATAAAAGTGCTACGATATGAGTCTCCGGAATTTCTTCGCCAATGGCGTACAATTTATCCTTTATTGTTAGGATTTCGTTGATGTGGCGGTTCATGTCTCCTCCGTCGCTTAATTTTTGTGAGTATAATTTTCGGAGGAGAAACAATTTAGACGATAAGGTGGATCTTTGATGCGCCTTCTTTAACGTGTCCCATATTTCTTTGGCGGTTTTTAAGTGCTTTATATGACAGATTTGGCTGTCATCTATCGAAAGATTTATTGTTTCCCTAGTTTCCCCGTCATTTTTCTTCCATGCATCCTCGGGAGTTGCAGGTGGGTTTTGGGTAACAAATTTAAATAAATCTTCCCTAATTAACAGCATTTCGATTCGAAAAGCCCATAGTTCGTAATTACTGTCATTCAGCTTTTCGACAAGCGATATTTCTTTCGCGGACGAAGTAGCCATAATTAAATGTTGAATGCTACGTTATTTAAATATATATATTTTTTTCAGTTATTTATTTTTATCATCAGTCTATACATCTATATCACAACATAATGACCTATATAATACTTCAATATTCATTTAGGTTAATTATCTACCGTTTTGTTCATATATTCTATTCAATGTTTATTATTTTCTTTTGCATTATCAATGATCAATAGCAATAATTATATGTACCAAGAAAATAATATCAATAATATATCT
The DNA here is from genome assembly GCA_963931845.1 of Maratus michaelseni. NCBI lineage: Eukaryota > Metazoa > Arthropoda > Arachnida > Araneae > Salticidae > Maratus > Maratus michaelseni. Next base: position 111,675,569 of record OZ007593.1, read on the forward strand.
CAGAAAAATAATACCAATAGTATATGTAATAAAAATTTCACAGATATATGTTATGTAATACTATTCAATACTTATAATACAATACTTATATTATTTTTTTTCTAGTCTAGTTTTTTTTTTATTATTTATTTATCCTCTTGGTCAGTCTGTATAATCTAAAAGGACGTGAGTTAAATTTACTTGATTGAAGGACCAGATAATTAATAAAAGTTTCTTCTCAATTATTGAATAAAAAATGTAAGCTATGCTTACCTTTTATAAAGCGTAGTCCTTATTCATGACACAGCGAATGGTGCTTGTTATCCAAACATGTAAATTCAATTTTATTAAATGAAACTGGAATCTTTGTAGAAAACCAAAGTATCGCGACTTGTTGAGAACAAACTTTATGGATCTGAAAAACTATACAAATTTTCTTGATTATATATTTTACACACATACACTGTAAAAAGAAAGGTTGTTAAATCCATAAAAAGAGTTGTGCTTCGTCTTAATTCCAGAGCATATTGCTTCCAGAACACAGTTCGTTAAAATTGGACGAGCGAATTGTTTATGTCTTGCTGTTACGTAGTTTCAGCTTCAACTGACGAATAAAAGGGGCTCTTGAAAGTTCTCACACAATATTAGTCTGCTGGGCACACTTCACAAAGGTTTATTGCTGATGTAAACAGTTTATTCTTTCTTTAGAATGTACATTTGTAAGGATTAAGTCTCTATAGGACTGTAGTGCTACCATCTACGGGGTTTAAAAGAAGTCCCATTCCAGGTGGTGGCGACGCCTGTTGATAGTTTATAAAACAACAAATTGTCGCATATATCACAAACCAGGGAACAGATGAAATCAATTTATAAACTGTTTCCAACAAATTTAAATTGTTTTTTTTTTTACTTATTTTAAATCGAATTCAAGTGCAAAATACTCTCTTTCATCCATTTAAAGATATTTCATAAATGATAGGATTAAAATTTTCCCGAATTTTGCCAAATAAAAATGTTTTTACGAGTACCTAGCAGATTGTGTGCCATTTTGTTTTAATTAAACGAAGTACTTCTTAAACGGATACAGTATAAGAATTTTAGTGATTTTAGAGTACTATGATTAAAAGTATATCTTTCACTCTTCAACTCAATACGTTTAATTTTATATTAATCTATCGAAGTTTTTGCCAAAAGAGCGCTAATTTATGAAATTATTCTTCCTTAAGAAAGTGCAATATTAGAATATTTTATATTAAACAATATCGTACACCCAAACGTGCAGCAGATGGTCAAGTTATCAAAGTTTAATAACATTTGCTAGAAAAGTGACAATAGAGCAGTACTAAACTACAGGTTAAAGTTAATTTTAAAATATCTGATTTAAAACTCTATTAATAACAAATCATTAATCATCCATTTAACTATTTATACATTAAATTGCATTTCTTGAATTCACTTTCAAGTCATTTTTAGAATACCTTATTAGATATTTCCTTTTACAGATTCAATTATGTCTCGTAAATTGATAGGATCTGATTCTTACCAGATTATTTTTATTCACTGAGTCTAATTTAAGATGACGTAATTTCTCTTCATTCATTTTTGATGAGGGTTGATTTCATTAAATAGAAGAATGTGATTTTCTGTAATGCGTACTACAGTTGCCTATAATTCTCACATAAGTCATTAGAATATCTAAATGAAAATTCTTGTAATTGTTTCCTTCTATATGGTATGCGTCATAACTAATACAATTGCTAAAACTATTTCGAACATTAGATGATACTGCGTTTTTATACTTAAAAAGTACTTATATATAAATGCTAAAATCATTAAATAAATTACCTATTAACATTTAAATTAAAATAGCAAAAGAAGAAATTTAAACAATCTCTATTTTAAATAAAAAAACTTGAGACATTCTACTGTTACTGCTTTTATCTTTTCTTTTGTGATTAATGCATTTTTTTTATTTATCTAATAAGAAAGCATACTTTTTTTAACTTTCATGAAATATCACCCTTTTTAAATACCATTACTGTTTTCTTTGCATTTTTGCTTTCGATACAATTATTGTTTGTTACAAATATTAATTTTGCGCATTGTTAGGCATGGACAATATCTATTTTAAGCACAAACACATAATACATTCTATTATTCTTGTTTATATCTAATTTTCTTTTGGATTTCATACCTTTTTTTTATTTATATAACATGAAAAAATACTTATTTTAATTTAATGAAATATCACCTTTATAAAAACAATTACTGTTTTCTTTACATTTTGCTTTTGATACAATTATTGTTTGATACAGTTATTTTTTCTTACAATTATTGTTTTTGCGCCTCGTTATGTCCATTGTTTTTGCAATTATTGTTATACTACAGTTTTCACTTAGTTTCAGATTTCTGGAGATTGTAAACAAACATGATAATTAAAATAGAAGAAATATAATTCCATTGCCCATGCTCGAATTTGTAACCGTTGGCGGAAATCCATTCGTTCTTAACGCAGCATTAACCAAATGTGCACCAACTGGCACTTCATACTTTTTGATTTTGATTTAGGCTATTCATGCACATCAAGCGTAATTTCCTACTAAATTGACGAAGATAATTTTTTTTGTTAATTACTTTTTTAAATATCTCCAGTAATTTTCGAGACAGGATTTTCTAAATTCCCCACTATGGGCATTATGGTCATTGTGTAGAACGTACGTGCTTACTTCTATGGTAGACGCAACTTTTATAATTGCAGATACATCCGTTCACAAAATAAACGTCTCAGCATTTGATACGCTTTTCAAACAGCATGAACCTGAAAAATAAACAAAATAGAAAAATTCTTTATCATAGTCAAAGAAGAGTAATCACTAGTTTGTTTCAAATCGAATCTGATCTATTTTCTCTTTTAAAATTTACATGAATGTTCATCAGGACTTTTTGCCATTGTATTTATATGAAAAAAAATTACACAAATTATTGTATGTTAAATATATCAATATTATTAAACGGTGTAAGCATTATCTTAGCTCTGTTTATTAAATTTCATGTTAAAATACAAAGTAAGTATAATTAACTACTGGACCAAATGTTATCAAACTTGGTAATAGTTTATAGGAGGTCATGGGAATTTATTTCCCGCCAAAAAAAAGTTCAAATACTCACCAAAGGGGGAAAATGGCGCTGTATGTAATATTGTTAAACGAAGTTAGACATGAAGACATCTGTTTAAAATGTGTTTAATCCTTTCTGAAGCGTGTTACGAAGCATGTTCAATGTGGCATCCACCATTTTCCGAAAGCAAGTGAAATCGTATTACTGCATTCTAAACAGTAGCTCTTAGCAAATCAGGAGGAATGTTACTGACATGTCGGTGTATCGCATCTTTCGATCCCGCCCAGTTGTTTAGTTTATTTCCATAAACAGTGTTTTTGAGATAACTCCATAACCAAAAGTCACAGGGGTTGAGGTCTGGTGACCGGAGTGGCCAAGAAATGGCGAAGTTTTGGCCTATAATCTCTTAATTCGAGAAATGTTTTTTAAGTAACTGTGTGATGCACCTACCATTTTGTAGTGGGGCTCCATCCTGCATAAGAATCGTGGAGCGTTGCTGGAGTTCAGGTATGACAAAATGTCTTAATATTGACGCTAAGCGAGCTGCAGTCGCGGTACATGTAACAGGTCCTGCTGTCGACTGCACTTTAAAGAAAAAGGTCTAATTATGAATCTTGCTGTCATAACACACAAAACGGCGACTTTAGGAGAATGCAATGGAACTGGTTACACAACATGAGGGATTTGTTTGGCGCAAATCCTGCAATTATGGCTGTTGACATCGCCATTTAGGTAAAAATGAGCCTCATCTGTCCACAAAATGTTACAAGGGCAATGGTCGTCCACGTCCATCCGTGAATGGAATTCCAAAGCGAAAGATTCTTCTGCAGCAGGATCGTTACGTTGAAGTTCGTGAACATGTTTGATTTTGTATGGGTAGAACTGCAGTACTTTACCGACAATTTTGTACACCGTACTCCATGGTACGTCCACTAGACTTGCGACAGCACGTACTGAGCACATACCGTGTGTGCTTTCATTCGTTGCTTCCTCCACTGCTAATGCAACAAACTCCTCGGTTTCCACAGAAGCAGGTTTCCATCCCCTCCCAGGTGCAACGGATAACAAACCTGTGGTTTCAAACTTTGCCATCATTTTCCTATAACCCTGCGGTATCCTTCGTCCTCGGAGTATTCCTTTTACTGAACGATGCCTTTTCAAAGCACGCCATTCATTGATATTGCATTCATAATAACATTTAACGAGAAAAGCACGGTCTTGAATGGTTAGAGACAATGTCGATTCGTAACAATGAGAACTCTGACAAACAAGCTCACTTTTATCTGACAAATCAAATGACGTGTACAGCCCATTTGCATCAATCTAGTTTTTTTCTTTCTGCCTTAAGCCAATTACAAGCCATTGCGGTTTTGCATAACACCACAAACAGTTTCGTTTTAGAAACTATTAAAAACATTTAAACCGATATCTTCGTGTCTTAAGGCCGAATTCAGGCTTCAAAAGTCACAAATTAGCTATCTCTAAAAAAACGATTTCCGGAATGCGCACACATTTGCGAGTGATTTGCGATCTCAAATTTTGTGATCGCTACTTTGTGGTTTGAACTTTAGAGAACACGGACGGATTTTATTACACGGATGGCGCACTCGACTTTTGTCGCCTTTAAGGCCTTTAAATGGTAATTTTGGTTAGGTCAATGTTTCTTAAGGGTACAAAAATGTTACACCCGTGTAACAAAAAGTTAAGTTAGATTCCGACCCTTATTCGGTTAACAATATTGCATACAGCGCTATTTCCCTCCTAGTGATGAGTATTTGAACTTTTATTGGCGGGAAATAAATTCCCATTACCTTCTTTAAACTATTACCAAGTTTGATAACATTTGGTCCTGTAGTTTTCCTTTTATGACCACTTCAAAGTGGAACTTTATTTATAACCACCCTCTACTTTGTGTATACATGCGAATTAAGACAGTTTCATCTGGACAACGTTTTCAGATAAAATATTTAAATATTCTATTAAAAAAATTATCAAAGAAAATAATATTATTTTGAAATAAATAATCATGGACATTCCTTTTTGACATGTAACATTGTTTCCCTCAAAATAATTTTCATCGTTACAAGTCATAACCAAATTGCGTATTAGTAGAATAACATATGTGTTTGAAAAGTTGCATTTTATATTGTAGTGTTTCAAGTCTTGATAGTGTTTGCTTATTTTCGAATTCTTATATTTTTTTTTCATTCATTATAAAGTCCAATTTTATATATGTATCCAAAAAGAAATTGAAGAATAAGTAGTATCAAATCTTTAAACTTCGTAAATAAAGTAGGCACTAATGTGAAAAATGTTCTATGTTTCAAATACATTATACTTATGATGATATGTGAGGCATTTTCGTAAAATTCGGAACTGATGGGAAAGTATTTTTTTAAGAGTTAAATAATACACTGTGCGTGTATGCTATATTGTAAACAGCTTAAAGATAATGGAATGTTTGTAATTTTTTTAATTTCATATTGAGTTATTATAGATGAAATATTTTTTTGTTAAAACATATACATTTTAATTTCTTACTGAACGATCAATATTTAAGTTTAGCTTCAGAAAAATTATTAAAATGTATTGAAATATTTTGAGTATTTCCCGAAAAAACTAAACAAAAAGTCATCCGTTTTATATGTGATTTCGGAACTGTTGTTGACTGCTTAAGCGACTACTGATAAAAATGTTCTTCTAGTTACAAAAAGGATATAAAGTTATATAGCATTTAGATATAGCATTTCTTTTATAAGGGGCTGTGTACATATTAAAGTGCACAATTTAGCTTTTTATACGATCTTATTGTCTTATAACTCACAATTAGAAAAAAATTGTCTGGTAGTTAAAAATAACAGCAAAAAATCACATTATTTTACGATCAAAAAATCGATTAATAGTGTTTTATATTTTATGAATTTTCAACGTCACCGGCAACAAAATCGTATCTTTAAATGCATATACTTTTTACAGAGACATTTTATGATGGTAAATCTCCCCAAAATATAATTTTTCTGGCATAGAGATGTTACACAAATTCTTCAATTCTTGTATAATTAAAGATTTTAATATAATTCTAGAGATGCAGTAGAAACTAGAAAGCTGATAAATGTAGACATTAATACGCCAACGTCACCCCCAGTTGACACGTCTTTTAAAGGACCTCTAGGATTAAATGTTAAGTTAATATGTACTAGGGTGCCTTTGTGGTGATTTAGAAGAGTTTACTTTATCATATAAAAAAGTCCCAGATTTCCAGAGAGTATTCTGATATGATGTTAGTAACCTTCCAAAAGATTCTATCTATCCAAACAAGCAAGGACTTGAGTTTGTCTTTATTTTTGGCATAAAAATGTCAAAAACTTATTAGATATTATTTAGGTAAAATTAATAAGTAGAATTTTGTTATGTTAATATTCTAAAATTCTCATTGGAAGTATATTAAAAAAATAAGGATCTTTTGCAAAAGTGTCGCCTAGGAATAAATTTATTCTACATACCATATAGTATGCAAAAACTATGCTAATTTAAAAATATGAATCAAGTAACTACCTTCTAAACAGAGTTTTATACAATTTCTAAAGTTTGCCATAAAGTAATGCTTACAGATTTCATGTTTGTTTTTGTCTGAATGTTAAAGTTAACAAATTGTTGAATTGATATTTGTAGATTTTCGAATGTTTGATTAATGTTAAAATTGTAATAAATATTTTCTTAATAAATTTATTCAAATTACCATATAATATACAAAATTAAATTAAATTAAAAATATGAATCAAAATACGAATCTTCTTCCTAAACAGAGTTTAATATCATTTCTAAAGTTTGCCAAAAAATAATGCTTACAGTTTTCATATTTGTGTTTGACTGAATGTTAAAGTTAACAAATAGTTGAATTGATATTTGTAGGATTTTGAATGTTTGATTCATGTTAAACTTCTAATAAATATTTTCTTAATAAATTTATTCTACATACCATATAATATGCAAAAACTATACTAAATTAAAAATATGAATCAAGTAACGACTTTCTAGATATAGTTTTATTTAATTTCTAAAGTTTGCAATAAAATAATGCTTACAACTTTCAAATCAGCTATCTTCGGGGAACTCAATATGCAATTTTTCTTAAACTTTAAAAAAGTCAAAGTATGTAATATGATTACAGGCTATCTGCTTCTAAAATTTCCGCGCAATTCCATTTGGCATTATTCCTCCATACAAACACCATTAAATATAATGGTTCAGTTTATAGCTCAAATTGTACTGAGCAGAATTTATGTGATCTAGGAAGAAGATTTTTAATGACCAACATAAAAATGAAATAACATAGAAATCGTAAATTTTATACCGTTTGAAGAAAAAATCCTGTGCTGGAAATCTTGTTATGTCATGCTGATTATAACATTTGTTAAGTATGACAGTAAATTCATCAAGGATATAATTATGCTTCTTTAATAATAACTTTTAATAATAAACAGAATTGTGATTTTTTTCAAATATAATGTTTCGAATAAGAAAGTTTAAAACAAAATTTGTATTTTAAATAAATACTAACAAACAGTACAGTTCTAAATCGGTTTTATAATATTATTCGATAGGTAAAATTAATAGGTATAATTTTTTTGTATTAATAATCTAAAATTCTCATTGTAAGTATATTGAATGAATAAGGATCTTTTGCAAGAGTACCTGATTTTAATTTTTGCTTAAATACTGCTTAGTTTCCTCAATTTTCTAAATAACACTGTTTAAAATTTATTACATGGAAAAATTCGTCCTTCCATTTTTAGTGCCGGAAAGCACTGAAATTTTATAAAATTAAGAATATCATAATTCGGTAATTTTGATCGTACAAAAATGAAATTTTTAATATAGGGTGTCCACAAATGAAACATGCAACTTCAATATTCCTTTATAAAAAATGTAGTTAAAACAAATTCTTATTTTACTTATTAAGAGATTGACAAAATGTTAAAGTTTGTCATCGTAACCGTAGATGGCACTGGATGTCTCATACCATGAGAAATGTCATTAACTACGGAAAGAAGCAGAATTGGCTACGTCACAGGAAAAAAAACAGCGTGTGTGTTTTGGTTTGTAGAATGTAAACCTTTTACAACTGTTCAATGTAAACTCCGAACACAGCACAAGAAGAAGGCATCGACAAGGTTTGGGCGTAGAGGCTGAACGCCATTCCCACCCCGTACTACTGATATAGCACCTTGCGATTTTTTTTCTGCGGGGATCCCTTAAAAATATCGTTTATAACATAAAGGTAACATCTGTACGTTAGATCAAACAACGCATTAGTGAAGCCTTCCTTTTGGTTACCCGGATATTTTTAACCGTACGTGGATTGAATTGGACAATAATCTTGATATTCTGCGCACAACTAAAGGAGCATAGATCTATTATTGTCTTTAAAAATTCTTGATATGTATTTTTTGTTTGAACAATAAAAGAAAGTTCTTATTTCTTGTATTTTTGCTCTAATGTAATGTTGAAGCTTTATATTTCATTTGTGGACACACTGTATTTTAATTCTTGGAGAATGGATAAAGTTTTTCTAAATATAATGCCCAGGACCATATAAAATTATTTTTTTAATTTAAAAAAAACAATTTTGACGTAATTGCATTTTCATATGATGAAGAACAAGATGTGAAACATTTTTGCAATTGAAACAATAACCCTAAAATTAACAGCTCAAGAATTAGCTACTGGTCAAAGATAAGAAGAAGGATCATGCATATTAATCAGTTAGCAAAAATTTATCTGATTACTATTGTACCTAAATCGTCCAAAAATGTACCTAATTACTATTCTTAACAACATGTTTTTAAAATTCTTTCAATATGAAATAAACAATCTACTAAAACGCTTAACAATATATAGTCACAAGCCAGAATATCGTAAGCCGTAAAAGCGTGTAATGTAAAAGTATATTTTTGGTTATATTTTCATAGAGTTATTTTACGCACATGGAAACAAATTGTTTCTTTGTTAACAGAAGACTATTTTGAGTCAACAGACGAATACATATATGCAGGTCATTACTTTTAAACAGTTTTATTATATTCCGAGGGAAAAGGAAATGGCTTCGTCTAGAAGAAAATACTGTGGTAAATATAATTTATTTGCTTGCAAGCGGAAAGAAAGATGTCATAGTGAAATATTACAAAGCAAATATTTCCCATGAATAAAAAAAAAGAGGTTCAGAAGTGAATATGCATTTTTCGTAGAAACGTAGGTTAGATTGTTTTGAGAACTAAAATGTTTAATTGGTTACATAGTCAATATTTACATTAACGGAAGAAAAACAAAGAAGTCACGATAAGTATTTCTTTTCATTCATGAAAGAAAAGCTTTGTGAATTATTTTTAACCATAATTGTAAGATTTTTAAATTAAGACATGCAAAAAAAATAATATTTCAATTACTATTACGTAAGATATATTCGAAATTTAACAAATAAATAGAATATTTATTTATTTTTCCAGCCTTGTTTATCAATATCTAGGGATTAATCAATCCGCCAATAATAAATAACCAATTTTTATGTCATCAATGCATCACTGAAATTGTTGCCTAGTATTTTTTCACTTATTTTTTATTTCTTTCAAATTATTTCTTTTTTAAACAACGCAAAATAGAAATAATTTCGTAATCTATGCACGATGCCGGATATTTGTTTATTTTTCTTACTTTCATTTTAACCACTTATAAAATGCTACTTCTTTCAAAGGATAGATGAAAATGTGGATTTGTAAGCAATGTTTTTCAATGTTTCCTCTTTCACTGCACACTTAAATGCATAGTTGAAATTAACTTTTTATATGGATATTTCAAAAAATAGTTTTTGCCGAATGTAAATAAATAAAATGATAGAAGTTGTACATTTATTGTCTAAATCTCAGAATTGCATTTTCCAAAAGTTTTTATATCGTTAACGATGGAGCGATAGAATATTTAAATCAATATTTAATATATTGAAAATAAATATGAACTATTGCTAATTCGCTGTGGTGTTTATTATCATTATAAATGTAGTTTATTTCATAAAAATTTACATTTTACATTTTGAAACTTTAACGGTTATAGGAAAAAAATTCAAAAAAGTTTTTAAAATATAATAATTTTGCACCTTTTTCATCATTTTTCAATAAAATATTTCGAGTTTTTAATTTTTCCTTTGTACAGGGAGATTTTTTTTTTTAATTTGTGAAAGTAAAACCCTATAACATAAGAACTAGTGATCCAAATGACCTGAACTTTCACCAGTACGCTCCCAGAGCAATGGGGATTTTTTGACAGGGTTAAAAAAAACAAAATCGCACCGACAGATGGCGCTGTATATGCTATGAAGTCGGGAGACAAGCTTGCGCACTAAACACGCACATTGACGTTAAAAACATGCAGCACGCACCCCTCGTGTTCATTATTCTACGGATATCCTCGCAATGACTGTGCCATTGACAGATCGTGCGTTGTTAGTGAAACTGTATTATCAGAATAAGGACAGCGCAGCAAAAGCTCTTAAGAAATTTAGGACACTTAAGAATTTAAAAAAAGGTCCAATGACAACAGAAGGCCTACGGAAGATGGTTTCTCAAAGTTCCGTTCATTGTTTTCCTCCCACTGATGATATTCTTTGTTTCTGTTAAATTACAGCGCCATCTATTGGTGTGATTTTAAGTTTTTTAATCACGCCAAAAATCCCATTGCTTTGGGAGCATACTTGTGAAATATCAGGTCATTTGGATCAGTATTTCTTTTGTTATAGGGTTTTACTTTCACAACTTAAAAAAAAAATCACCCTGTATTTTACACTAAAGTATGACTTTTGCCTTCGGTGTAAAAGTTTCTTTTTTATTACAAAACTAGGGCTATGGGTGAAAAAAAAAAAAAAAAAAAAAAAAAAAAAAAAACTAGTTCCCCACCATTTTGAAATATGGTGAAGAAGAACAAAAAAAATAGATAATTGAAATGAGATATGCGTAGGAATCAAATACACAAGTACAGATAAACATTTTGAGAGATCGTATTATCTTTGAACAGCTTAATATATGTTTTGTTCAGGATTCATTTTTGTCACTGCAAAAAATGCCTAATTAACATTTTCTGTTATATGCTGAGATACTTTTTAGATGAATAGAAATATATAAAATTTCTTGCACTAGTTAAAAAAGGAAATTTTATTGCGAAAGTTCTGAACTTTAATGGACGACATGCTTGAATTAATTGAAATTATATTGAATATGTAATATTAGTAAATGATTTTATTTGCTATTACATTTATTAGCACAGGATTCTATAAATTAAGAACTTTTATTAATTGTTGATTATCATAATTTATTTTAACTTAAAATTGTATAGATCTTTCAATTTGTATGTGTCGGGGGAAGGGAAAAATGGATAAAAAGAAGAAAATTATTAATATGTTATCATTATATACGTGTTTAATAATGATAGAGGAAATTTATGTGTATGCGCTTGTTTACAGCCTTCTTTAATGACAAACTAAAATTTGATTCTCGACACTATTCCATTTATAATGAAGTAGAAAAAATATAAGGCTTAAAAATAAATTGCACAAAAAAAAGAATAATTTTGATTTTTTTTCTTTATATAGGTATATTCTTTATATACAGTGTGTACCAAAAATGACTAATGGGTTTTGAAAGTCAATAAAAAAAACGGAATGGGATAGATATGCATCGTATGCGGCCTTATGTTTGGCAAAACAGGGAATTTTATTCAACCAATTTACAAATTTAGTTAACATTTTTACCAAAAATGGCGCTGCAGGTATGCGAGAACTGCAGGGAAATCGAATCCGTTACATCTTCTTTCGGTATTTTGCTTCGCAATTTGTATGTGAGTGCTTTTGAAAGAGGATACACTATTGAAAATGTTTTATTCGTTGGTACAGCAGATATTTCTTGTTTTGGAATATCAGAGCCTGGAACACAGCGCCATCTTTTGGCGAAAATGTTAACAAAATTTGGAGATTGATGGGATCGAATTCCCTGTTTTTCCAAACATAAGGCCGCAAACGAAAATTTTATATCACGTTCCGTTTTTTTATATTATTTTCAAAATTCATCAGTCATGTTTGGGAAACACAGTAAATATACATTATATAACTGTGAAATAAATTTTGCACACTTCGCAACGTAGCTCTTTCAAAAGTATATAATGATAATCAACACACAAACACAAAAATTAACAATGTTTCTTTACATGTTAACAATGAAACTTATCTAAACTCAATGCGTGGCGTGGGCATGATGTATCTTTACTGTGATTTACCTACTTTTTATTAAACCAAATATAAGGAGAGAAAATTGAATTAAATGACATCTTGTTGTAACTCTCCTTTAGATTTAGTGTTATATAATTTGTCTCTTTTAATTAGGATAATTTATCTACTTCTAGTTTTATATTACAGCGGAAGAAAATCATGACATAAATAATTCTGTACATTATCAGATAAAGTACTTTGTTTTTTCAATAATATTCAATTGATACATAGATACTTTTAAATCGTATAAAAATTCAAGGGTATTTCAATATATGAATAAACATAGAATCACCATACTTTGCATATTTGATACAGATTATATCCTAGCAAAATTAATGAAATTCTACATTATTTGCTGTATATTTTTCATTCTCAATTATTTTATTACAACTGAAATTACACGTGTTTTAGATCATATACATACAAAAGTATTGTCAATTGAATATAAATAATGAATACATCCTTCAAAGATGAAATTTCGAATGAAGGGCTCGAGGGTACATGGTAACACACATTTCTAAATTTTATCTAAAATTGCTTAAATGCATTGTTACTATCTTTAAAAAGTACAAAGTTTAATTTTTTTTTTCAATATATGCCTTAAAAATCAAAGATACGTTTTAGATTTGAATTTTAATAACCAAAACTCTTTGCACATAAATCCAATAAAATGAAATTTATCAGACAAAAAATCTTGCACGTAAAGTTAACTGAAGCTCCAGTTGTAACAAAACATCTATTTTAGAGGAAGCTATCACAATAAGTTTGCAGTTTTCTTTAAAAAAACTGTAATCTTGAATATCTCGAAACTTGAATTTTGTTAGTTACCTCGCTTTACACCCGAGTCCGTCAAATTATCAAAATCTAATAATAATTGAAATATAATCTCAACTTTTTAATTACGTTTACATAAAATATGCCATAAATGCATATTTATGCACGTATTCTTGCCATTAAGAGAATAAAAAAATATGAATATACAGGCATTATCTAGTAAAATAAATTTGTAACTCCACATTCTGACGATTTATAAAAACAATTGGTACAAAGTTTTTATTCTGATGTATAAACATTTTATTTTCTCAAATCTTAATGAATTATTTGAAATAGGGCCTAGATTTGTTGTTAAGTTATAAATTCAACATTGAATAATATGTATAATAATGATGAAATAAATAAGAATTTCAAGGGTTAATGTTAATAAAGTTGTATATTTAGTTTTAACGAATTGATAATGCAACAATGTATCCGAAATTATATTAGCAAAGTACGCGGTCGACAGTGAACGTATCTAAAGTTCAACTCTTATGCGACAGCAGAGTTGCCGTTAATACCAGCCAATGTTTTGTTCAGAATAGTTACAACTACATACCTATGACATCTCTGGATGCGGAAGTTCTCGGGTTTCAAAGATTGCAATAAAAAAGTAGGCAAACCGTAACCTTTCATGGCCACTGCATTTAGTGCTAATTTCTATTCCAACAAATCTTGAACGTAAAGCTTTGCAAGAATTAAGAAATCATCAGTGATTACTGATTGTAATTCATTTAGTGATGTCATGTATTTTTAAACTAAATGATATTGGTACAAACAGTGATATAGGTGACTTGTTTACATGCATTATTGTTAGTAAGTATAGAGTTTTACAAGCAACTGTGTATAATGTGTATATGGTATTGGCCTGTATAATAATCGGTCTATTTGGATGGTAAACAATATGTTATAGAAAAAAATTATCTATGACCAATCAAAAATGTTCCAGACAACCTGTTGCGAATTCAAAACATTTTCTCACTTTTTTTCTTAATAAAAAGAAACAGTCTCGAAAATTGCGATATTGGTAAAAAAATGACAATTCAGATGGATGTTTAATATTTGTGAAACATTTTTATTAGATTATGATTTTAGACTTTTTAAACCAACGTATGACGGTATTTGTTCGTAAATGATAAAAATAATTGTTGAAATTTATATTGTTCTTAATACACTGTTGTCCAAAAAATTAAGGGACAGTGACCAGGCGCTTTCACTTTTTACACGGTTTGTCGAACTCCAGAAAATTTTGACAAACTTTTCTTGAAATTCGTGAAATGTAAAGCACATGTTTGACTTCAAGAATAGTAGAAACATTATACAGCAATTAAAAATTAATATATTGAATATTAGATTCGGGGTGGGGGGGGGGAATCCCTTATAATCAAATGGGATTTCCCCCTGAATTTGTCAATTAGCTCATTGTATTGCTGGTATCTTTCAGAGTTTTCACGATATTTGACTGGTCTTTTTATATGCGTTACTCTATAGAATTGACTACCAAATCATGAAAATAAAATATTTGGTATAGTTCGCGCATGCTTAGTTATAAATTGTTTCATACAAATGCCCGTATCTCATCAAATATTCAATATATTAATTTTTTAATTGCAGTACACCGTTTCTACAGTTTTTGAAGTCAAACATGCGCTTTACATCTTCGAATTTCAAGAACAATTTGTCAAAAATTTCAGTACATATTCTATAAACCGTGTAAAAAGCGAAAGCGTCCGGTCACTGCCCCTTATTATTTGAACAGCAGTGTATATGTCGTAGGCTAATTGGGAAATACGGCTCTTTGCAAAGTGCCGGATTTCCCAATTAGCCTACGACATATATATAGCTGTACCCTGTTGTGTAATTTAATTGTCAAAATAGTGTCTTTCTGTTCACAATTAGAAAATTTCATTATAAAAATTAAAATTTCATTGTAAACTTATGTCTTTTGACAACAATTAAATAGTATTACGTAAAGTGAAATCCAATGACGGATAGTAGCTGAAATTGTGGAAGAGCTGCTACCTACCAAAACTGTTCAAACATTTCAGCTAAAAGTTTTCTTCAAGGACAAGATTTGTGTTACATTTTTTTCTGTAAGCGAATCATACCAGCTATGGCAATGTATTGCACTGTACTGAATATAATTGTTTTTAGCATTGTTATAAATTTGATTATAAACGTTATTATCGTTATATTAATTGTTATATTGTTATTGTAATTATAGTTTAGGCGGAGTAGCGTCACAATAAATCCTTTTGAGCGGACGTATAATATATTCGTTCACTCAGCTCAATAATAAATATTTTTTTTAATTTTTTATTTCAATATTTAAGTTCAGACCTGTTTATTTTCAAAAGATATCAATAAACTGTTAGTTAAAAAATGAAACGTATATGTATAAGTATCCATAATTACCTTGAAAAGCAACTACAATATATTTTTTTTCAATAAAAATATGAGTGAAAAAAGTTAGCTATATTCAAATATACAGTTTTTCATTAAGTACGAAAGTAAATAAAAGAATCTCTGTTTCAAAAATAAATCTCGAATTGTGAAGTGTAAAATATTTCAAATAAAATAAATCATTGTTTTTCTAAGAATACATAAAAACATTTTTATTTATGTTAGTTCCAGAGTATAGAATTTTACGACGATACAGGTTTTTATTGTCAAAGTCAATGGAAAAATACAAGATCATATGATTTATAAATACAGTTGATGGGCTTTTTGTAAGAGTTTCATTCTTATGTTATTGCATTTTTTATATAAAAGTAAGTTGATTAAGATTTAGGACTACGTATTAACAAATGAATCCACTGAACTTAATTTTATTTATATCTATATAATATCTGTAAAAATATTTTAATGTCCGAATTTTTCCACTCAGTTAAAATTGTGTTTTAAATAACATTTTATTTAATTTTTGGTTAAAATTAAGAATGTTTTATCTGTATGCTTAATTCGTATAGTTTAGAAAAAAACAGCGATCACCGCTCTCTAATTACGTTGTAAGTTATTGTATTAAAAAGATATCGCTGCAAATGGATCGCGAATAATGTCTACTAATAAATGCTATGCATAAATTATCATTTTGAGGCTGTTTACAAATTAAAATTGTGCAAGAGTATCGAGAAAACTCAATTAAAAACCTAAAAAAAGTTTACACTTCATACTTGCCAACGTTCAACTAAACTTCGTACAATGTGAGATAATTTGATCCAGGTTAAAGATGTTTCTAACCAGAAAATATATTTGAAAAAATAATATATATTTAGTTTCATGTTCTTTCGTGGAAACTAAAAAAATAAATCTATGAATTATTTTTTTTAACTTTTTAATATACTAACTGTAATTTAAACTATATTTTAATATATGGCAATATAAACTGTCCTTTTTTTATGAGGTAGACTTACGCTCTTTCCCGCTTTACCATGACTTTTTTGCGAACGATTCTCCTTTTGAATGATCTTTAGAAGCATCCTTTTGAAGCATCCTCCTCATCATCTCTTTACTTATTTTTCTACGTAATTGTCATATTTTAATGTTTCTCGACTAATTTTTCTACTTTTTTCCTCCTCTTCCTTACATTCTTATACTGCGAGTCAAATTTGATTGGCTGCTTTACGCAAATTAAATTTGATTGGTGGCTTGTTTATTTCGGATTGGCTGATGAAGTTCTCAGTCTAATCTTTTTTCTTTTCTTTCGTTTTCTAGTGCTATACGCTACATTTATACTTTTTTTTTCCTCATAGCTCCTCTATGATGTGATATACAACTAGGAATCCCATTAAAAAAATAAACTGTTTCTGTTTTTCGTGGAACCTATTTGATCGCATTTCTTAAAAACAACAACAAAAAAAAAAAAACCATGCGGTTTGAAACGTGTTTAACCTCGGTTAAATGAACCTATACTGTAAGGAAGTTTAGTGCGATGTCGACAGGTATGCATTTAAAACAAACTAGAAATATATATGGATCAAAGAAACAATGTAGTTAGTTGAATGGAATACAGAGTTGCGTACCAACTGAACTTCCATTATATAGGTAAGCGACTGGAGACGCAAATAGGGAGCCGTGAGAAATATAAAAAGTTAAAATGAAAAATAAAGTAAAAATATTTATACTATAATAAAGAAATAGCAATGTAACAATAAAGAAGTAAAAATGTCCATTAGATCCAAGAAGATGAAAGACGAAACCTAATAAGGGTCGAATCCATCTAAAAAAAATACTCTTTACAGAGGCCATTTACAGAGTCGTTTAATAGTTACAAAAATATTAAAATTTAAGAAAAATAAAAGCCACTAAGGCCGAGAAATAAAAACTTTTTTTTTTTTTTTTTAAGATACAAATACAACACAAGAGAAGTTTAGTTTTATTGAAGAGAGACCAGAACTCAATCTTCATCATCAATTAATAAAGCATATTTAGGACGTTTACGATTAGCGGTGTCGGAACCCTCATAGTCTGCCCATTGTGCTATAATATCATTTGGGATGTTCTAGATAGTTTTATAAATTTTTTTGGAAAGTTGACAGATGCGTTTTTTTCAAAGAGGTGGTGCAGAGATCTTTGCGGTTAGTAATATTTCTGTGGTAACGGTGGCCATTCCTGGTGGTGCGAAGATTTTCATTGTGAGCTCTATAGAGATAATTCATAGTGGTGTTACTAGCAAAGCCCCAGATTTGACAAACATAGGTGAGAATAGAGCGAAAGCATGCAATGTATAGAATATATTTTTTTAGAAAGAGAGTATTACTTTTGAGAAGAGGTGAGAGTGATTTATAGATACCAGCGACTTTGCTTCTAATATTTTAAAAGTGTTTATTCCAGGTTAGTCTCCTAATAAGGATAACCCCCAGACATTTTGTATCATTATTCCAGCGAATAGTAATATTGCTGATATTAATACGGTTAGGATGAGTAATTTTTTTCGAGAAATAGATAGCATCAGTTTTTTATTCATTAAGTTTAACGTGCCATCGAGTACACCAGCTTGTGAAATCATCAATGTGTTTTTGAAGAATTTCGTAAAGAGTGTATGGGTGATGTGCAGAAGTGTAAATTGTCGTGTCGTCCGCGTACAGGGCAAGTAAAGTACGCAAAGTGCGAGGGATATCGTTAAAAAATATTGTAAAAAGCGTAGGGCCAAGGACAGAGACTTCAAGAATGCATGAGAGTATATGATAGAGTGTAGACTGTATATTGTTGATGCAGACGTAAAAAAGCGATCGCTAAGGTATTAATGTATGAGATGAATGTGTCTGGCATGAATACCAAGCATAATTAATTTGAAAATAACGCCCTCATGCCAGACTTTATCGAAAGCCTTAGCGACATCAAGAAAAATAGCAGCAGCTGGAATGTTCATGTTGAGGTTTTCACTAAGGAATTCCACAACACGAAAGAGTTGATGTTGAGTAGATATGTTTAGGTCTAAAGCCAAATTGTACTGGTATGAGAAAGTTCTTTTTGTCTAAAATGTCGTAAAGTTGGGACCTGGTGACGGAATCAACAACTTTACTAACAGAGGGTAGAAGTGAAATGGGTCGGAAGTTAAGAGGATCTTGTAAATTACAATTAGGTTTAGGAATGGGGGGAAACAACAGAAGTTTTCCAGTTTAGCAAAATAAGAATATTTCGGAATAGCATTAGTGAGGTTGGTAAGATAAATAATATACATTTATTTATCAAAATACAATTTAATGGTAAAATTTTTAAGGCACTGCTAGTAATATTATCATATTCGGTGGCTTTACGAATTTTGAGATTTTTAATAATATTAGAGATCATAAGAGGTTGAGTTTCAGGGAGGGGTTCAGTGGGAGAGGAGATAAGAAGTTATTAACAGTTTCACGAACATTAAAATAATGTTCAGGGCTACACAGATAGGGGTTAAGGGAGAACTGTTCGGCATAAGTTTTAGGAAGATTTTCTGCTTTATCTTTATCAGTGTTTGCGGTAGTATAAAAATCAGTGAGGGAGAAATAGGGGTGTAGTTATTATTGAGTTTTTTTCTTAATATTTCAAAAATAATTATCTTTAGGAGAAAAAGAGCTAAGGAAGTTACTCGAACTTTTTTGCTTTTCTTTAGCAATACAATTTTTAATTTTATTCGGAAGTCGATTAATGACAGTTTTAAGGGTGGGATCACTATTATTTTAATAAAGTCGCTCTATGTTATTTCTTTGTTTACAAATATTGTGAATGTAATTCGGAAGAGTGAAAGATTTATTATTTTTGAAATGATGATAAGTAGCTTGTTTTTGAGCAGAGATAATAAGGTTTTGGAAAGAAGGTATGTACATATATATATATATTGAAAAAATATATATTGTGCTTCAAAAACTATGCCTGATGTATGATTTTTTGTTATTGTTACAACTAAATCAGAAATTCTAAAACATAATTAATAAATTAAGTATAATTGAAAATCAAAAAATTGTTGTTGCTTCGTAGCGTAAAATGTTAAAAATACACATTGATTTTTAAAAAATAAATAAAACTAAAGCAATTAAATTCCTTCTTCAACAGTAAGATTTAGGAATATATTTTTATTTTATTTTAAACAAATAAAAAATTATGTACAAGACGTATATACGAAAAGAATAAATAGTAATCAGTCAATGTTTTTCGAACGGCTTAAGTTTTCGATTGATACAAAGAAGAACAGTAAACGAGAAGAAAAATATAATGCCTGTCATTTTAATCAAAATTGAAAATGGATTTTTGAAACTTTCGAGAATAGGAAACACTTTAACGTAATTCCCGTTTTAAAATGCATGCTTGAATAACGAAGAAGAAATATGGTTTACAATTCTGTTGTACCTTTCCACGGTATACATTTCCAATAAGAATTTGAAACTGTAGTTTTTACGTTTTTACCTTAAAACAATTGCTTCGAGTAGCAAATATTCGTAGTCTCTCGAAAAAGCGATTTGCATAGTTGAAAAGAAATTGAACAGTTGAAAATGTATTTTCCGCAGCATATTATGAAATAAATTCTCAATGTTTAAGATAAAGTATTAAAGAAAAGTAAATATAAATATAATTTATTCGACTTTCTAAATTTTTAAAAATCGTATAAATTTAGCATTCAAGAGGGCAAGAACACTAGTGAAATCCTTTGTAAAACTGCTGATATTCAAGTACCTTTTTTCGGGAACAGTTGAAACAAGTTCCATATTTCTTTTAAAAGTTTTAACAGTATAATAAGCTATAAATTGATTTTTCGAGAAAAAGTAAAAATAAAGATTGAATTAGTTACGGAATTTTACAAACAGAAAATTCTAGATTATTTTTAATTCTACAGAAAACGCAAATGATCAAAATATAGTTAATAATAATTCAAAATATATAGATATATATGTATTGAAATCGTTTGGTATTTTTGGAGATAAATGTACATACAGCTGTTTTATATAGGAATTCTCAATTCTTGTTGGCCCCTTAAAAATGCTACAATAAAACGTTAAATAAGAACTGTGTTAGATAGATTTTTATTTAAACAATATTCATTCTGGAGTTCCTTTTTGATAATAAAGTTGACTAAATTATAAGAAAATAATAAGAAATATATAATAAGAAATGTCTTTGATCATAAAAAATCATATCAATTAAATATGATTTTTGTTTTGGAAAAGAGCACAACTGCCAATGTATGTGCAAATTATTTTTGTGCACGATAAATTTAATTTCTGTTTGATGATTTTTAAAAATTTCTGTTTATTATGTTTTTACTATAACGTAAGAAATAACATTTAATCAGACATTTGCATACAGCTTAAAATTAATTTCGCACTATTAAGAAGAGAATCGCTTACAATCACATCTATAAAATAAAAGAACTTCTTAATAGTGACAAAGCCTGAAATATATTTGCTAATTTGTTGATTAAATTTGGATACCCTGAATTTATAACTTTTTCTGGTGAAACAAATTATATTTTGCATCCGAAAAATTTGTTTTCCAGCGAAATATTATATTGACTAAAATTAATGTTTGTCACACTTCATAATATATTTTTCAGAAAACGTGATATTTCGAGCGATAACTCTAGAAAATATCAACAAAAGTATTTAAAAGTTTCACTAGAAACTCTAGAATTAAAAAATACACGCACGACTTAATATATAACGGAAATACAATTTAACACTGTAGAACTACGAAATATTTACAGAACAGAAACCTATAAAAATATTCAAATGTGAAACGAAATGTAAAAAGGATGCTAATTTGTTAATTAAATCAGGATACCACAAATTTTAATCTACTGCTATGACACAAATTTACATAACACAAGTTTATTTTATTGCAGCATCCATTATTGAAGTCTTAGGTAAATCAAAGGCTTCAACAAATAAAATTTTACGCTGTCAAATTAATACACAATAATGAACAATTCTTTTTTAAAAAGGGCCTTTTTTAAATTAATAGATAATGTTATTATAATTATTCATTAATATTTTCTTATATATTTAAAAAATAACTTCATGTAAAATTTAAGGTAGCATTGAACACCGTTGGTTTTTCTACTATTTACAGGAATTTGCCTTAAAAGTGTTTAAGAATTTTTACTTAAAAATGTAACTTTTACAAATGTTCTTAATTTACTATATTTTTTTATTATTAGAAGAACATTTGTTCTTAACTAAGGAAAAAATTAAAATTAGACGTTAAAAATGAAAAACATATGCTATTACACATTTGTATTATTAGCGCACATGTGCGCGCATTTTCCCTAGTGTGTATCACCAAAAGCGCGTATATGCGCAATTTTTCTTATTAGATTTTAACAAGAAATCATGTGTAGGCAGTTAAGAAATGTCAAATTCATGGAGGCGTGTCTGACACTTTTACACATAAATTAGCTTAGTACTTAAATTGTTTAAAGAGCGAACTTTTAAATAACTACAGTTTTATGTTTAACCAATATTTGTCTATCGTAACATAGCAGCATTGATTTTTTTATACATAAACTTCATGTCTAAAAAAGGGACTTTTCATATGTCACAAACGAAAAGTATAATTTTTTTGCGTATCTGGCTTTATACAATTTAAGTACAAAGGTAATTTATATGTAAGTGTGTCGGACTTGCCGTCATGGATTTGGCATATCTGATCTTTATTAAGCTAAATACAATTATAAAATTTGTGTTTACTCCATTTGGTTTTTCAGTGTTTTAAACGTTTGAACTATTTTTATTTTCGTGCAATAAAATACAATTTTGGTTATTATGACTAATTTTTGGGTTTTCCAAATGATGCCAATTGGTTAAGACATAAAAATCCAAGTTGAAAACACCAATAAAACATAAAAGGAATGAATTGCAAATGAATAAAAAGTTTCCCACTTATGTTAATTAGTTAACTAGTAAAAAGCAAACTGAAAATCACTGGAACCAAAAGAACAGAAACAAAGTTAAAAATCATTAATTAAATAAAACTATTAAATTAAACATTTCACAGGCTCGCACCAGTTTTTCGAAGTTTAAAAAACTAATCATAAAATATATGTAACCTGATTTTTTTTTATAATGAAAAGTGACATATTTTACAATGTGTGTTTTATTTGCTGCAAATTGACGACATGGTAATATGCCGTTTTCTACACAGCAGTTTGGTCCTTGAAATTGTTTAACTTTGGAATCATCATTATTATTATCATTATAATAAGGGGCTGTCACCAAGCTTAGGATATAAATCGCGCAAATGATTCTTTAAATATTCTATAGTTAGAATTTTGCCGAAAACAAGAGATACGCTAAGTTGTCCATATGCTGAGTAAGCTATGGCCATATATAGTAGTAAAGTGTTCACCTTTTTTAAGACTTATTTTTGACGCCAAAATATATGTGCTTGATTGGGTGCAAGAGCGTGTATCAGTTTGTGTTTATATTCTTTTTTTTCAGCAAAGGAGAGTAATGCAAAACCATGTAGGCGGGTCAAACTGGGTGCTGGAACCCGGGTACTGTTTTCACGCTTATGGGTGCTGCCCTGTAGACATCACCCGTCTTAAATACATCCCTTAGCAATGTGCCATCGGTTTTTGATGTGAAATTATCTCTGTGTCCATGCAGTGCTATTGGAAAGAAATCACCTCAAATGTTTAAAATTTTTTTCGCCGATTTTCCTCATTTTCAAATAATGCATCCACCCTAACGGATCAATTTAGGTGAGTAAACCATTGTTTTCTATAGCTTTCAGACGGTATTTTGAAGTGATATAGAAGTTTGTACGTCCAGCAATCCAGAATAACGACCATGTCGATTTTTGGTTGTCTGTTGGGACAAGATAGGCATATTTTTCAAGAAATTTTTTCTTCACTAACAGGTGGTGAAAAATTAGTACACTTTTCAGTCTGCAAAGAGGGGGCACACGAGGAGTGTAGTGGATACGAGAAGTAAAAGATGAGAAAGCAATTAAATGACAACAATAAAAATTGCTTCAAAATCTGAAATACAAAATTATTGACCTTAAAAGAATATAAATGTTTTAAAGTTTAAATTAAAATTTATTACAATAAACCTTTTTGTTAATGGAAGCATAAAAACTTAACATCTAATTAGTATCCGGTTTAACCCTACCACCAAAATTCGGAGCTGTTTCAGTTGGTCCTAATAAAAAACGCCTTTTCTCAAGTAGAAAAGTTTTTTTTTTGTATCAACAGGTGTGGTTTTTCAATAGCACAGATATCCCCGAACACCTTTGTGGCGTGTTCTGAATTTTCCTCCCTTCCAGATTTTTTCAACAAAAGAAAATTGCTAGGTACCCGGTTTTATCCTACTTTCACCTAAATACATATATATATATACACCTAAGCATGTGGAAAGTTCCAACAGTAGATCCACAGACAATTCGCCGAGGTGTGTTCGTGGTTTGAAATATAATAAAATACATTTCTATGACTTTCATACAATTGTAACTACTATGTTGCCACCATCGTTATGTCGTCAACGTTTCTTACGCACACATTTAAGCTTAATAATATAGATTGGTATTTTGACACAGCTTAAAATATTTTCTAATAAATCATTTATACATCAATAATTTATGTAACATAGGATACAAATATAAGGAAATCCAGATTAAAAGCTCTAATTAATGTAAATAATTCAATTTTACGGAAAACAAATATAATTTCACAATGTACAGAAACACGTATAAAAATATTTCCTTAAGTTTAGTCTATGAAACAGTATTTACCGAATAACATTATTCAGACAAATAAAACAAATCTCTTTAAAAAATATTTAATAAACCCTACTTGAGTATATTTATACTGAAAGTATATAGACTATTTATTAATTGGACTTTTAGCTCTTTTCTAAGCACTTTATAAAAATTATTCTCGAATCTAATATTTTTAAACATGTTTTGTGATGGCGTTTAACAAATAATCAGTAGCTTAAATATTTCTATACATTCTTAAAAAAAAAGCAATATTAAATATTACTATTGCCATGTATAAATGTACTACTTTGAATCTTTTTATTTTTAAAACACTTGCTGTATAGTTCATTACTGCGTTTGCGAGAGTAATTTAAATTAATTACATATAAAAAATAACTGTGCTACGAAAAGAAAAGTTTTCTTATGCTGCTTTCAAATTAAATTAATGTTTTTCAGTTTCCAAGAGTAAACACTTTCATTGAAACATACAACACATACTTCGAGTAATTAAATTTTTAATTAAGCAAATTTTTTGAATTTTTATATTAAAAAATGAGAAAGTCACTTTATTTTGATGATGGAGAAGTTCATTCTAAATGCGAATATATATATATATATATATATTTCTTTAAAATTTTTAGTAAATTAAAAAAAATAAATTACAAAATCATTTTCTTTTCTAAGATAAAAAAAATAAAAATTAATATTTTTTAATAGACGCATTAGATTTTCTTATATTACTCTAAAGTTATTTCCTATTTACTTCAAATTTATTTAATATAATAGTAAACCCTTTCAATAGAGAATAAAATTTCCGTCAAAGTTTTATAATTTTTTAACAATGCTAAACTACGAAAAATTTCTTTGTTCTCACATAATTGATAAAACAAAATTTACGTTTTATCAAAATTATCATTCACTTTTTGTCAAGAGAATGATTAAGGTTACATTATTTAAGTTTACTATATTTATATATTATTATATTTAAGGTTACTACATTTTAAGGTTACTATAACTAAGGGATGCAATCAGGGTTTCTCGGGTTACAAAATATAGGTGAAAACCATTTTTGTAATTGAAAATTCTGATAGATTTTTTTATTATATATTTTTTAAGTTGCCTATAAACAACACCAAAAAAACATTTTATATGAAAAATATCAATTATATGCTCATACCAAGTTTTAAAATTCGTTAAAAAGACATACTTTCACATTAGTCGCAAGGCAGAGGGAAAATGGCAAAGATCCTTTCTGATTCTGGTAGTTTCAGTGTTTTAACACAAGAATTACAAAGGCGGGTCATGTATGAATCAAGATGTGATTTTACGATCGTTTCACTAATGTTTTTCAAAATGAAACTTTGATTTATTTTTTTCTACTCTTCCTAAATATTTAGTATAATGCATCAAAATGAATTTAGTTGAAATCCAACGAATAATTTTTTATCTACAGGTATGCATGCATGGAATTGCCGTTGGGCACATTGCGGACCCGAAAAAGATAAATGTTTTTTTTTCTTTTATTACAATTGGATATTCAATTATACATTTTTCAGTAACAGAAGGGCAATGTAAAGAGATGCATTGCAACTGCTTTGCAAAAGAGGGGGGAAATGTGGTGGGACGTGTCGATACATTTGCCATGCACCTGCAAGGCAGATGCCTTTATTTGATTTCAAGCTATTGTACAAGAATCTATCTATTGGAATGTTGTGAAATGTTCTTATAGATTTTATGCATTAGAAACAAACTAAGTAAAAAGAATATTTTTCTTGATGTAAACTGCACGGTGCGAATAAAAGAGTTTGTTAGTGGCATTCCAGTTTCGCCCATGTATAGTGACGGCGCCGTGCCGAAGAAATAATTCGAATGAGGGAATTTTAAAATTGCTAAGTGAACTTTCAGAAAATGGTCCTTGCGACGAAAATACATCTGAAGATTATGAAAATTTTTGTATAGATGAGGAAACAAATTTTGGTGAAAATGCACATAAAATTCCACGGTCCGAACCCAGTTCAAATGATAGTGAGCTGAATGGAAATATCCCAAGTAAATGCAGTGGAGGAAGTCATGAAAAAACAAATTGTAAAAGTGTTGAGAAGAATTTACAAAATAAAGTGGAGAATAAAAAAAGAGAGAGAATGAAACAAAATAATTCACCCCTTCCATGTGAATTCGAAGAAGCAAAAGATGGAACTATATGCAAAATACAGCCGCAGTATTCGTGGTCTTCCAGTCGACGACCTATTCAAAATAATCTAAAATAATAGCTATACTTGCAACTTACTCGAAAAATTATTGCTAATAACAGTCCTATAAATTCCTGGAGACTTTTCATAAATTATAAATTTTTAATATTATAAAGAAATTCACAGATGTTGAAGCAATATCAAAACTAAATAATGAAATACAGAGCATTTCTATGGATGAATTAGCGTCCTTTATTGCAATATTGTATGTTTGAGGAGCTTTAGCTGCAAAAGGGGTCACCATCATCATTATTTTGTCAACGACCTGGGGCCAATTTTTCTTCTTTAACAATGCGTCGGAACAGATTTTTAGAAATCATGCAATATATGCGTGTTCACTTAAAAGAGATTGAAATATGATAAATTTGCACTAATATAAGATGTTTGGGATGTATTTGTAGAAAACTGGCTTATGTGTTATAACCCAGGAGAATACATTATAATGTCAAAGACAACCTGTAGATTTTTTGAAGTATATGCCAAACAAACCCAATAATTTTCCCTCCAAATTTTGGTTGACTGTAGATATGACCTCAAAGTACACAATTAAACAAAAGCATTTCCATATTTAAGAAAAGATAATTCAAAATCAAGTGAACTATGCGTTGGTGAAAGTGCTGCTTTCTGGTTAGCGAGGCCTTACCTAAATAAACAACGAAAAATGGCAAGTGACAGGTTTCTTTAATTTCTAGAATTTGTAGATAGCCTCAAAGAAAATGAATTAAGCTGCGTGGGGAAAATCAATGGGGCAAAAAAAAATTCCAAATTTCTTCAAGAAAACGCAAAAAGAATTTTATTCATCAACCTTCATGACACATAAAAACACCAATTTTTTCTGTTACCAATGTAAATAACGAATCAAAAAAGTGATTCTTCTTAGCACGTTGAATTCTTGACTGGAAGTTATTCAAAATGAGAACAAAACTCCTGAAATAACTTATTTCTACAATTCCACAAAATTTTGAGTTAAAGTTGTAGATTAAATGGCAGGAAATATTCCGTGAAATCTGCATGTAGGCATTGGCTAATGCATTTTTTTTTCAATATTTTAGATCTAACTGTCATAAATGGATGGATAGCTTTAAAGAGACAACAGGTTCTAATATGAGAAAAGTATCCCAGAGATCCTAAAATTACCAGAGGCACGAAGAGACAAATATTTTGCAGAAGAACGTGAAGTTACCCGTCTACGTACCACCCCAGAAAAAATGAAAACGTTGCCAGATAAATCTGTGCAAAGGCTGTAAGGTATTGACTACTCGCATCACGTGAGTAGGCAATGTGTGAATGAGATCGTTTTTGTCCATTAACCGACTATGTGCGTACAAGTTATAAAGGCTCTCTATCTTTCTTTAACTTTCGAAGGACAGCTGAATCCCTGAAATTGTGAGTCGCCGTGTAATTTCGATTATGCAAATTTTCTGGAGCTGGTCGATCGACACGGAAGTATATAAGCAGCGAATTTTGACTTGAGTGCAGAGCTCAGAGGAGCTGGTGAGCGCTCAGCAGAGAAGTGGCCTGGGAAGTTGAATATTGCGACTGAGATTTAGGTTTAGCCTTGAGACCTCGCATCGAGTCTCGTGATTAAAAATCAGCCTTAGTATTCTTATACTGGAATTTTATACATTGATAAAGCTGACTTGAACCTGCATCAGTGCTTATGTAATTTGAAGGATAAGAGTATTGAATCGTGATTATATATTTAAAAAGGTTAAGGTTTAATTATATTGTTTCGTTTTTGTTTAAGCTACAAGTGTTAGCAAGAACTCTTTAGTTAATTTAATTTTTTAGGAAAATTTCGTGGAGCTCGCTCAAACTCCCTACTGATTGTGTTAATAAACCAGTTTTTGGTTTTAAAACAGTTGTACTTCTTTCCTCGTGCTCTACCACACAGCGGACATTTTAAGATGGCCGCTACAAATGGCGCCCAACTTCACGGGTTGTACGATGGCCCACATCCACGAGAGATAGTCCCCAGAGTTTACTTTGCCGGACATTCTGATGTCACAGAATTTTTAAATAAATTGAACGATTATATTGCCTTTAACGATATTCCGGATAAAAACAAATATGTAGTATTGAAATGCTCTCTAAAGGATGAAGCCTTGCTTTGGCTTGAGAACATTGGACGTTTCTTGGTGACCGATGACGCGAAAAGATTTGAGCAAACATGCTCGGAGTTAACTAAAGCCTTTCCTAATCAGCGTAATGCAGCGGAATTAAGACGTGAATTCTATTGTAAACGCCAGACTATTTACGAAAAAGCGTCCGGATTTTTTCTGAGAAAGCTCGAATTAAAAAACAAGTTGGCACTTGACGTTACTCATCAGGAGCTGATGGATATTCTGCTTCCTCTTTTCGCAGTGTCAATCCAGGACTTTATCGAGCTGCGTGCCCCAGCGAATACAGCTGAACTCTATCAATTATTAATAAAGTATGAAGCGCGACATGAGGCGGATCGCCATAGACCGAGAACCACACGAGAATTCAACGAGGGGGATAGGTTTATTAATAGGTCCAGGAATTATGATACTGAATATAATGGTCGTAATGTTCGTGGTCCAGTTAATTATGGGGATAGGCAAAATTTTCAAAGAGTTAGTGGTGGTTTACGGAATTATGATCAAACTTATAATAATGGTTTCAGAAGAAATGAGGGGGTGAGCAGTCGCAATAGCAATGGTTTGGATAGAAGGAACGAGGTTAACCCTCGGCAGAATAGTTCGTCCAGGGTTAGACAGTTGGTGGTTGGCGAAAAAGTCGTTCAGCGTAAAGAGGAAAGATCTGGTAAGGCTAGAAATTGTCAGCAGGGGTTAAACTGGTAGGTGGCTGTTGTGCTGAAGGTCAGCAGTCACAGGTTAACTCTTCAAAGCCTTCTGTGATCGATTTAAACACGGTAATAGTTAACCCAGTGGAATTACCTGAGTTGTTAATAGTTTTGAGTGGAATAGTGGTGAAAAGTATTCTGGATACAGGCGCGGATAAAAGTTTTATATCGTTTGAGGTGTATAAGAAATATTTTTCGTATAAAAGGTTGCGACATGTTAATTTAGTGGTTCAATCGGCTCAAGGGATACAATGCAGTATAAAAGGTCTGGTGGATTTGGATGTAGAAATACGGTCGGTTAAAGCGAGGTGGCAATTTCTAGTATTCGATGGATTAAAAGCACATTGTATTGTTGGAGTTGATTTCATGAAAGATAGAGGGATGAGCCTGGATTTCTTTTCACGTACACTGGAGGTTAATAATGATGAGAATACTTGTACAAACGAGTCCTCATCACTCTCAATTGATTTAAGTGAATCTGGTTTAACAAAGGGGGAGATAAGCAAATTTAATAAGTTTTTACATGACTTCAGGGAAGTGTTTTCAGACAAACCGGGGTTGACGCACGTTTCCTGGCATGAAATTAATACCGGTTCACATGCACCAGTAGCAAGCAAACCATACCGTTACGATAAAGTCAAACAGAAAATCATTAATTATCACATTCACAAAATGCTCCGCGACGACATCATTATGCCCATTGAATCTCCATACGCGTCACCAGTAGTATTATGTCGGAAAAACAATGGAAAAAGCATTGAGGATCCTGAGGCTTGGAGATTCGCTATAGATTATCGAAAACTCAATTCAATAACCCAATATCCACAGTATCCAATTCCTGTAATAGATGACATACTAGGCAATATTCAAAGTACTAAATTCATGTCCACACTCGATTTAACCTCCGGTTATTTTCAAATCGGCATGAAACCGGAAGACATACTTAAAACAGCATTTATAACGCATAATGGGTGTTTCGCATTTAAACGCATGAGTTTTGGATTATCGGGGGCTCCAGCCACGTTCCAGAAGGCAATGGATACCATTCTGAAACCCCTTCTTGGTTTCGGAGTTCTGGTATACCTCGACGATATTATAGTTATGTCTGAAACATTTGAGGAACATATAAATTTATTACGTAAAGTTTTCACATTGCTCAGAAACGCGGGTCTCACTGTCAAATTAGAAAAATGTAAATTTATTCGTAAAGAGTTAAAATATCTTGGTGTTCGAATCACACAAGAGGGCATACAAACAGACAAACAAAAAACAGATGCAATTGCGGCAATGGCACCTCCAAAGAATGCGAAACAAGTAGCAACATTTTTGGGTATGGTGGCTTGGTTTCAAAAATTTATACCACATTTTTCAGAAATCTGCGAACCACTATATGCTTTAAAACGAAAGAGGGTTAAATTTGTGTGGTCGAAAGCGGCTCAAAATGCTTTCGAACATTTAAAGAATTCTTTAATTTCTTCACCGGTTTTAGCTCATCCCGATTACTCTTCACAATTTGAATTATACTGTGACGCTAGCGCAGTCGGAATTGGTGCGATGTTAGCTCAGAAAGATCGCCCCATAGCTTTTGCGTCTAGAATTTTAAATGCAGCGGAACGGAACTATTCAATTACGGAACGCGAATGTCTTGCTGTAATTTGGGCTTTGAACAAATTTAGATGTTTCTTCTGTGATATCCCGGTCAAAGTGGTTACGGATCACTCTGCTTTAACAAAGTTAACGCACGGAAAAGGTTTATCGTCTCGAATGGTTCGATGGTGTTTGAAATTGGCGGAGTTTAATATTGTAATTGAGCATAGGGCCGGAAAGGAAAACGCAGTAGCAGATGCTTTATCGAGGAATCCCCAGGAGGGTGTTGAAATAGCTGAAGAGGTTAAGGTTTGTGTTTTGTCGTCGTTGGTTTTGAAGTCAAGAGAGCAACTTATAGAGGAACAGAAAAAGGATGAGGAATTTGGTCAGTTATATAATTATTTACAGGATGCTGACATGGTACAAAGCGCGGACGCGCATATGTTCCAAAATTGGTCCCGGAATTTCAAAATTATCGATGGTCTTCTGTTTTATTCAAAAACTGTAAATTCGCGTGGTGAATTAAAAGTGTATATTCCAGCTTCTCTTCGTAAGGCCATCTTGCACGAATTCCATGACAACCCTTTAGCAGGTCACCTAGGTGTCAGGAAAACATACGCTAGATTATGTGACTCCTGCTACTTCCCTAAAATGCGGGAAGCAGTGCGCGCTTATGTCTCCAGCTGCGACACATGCCAAAAATATAACTATAAAAACATAAGACCAGCTGGCAAACTAATTTCAATTAAAAAGTCCTTTCCCCTAGAATGTATCGGAGTTGATTTAATTGGTCCTTATCCTTTAACTGGAAATAGATATAGATTTGTATTAGTAATTGTAGATTATTTTAGTAAATGGGTTGAGTTTGTCCCCCTCAGAAAAGCTTCAGGAAAAATTGTAGCTAACACTTTATTTAACTGTTTTATTTCGAAATATGGTGCACCATCCCAGGTAATTAGTGATCACGGTCCCTGTTTTATATCCGAAATTTTTAAAGAATTGTGCACACAGCTGGAGATATCTCATTCTTTTACAGTTCCATACCGGCCACAGTCCAATATGGCTGAGAGGGTCAATAGAACCCTCATTCAAATGATTTCTTCCTTTATTGGCACTCATCATTCAAACTGGGACCAATTCTTGCAGCATTTTGCCTATGCTTTGCGTACGGCAGTTCACGAATCCACTGGGAAAACCCCTGCAGAGTTGTTTTTGGGTCGGAAAATCATTACTCCTTTTCAACAATTGATTAAAATTTCGGGAAATGAAAATGAATATATGATTCAGGACATCGATAAGTTGGTTAAGGAAGCACAAATAAAAATGGGAAAGGCTCAGAAAAAACAAGCGTTGTATTATAATATGCGTCGGAGAGAGTTGGAAATTAAAGTTGGTGATTTTGTGTTGTTAGAAAAACATTGGTTGAGTTCTAGTCGGCAGAAACGAGTCGCTAAGTTTGGACCTAAGTTTGAGGGACCGTATAAAGTGTTGGAAGTTAAAGGTAACAATTTAATTATTGATGTTGACGGTTGTCATACCACGGTAAACTTGGATCAGGTCAGAGTTTATAAGTTTAGGGACACTAGCTCAAATGGTTCTCAAACGTCAGACGGTGAATCCTCTATGCCTCAGTCAAAGACCTCTCATTCTCCTTACGTCAGTCAATCTTCTTATGCAAATAATTCTTCTAATAATGATAGTGATAACATACGAACGGAGATGAAACGTAAATTTCCTCAAGTTAACCGAGACAGGGTTAACCAGCCAGCTGAACAGACATTACCTAAAGTGGTTCGAAAATATGGCAAAAGACAGCACCCGCATTCGATCTCGACAAGTAGTTCTAAGCCTCCAGACAAGAAGTTCATGCAGAACCCTTCTACGTCACATCGACCACAACACAAGAGACTGTTATCAAAGTCATCGACAGACATTCCTGCCAAGAGAGGCCGGAACGGCAATCCACCAACAGATCTCAACGAATCTTCCGATAGTCAACCATCTCAGAAGTCATCACATCGACAGTGCCAAAGTGACGCACGAAAACGTGGCATGGACAATCTCCCCTCTACAACCAAACGGCGCAGGAGAATCGGCAGAAAGCGGACCTTGCCCTCCACATCGATGTCGGGAGCCTCACGGAAACGAACGCCTTTCGATACTACATTCTTCAACCCTAGAGACAATCTTGCCCAGCGGCACCATCGCCGAGACCCGCCTAGAAATCGTCGAGTCGACACTTCAATAAGCCCGCCTAGCAATCATCAAATGGACAAATCAGTAAGCCCGCCTAGAAGTCGTCGAGTGGAATCTACGAGCAGTCGTCGAGTGGACACTACACGAGCTCCTCCCAAAGGACGTCGCCATGGTTACAACACCCGGCTGCAGGCACGGCAAGCGACAGTGGCCTCTCCTTACCAGTCTGCATCAGAACGGAGTTTCGTCCAAGGATTTTGGGGACGCCGCCAGAGTTCTTCTATGAGCCTACAAGCTTCCAGTTCATCTTCACTATAAAATCAGGTGACGACGTTCCATTTTTATCAATTTCATTTAAAGTGCCTATATAAATGTCAACAAGTTCTATGGACTGGACAAAGCAGCTGAACTGTTATAGTTACCTTTCGACCATTGTTTGATTTTGTATCTCGGCTTCACAAGTTGTGCATTTAATTTCTGTTCAAAATTTTTTTTTGCCAAAATTTAAGTTATGATGTCAGAGAACATCTTTCGAGATTCACTGCTTTCATGTTCGAGAGATTGTTAAATTGCTTGTATAATTGTTCTATAAGTGTTCTGTGAATATTCTATGTATAAATTATGTATATATTATGTGTATGATTGTTCTATATGTTGAATTTTGAAATATGAATTTAGTATTCTGGGTTTTTTACACGCGCCGCGGATAGGCGTGCACGTGTTTTGCGGTCAAGAGTTGCCCTTGACACATGCGTTCTATTTCACTTTACTAACATTGTTACCAAATCTAACTTTCTCCCTTCGGTCGTGTTCGTGGTCGTTATCGGTTTAGTGTTGTATGTTGGGTTTTCGCAAGTTATGTCGTTTTAAAAGTGTTGTTGGTTATGCACTAGTTATGAAGTTTTAAGTGTTGTTCGTTATACCCTAGTTAGGAACTTACTTATTAGTTCTGCTGTTGTTAATTATGAATATTGTTAGTGTATTTCATAGTTCTGACGTAACATTGTATGTAGATAATGAAGTTTGTTCCAGGAAGTAAATCATCTTGAAGCAGATAGTCTATTTATAAGTTTTTTTTATATTTTAGTTCTCAAGAAGAAGAATTGTCTTGAAGAAATTTGTAATGTATATTTATACCTTTATATTTTATAAAAGAAAATTGTTTCACTTTCACAGCTCTGTTAGCTGTTAGTTTGTGACCATTGTAATTGAGCGAGTCATCTACATTGAATTTCGGGGAGGTGAGTTTTTGGCAATTTGGGAATTTTTAGGAAAGCTACGTTATTCTTTGACAGATAGTTTTGTAGTGACGTTCTACTTTGCAATTTGTTTCGGCACTTCATGGAATTTTGCAGGTAAAGTTGCGTATTTATTTTGGCAAGCTGTGAATTTTGTGAGGAAAATTTTATGAGGAAAATTTTGTGAGATTCTTTTGCATGATACTGCACATTTACAGGAGGTTATGTTGAAAGTGTCGTCGATCTGACCAGTTTTTGCGTGATGGGTTCAAAGTACAAAATTTACATTTGGATTCAAAATTTAAATTTACCCGTCACATGTTGTGTTCATTTTTTTGGACTCTAAATTTTTAAAAGAAAAAGACGATGGTCTGCATTCAACCACCGCTTTTTCTTTCACAATTTCCGGGAGGGGTTGTAAGGTATTGACTACTCGCATCACGTGAGTAGGCAATGTGTGAATGAGATCGTTTTTGTCCATTAACCGACTATGTGCGTACAAGTTATAAAGGCTCTCTATCTTTCTTTAACTTTCGAAGGACAGCTGAATCCCTGAAATTGTGAGTCGCCGTGTAATTTCGATTATGCAAATTTTCTGGAGCTGGTCGATCAACACGGAAGTATATAAGCAGCGAATTTTGACTTGAGTGCAGAGCTCAGAGGAGCTGGTGAGCGCTCAGCAGAGAAGTGGCCTGGGAAGTTGAATATTGCGACTGAGATTTAGGTTTAGCCTTGAGACCTCGCATCGAGTCTCGTGATTAAAAATCAGCCTTAGTATTCTTATACTGGAATTTTATACATTGATAAAGCTGACTTGAACCTGCATCAGTGCTTATGTAATTTGAAGGATAAGAGTATTGAATCGTGATTATATATTTAAAAAGGTTAAGGTTTAATTATATTGTTTCGTTTTTGTTTAAGCTACAAGTGTTAGCAAGAACTCTTTAGTTAATTTAATTTTTTAGGAAAATTTCGTGGAGCTCGCTCAAACTCCCTACTGATTGTGTTAATAAACCAGTTTTTGGTTTTAAAACAGTTGTACTTCTTTCCTCGTGCTCTACCACACAGCGGACATTTTAAGATGGCCGCTACAAGGCAATAAAACTAATTTTGTTTGCGAAAGAATTTTAAAAATTTGCGTGTGGATTATGAACAGCAGAAACAGAAACAAAGTCCATAGCATTTTTTGAAAGTTGTTTCTATGGAAAATAATATAATGAAAGTAAAAAGTCAAGGAGTTATACACATTTACTTTTAATTGTGTTTTAATATCTTATTAATCTGTAGAAACATTTTTATGAAATTTAAATAGATAGTTAAAATGTATATTATTTGGAAGATATTTCTTACTTTTCATTTCTTACGAGCTGTCAAAATCTCAAAGTATCTTTTCTGAAATTATAAATTTAAATTTACTTTGATGGTATCTATTCACAAAATTTCATATTAAGTAATAATCTAGAAGCTAAATTGTATTACTCATTATTTAAAAATCATTTCATTAATCATCTTATTGTATGCCTGTATTTTCGATACAAAACAAGAATAACATCATTGAAGTCCATGGGTCAGTTATTAGTCACCTCGGTATAACAAACACTGTAATTCTAGTTTTAAGTGCGTCGTTTGATTATATGTCTGTTAAATTTGTCGTAAATTTCTATTATTTTATAAATTTATTGATGAAATGTTGATTTTATTATGGCATATTAGCCAGAAACAAATTCTGAATTATATATATTGCTTTAGGTGCAAAAGGGTTAATCTTTCGCAATAACCCGAAAACGACACACTTCAACCCGAAACCGATTAAAAAAAGGAAATAAACGAAAATCAATCCGTAATTTAATGCAATTTTAAACTTACTCTGTAGTTGTATTTCTAATATTAATTTTATCTTTCATATAGACAAATAAACATTATATATACGTAATCCGTTTATACTCAGATTTTTA
The DNA here is from genome assembly GCA_963931845.1 of Maratus michaelseni. Taxonomy (NCBI): domain Eukaryota; kingdom Metazoa; phylum Arthropoda; class Arachnida; order Araneae; family Salticidae; genus Maratus; species Maratus michaelseni. The sequence goes on from OZ007593.1 coordinate 111,712,012, forward strand.
GTTTTTTTCTCCTAAACAATATCTTAAACATCAGTGACCTAGTAGATGATCAAACGTCATAAAAAGAAAAATATATATTTTATATATTGAAAAATAAATATTATATATATATACTGATTTAGATATATTTTTTAAAGATGCGTCAGTGTTTGCCGGACCATTTTTGAATTATAATCTTATTGGTTATAGTTTTGCAGGCCAATTAAAAAATATTTCGCATATAGTTGAAAATTGTATACATAAATGTTTTTGTGATGGCCAAGACACTCAAAAACAAGCATCTCTAGACTACAGAGACACAACTTCGCTAAATACTAAAAGCAAATAATATATATAATATGTACATTGATTTATATAAATAATTAAACTTTTATATATAGTAAAATTAACCACATTTAATTAAACATCGCTTCTAAATTAAAAAAATCTATCAACAATTACTTTCCACTTATAAACAGTAAATAGTTAAGTAAACTATGTATTATATATTTATTTTTTAAATAAATTAATACATTTATGTTTATATAACATTTATTAAGTGTATTTCTTATAGTACGTAAACTACAATGGTTTTAATACACATGAAAAATAATTTTGACCAGGATTTTGCCTCAAATACTATGCGGCTGTTTAGCAGATTTCTTCAGTTGTATGGCATATTTTTTAATGCTTCAAAATTAATTTTCTATGGCATTGCAATTTTTGTTACACATAATTTCTTAAGACATTCATGGTTTGCCACTTCCATCTGCTTCGGAATTTATTAATCTTCATAAAACTCGACCCACCGTCTGGTGATTGTAGTAAATGAAAACAGGTTTTTGCCTGTATTTTGCTTCTGGCATTGCAAGTTGACTTTCAGTTCCGCATTATGAGATGGAGAATGAAGAATCTATTATGTCTATTAATTTAGATAGCGTACTTTCGGACCATATGCGGTTTCAAATGAACTTAAATGAGGCGCACTCCACAAGAATTGTCCCTAAGAAGGTGTTGTTACTGCGTGTTACTTGTGCATCTCATGCGATTGAGGAACTTGTCATAGTTGATGAAAAAGTGTCTTGTGCATAGGTGGGATAATAAGTGTGACTGTCTAGTTGTCAAGGGCTTAAATCTGAATCATTGAAATATGAATGCGTGAAAGCATTTATGTATGAATCATATATTGCTCTATAAGACCAAACTTATAGTGGAATCTGTTGATTACTTTTCCAGTTGGTTTTGAGTGAACAAGCAAGAACATTTATAACTGATATCGGGACATTCTGTTTAGACAGGAAAGCATATGGAACGAATTTTCTTCCGGCATGAAAAAGTCCCGTACATTATAGAACTAAATAAAATATTTGATGTCGAAGTATTTCGATAGATGCGAATCAATCGATCATATTCAGTAATGTGTTCAATGGTCACCTACAAAAAAACAGAATGTAATATTGACTGATCAACTGCTGTAATGTCATCACTTATGTGTATTTAGGTGTTTATAAAAAATATAAAAAAAGTAAATAATTTGACTTGATGATCATTGATAAGTTAAATGCCAAATCAAAATATAGAACATTGCATAAGATAACCTTGCATATAGTTTTATGAATTGAAAAGTGAAATAAACAACCATTTTGATCAATAAATGTATTACAAAAATGAGACGTCTGATTTTTCTGCTTCCTTATCAAAATAATCATCGCCATCATAAGACGAACCCAGCTTTGATGCGCATTGTTCCCAACATGACAGCGCATAATTCACCATGATTACAAAAGTAAGCGGCATAGTTAAGATACTTAAAACTGAAACAGCAAACCAAAATAGTTTCGATCAATTGCTGGTGCACTCACCCAATGAAATAAATGTTTCAAAATAAGATATTAACACTATATCTTTCCTAAAATTCATGATACAAAACAATTTTTTTTTCTAAAACTTACCAATATTTACTCCTTTCATTTAATGTCAAATTACAATGAAGGTAAATAATTATTTTTATCAAAAGTGCGTTTAGTCTTATAAAATAATGTACGATTTTATTGAACATCACGATTTTATTATTTAAATTTATAAAAGAAAACCATTAAAAGTAATTTTTTTTATTATTTAAAAAAATATTGCGAATGTTCCTCTTTGTCTTAATAAAATTAACTTGTTAGCAATAATAAATTATTTTATTAAACTATTTAAATTATCTATGTAAATATAAAAAATCAAGCTTTTATGCATTATGTTGTTTTTCAGAAAGTTCTAGAGATTGCTAAAAAATAATAAATGTTTAATCTATAACATGCATCGTTAGATTAATAAAAAACATACTTGTTCCTTGAGATTTTTCTTGTGTGTTTCCGAAAAGCTCCTTTGATGTAAAACGGACTTTCAAATAGGAATGAAAAGAAATCATTTTAATATGCGTTTGATCTTTAATTTGTTGAAAAATTAAAGAAAAATAAAGGAAATATTTTATTAAAAAATTGTAAGTATACGAAAAAAGAAGTTTTCAATTTGGTTTGTGATATATTTCAATTTATTCATTATTATGCTTTTTTTTTTTTCAGTTCTCGATAAATAATTTTGTTATATCTTAATGTATTCAATAATTTTCGACAAATTATTTTAACTAAATGTGTTACATCAAAAGAATTTTGTTGTATTAGTCATACACATTTTAAGTTTAAAAAAAAGATTGATGAAATAAAGTTTTTTTAACTATTGAAAATTTGGAATTTAGAGAAAAATTATATCGAAAATATATACATTTTTAGTCTAACTTTTGCTTCATGCAAACGTTATATAGGTTGAATTATTATAAAGACGAAGAACGAAGTTGAATGATTAAAATTGAAACATAGTAAACAATATTTGTGGATGGAATGGAATGAATAAAATATCTGTTATAAATATGTCACTTTAAGCCTGATATTGCATACGTACTTTATGGTACAGAAAAAAACCCCTTCGTAATGATAACGCGCACAACATTTTGAACACGAAACTGTATTCTTATTTAACATATTAAAAAATATAAGCATAAGATGATAAATGAGATAAATTATTCTAAACAAGTATCATTTCATTAAGAACACCTTGTTACTTAATAGATTTGCATATACCTTTCAATCGCTGAAAGAACATCATGTCATTTATGGTAAAAAAAAACCGCGATCAGGAAAATGAACTATTGTTTTAACTATTGTTGTGCAGTGAATTGTGAAAGATTCTTCATTAGTTAATATTCATTACAATTTGTTGAAATATAGTGTGTTATACAAAGTTGCAAGATAAACGAGCCCCGGTATACAGAAGTACAAATAATAAAATTTATTTAAAAGTAGTAAATAGAGAATATTATGAATAACAACATACTGAACATTCAATAGTTCGCAGGAGGTCTTGTTATTCATAATATTCTGTATTTACTACTTTTAAATAAAAAATAGTAAGTATTTGTACTTCTGAATACCGGGCCTCTTATATCTTGGTCACTCTGTATTTGTTGTATAGATTGAACCCCGATCATAAGGAAGTGACATAACTTTTTTTTATACTTAACATATTGGAAAGGTGCTAGCATTGTTTGTTAAATAGTTTCAAAATGAATGGTGTACTATGTTAAACATTCTTGTAAATGGAATCATAAAATTGTAATCCTCCTACAGCTGACACAAGGAATTGAGAATCACAGACTTATGATCACCTATACTAAACACATTAAGTCAACAAGATTAAACATGAATTTTTAAGTGGTGTTGGTGTTATCTATGACTGATTATCTGAGCGAGGATATACGCCGATGGGGAATGATTGCCTGCCGTGGGGGTCTTTCTAAGGGAACTCAACATGTATTTATTCAGTGTTCGAAGAAAGCCATGGGAAACTTCGAACGATTTAACAGACGGGCGCTACATGAGTTTGAAGCCAATACCTGCCGTCTGTCAGCTTTCAGAGCCTCTCATCCGCTCTAATTTTTATTTTTAATTTATTTCAAAATATGTAATGTATTTACATCAGTTTCCTATTGTTTAAATGTAAAAAAAATGCAATATATTTTTATACATTATACTCATATGTTTTTATACTCATTTTATTGGACATAATCTATCAACATTTTAATCGTTACCTTAACACAAAATCCAACAAATACTTATCGTGTGTGATACGTGAATACTGGCGCATAAGTCGAGAAATTTAGGACAAAAAACAAGTTACAAAATGGTGGTTGTATTATACGCTATAGTAAAATAATCTCAAACTTGAAATGCTTATTTTACTGAACCCAGCCAATTGAAATATATAAAAATGTTTAAGAACACTTATGTCAATATATTACGTATAGTATAGCAAAAATATTATCTTAATATGTAATGATATGCCCTTTAATTTTAACTTTTAAACTTTTTTTTTAATTTCGTTTTGGTCCAAAAAGACCTGTTTGGTGAGACTTTCTCCGAAAACAAAGACCGAAACATTCTTCTAAAACGTGCTATTATTTTGTAGTTTGAATAAAGAAGATCAGCACTAAGGTTCTCCAAAAATGTATTTAGTAAAAGATTAAATACAGAAAAAAAAAAAAGATTACTAAAGATGAAAATAAAACAAAGCTAAAAAATATTAAACTTTTCTGTCATTCCCAAAAATTTGACTTTATTGTTTTAGCATTTAATTGTCTGCAACTTGAAACTGTTCAAATGCAGTATCCGAAAATGTGTGTGTGCCATCTGAAATCAAAGATAGAAATTATAAGAAAACAGCTGTTACATTGGTTACATTGGTTACGCGATGGATGGAAAATTCACAGGGCGTTATACCAACAGAAAATACAACCAGAACGTAATCAGGTCATAGAAGCAAACTGAACGCCAAAGATAAGTATTCTTTACTTTTAACAAACGATGAAAGAATTTGCCCAAAATAGAAACTGGCGAAACAGATGAGTCTGAGACAGGATCGAAATTTGAAGGATTCCAATGAGTACATTTTAATGTTGATATAATTCATTATTTTATAGGTGCTTTTATATTGATATTTTGCTACCAAATCTTTTTGGAAATACAGTCAAAGCACCTTATAACGAAATCAAAAGTGCACCAAAGATTTGCTCGTTGTAACGTGCTTTCGTTAAAACGTTATAACGAATTATTTCGTTATAGAGTAAGAACGCCAGTTAGCCCTAGTAATGTGGTCTGAATGTAATCTGAGTATGCAGAAGTCCGGATAATGGAGACAATGATAAAAAAGAGCGGTTTATTACATAAAGATATCTCTTAAAATTTTTTTGTTTAATAAAAAAAAAGTTAGGACTTATATATTCATATTAAATTATGCCTTTTAGGAATGATCACTTTTACTACAATCAGGGAAAAGAAGAAAAGCGGTGATTTAAAAAGGAATTTCAAGATAATTATATTCTCGTATAAAGGGCAGTTTTACATACCTATATAGGTTTGAAGAATGAAATTATCAAGTTCTGCTTTATTTTCTTGAAAGCACTGTCTAATATTGAACGCTCTTTTTTGTCAACATATACATGTTAATTTCATTCATTAACAAGTTTTCATTATCCATATAACACACGATTTTCTGTAAATACTCGGGTGCATCAGATGGTATAAGTTTCTCGCCAGCTTCTATAATTCTTCCTGACTGACTCTGCCACCGGACGACTCATGTTCCGTACTTTTTTTGACGATATGCTCTTCCTTGAATTCTTCATTTGTTATTATGTGTTCATCAACATTAATATATTGATCAAAGTTGAAGTCTGAAGTCGGGTTGAAGGATGAAATTAGTTCATCTGTATCTTCCACTTCAGGAAAAAGAAATAGTTTCATTATTATTTGAAGGTGATGGAAAAATTACCGAAACTGAAAAAGCGTTAACAAAAGTTTCTTTCAAAACATCGCACCAAGCTTTTTTTATCACATAAATGGCCTTCAGCAAGTCTATTTCTGTTTCTTTCTTGTCATCTGAATTCACAATTATTTTTTTCACAAGCACCTTCCGGGATATTCATTCATGTTAAATATATCTTTTCAATTATAATCCTCAAATATTTTTGAGTTTTCGTTTTTCCATTCCTCAACTGTTTCTTCTGAAACAGAGGCTGCTTCCCCACATAATTTTTTACACACCATTTCATATATTGTTTTGAATTTACTCAATCAAACATTATTAACATGAATGTCTTTATAACAAAGTGTTTCGGCAAACGCATATGCTTTTTCTTGCAAAATACTTCCACTAATAGGTATGTTTTTGGATCTTGCATCTTCTTTTTTATTTTTATTTTTTATACCGCTAACTAGGCACCTACCTGCCGGCCATGAGTGCCTAGCTTGACGAGTTAGTACCTGGACGCGGGGCGATATTCGTCTGATCACAGCATGGCTGTGATTCGCCTGACAAAATGCTTGTTGGCATCGCTGCAGTGCTCTGCCAATGTTTTCTTTGTTTGCCGGCTCATAGTTTCTATTTAACATTGTTGAATTGGCAGATTTAAAAAAAAATGCAAAAACTAAAAAAAGAGAAAGGAATCGATCTCGTAATTTAGAGCCTTGATCAGGTGACGAGACCTTCACCTAACTAGGCACCTCCAGAGGTATAATTCACAGGGAACTTGGAGGACTTTGCACCCACGACGGCTTTTACATGTACCAGGCGCCATTAGCGTACATGGCGACCTTGTATCTTAAAACTATAACAATAATATACTTCCTCCACATCTGCATATTTCGCTGTGCGTAACGTTTAAACGATGAAGAAACTGCACTCCTTTCGAAAATTTTAAGAATTTTTCTCGATCTTTGAACATTGTGCTGAGAGTGCTACTTGGAATCTCAAAATTTTTCGCTGTATGGCATTTTTAAAATTATTCTGTACGCCTTTTATAATTTCGTCTTTCTCTTCTAAACTCAAATATTTTCTCTTACCGTACACGGGGTTTTAAAAATTAACATGTGATAAATTTACAGGAAATGCAAATGTCAATGAAATCAGTCATCAAATAAAAAATAAAACATAATTCAGTTCAGGTGAGCTTGCGCCCCTCTGTCTGTCTTAAAACACACCCCTCCGCAAAATCTCTCTTGGAATCATTGAAAATCTGTGAATGACCATAGAGGAAAAGATTGAATGTTACGTCATGAAAAAAAAATGGTGTTTAAGAAATAAAATTATATTTTCCGCGTTAAAGTAAAAGAAAGAAAAAGTGAAAAATTCGTTATATCGTTTTTATTTCTCCTTTAATGCTCAAATTTCTTTCGTTGTATCGTGCTTTTCGCTATAAATATTTCGTTATATCGTTTCGAATTCAGTATTCTTTAACATAGAGACGAACTAAATGGTTATGAGCATTTCGTTATATCGTGCTTTTCGTTATATCGTAATTCGTTATAAAGGGCTTCAAATGTATCTCTTTTCTTTTCAAAATCAATGCATACGTTTTTACTTCTGATGGTGTTATGTTTTGTTTACTCATTACGAAAGTGGGAAATAGCACAGCAAATCCATTATACATTCTTACAGAATCAATTTTAAATATGTCTGTGGAGGCGTTTTAAACAAAATGAAACGTTTATTTTTTTGTAAAATCCGTATGTTTAAAATATAATAATATGCAACACTATTTAACCCTTTCCGGCACAGACAAATTCTGTTCGTAAAATGAGAAATTACTGACTGACACCGGAATTTACCAACGGCTTTTTTAGAAAATAAGAACTCCTTATTTTAAGCTTTCATTGTAGAAATTTTTTTTTATTAAAATATTCTTGGTTCCGTATGCAAGTTTGGAATTAAAATTAGGTGTGCCCGGAGCGGGACCACTGTGCCGGAAAGGGTTAAATCTATATATATATATATATATAAATAAAAATAGACGTGTGTGTCACTATATCTCACTTTGCAGCCACAACTACCCAGCGGTGTTTGTGTGTGAAAGTAGCCCCGAGTCTCCCATCATGCATTATGGTGGTTGCATATCGGTAACTGTGGGGTGTGGGAGATATGGCGGTTGAAAGTGGTCAAACTAGGGCATTTTCATATTTCGACCAAAGTGTTCTAAAAATATTTGGAATCTTCTTCAATGGGAATTGGTTTATTCAACTTAATATGAACTAATAAAGATATAGATAATTAAGTAAGATGATTTCCCGTCCCCTAGCGGTGGAAATTCAAACCATTAAAGCTCGTGCGTAGCACGCCTGCTATACAATGCCGTAGGCAGCGAGGACGAGTGTTAGAGTTTCGTTCGGAAAGATATTGGTTTAGAATAGATTCGGAAAGAGATTTGTATAGAATGCCCGCTAAAATTGACTATTTTTATCCACAAAAGAAAGTTACTGATTTCCGGGCAACGCCGGACGAAACAGCTAGTTTTATTTTTAAAATACATTTATTTAATCCATTTTCTTCTGTATAATTATTATAAATACTCATAAATATGTCTGACAATATTACGAAAGTTTCATTGAGCAAAATATTTCTCAGTATTTTTTCGACATCATTTCTTCTTTTAATTCTTCAGCTCCAGTTTTTCCATATTATAATTATGTCGGATGACATCCTTTGTTAATCGCTGAAAGTCTGTTATTACACTGTAAAAAACACAAATGTTTCATATTCTACGAAAATATAATATGACCTCTTACAGGTTAGCCATTGTTTCGGAAAACGTTTTTTTATCTTTAAAACCCCGCAAAACAATAGATATTCAAAATATAGAGAAGCATTTATAAAAAAAAAAGTTTATTTTGTAGCCCGTAATTTTTGGAAATTTTTCCGAGTTTCTTTACAATGCATTAATCAGTTTTTGAAACCGGAATATAGGTGGTTCTGTTATCAGTTCGCAAGTAAACATTTTCAGCTGTGTAACTGAATTTATACATGCAAGATTAAAAAATTTGAATGTTAATGTTATAGCTGTTAATTTATCATAATTGTCAGTTAAACACGCTTTTTAACATGAATGAACATGAAAATGTAAATTTGAGAATTAATAGCACCTGAAAAATCTATATTTCAGTTTAATATATCCGATTATTGCATTGTAAGTGATACTCGGAAACGTTCCTGAAAATTACGGTCATCAAAAGAAACTTTGTTTTCATAAACGACTATCGGAGATTCCTCCGCTACGATGGTCAGTTTATTCCGAACGAAGCTCGAATTAAACGTACATAGGATTAGGGGCCTCACTGTCTTGTGCAATGTAAGTACGCCCCGGTTTCGGAAAATTGCTGCAAAACTCGGGCCATCGTTAAAAGTCGCATAGAAAATTTAAATAAAAAACAAAATCATTCTGCTAAATCTTAAATAAAAAGAAAAGCTTAGGTTTCAACGCAATGCTCATATTACGCCTCCCTGCATTTCGGTTCGCTCTAAAAGAACGTGATCTTTTCTCGTTGTGTTGAACAAGTCTTGTGCTCGCTCGTTTCGTCACTTAATTTTCCCTCCTCGATTTCACTTCCGGGCCATAGTAAGTCTGGAGGGTGAACGCAAAACAGGTTTCATGTTTCTTCGTAATTCTATAGAAGGGGAGCAGCGTTCAATAAAAGTTGACGCATGCGCAATAAGGTCAACATTGTGTGGAAAATCTTGCATGAATCTTAGGGAAAGACCCTTTCGCTTTAAATATACGGTTCCTTTAAATCTCCAAAAATTCCTGGTTTCTCATATTTCTAAAGATAAAGGAACGCTTTTTGGAATCGTATGTAACTCTGCAGAGATGATGTAAAATTTTCGCTCTTGGTTATAATATATATTCCTAGATAAAGAAACATTTATCTTTTTTTACAGTGTAGAAAATTGGTGAAAGTTTTAGTACTGAATACTCATATTAGAGGATTTCGTGAAGTCTAAACAGAATGTATAAGTACCGGTGATCGCAAAGAGGTAAATACAAGAGTTTTAATATACTTAATACACAAATTTATTTTAAATTATATCTCTCTTTTTGGTAATGATAAGCTACGGCTGACGAAAGGCAATCGTACTTCACCGCCGATTCCGGGATCTCGTGAGCCCATACGAGGACACGACCAAGAAGGGCCGGTTTACGCGTACACCTCCAAAGTGGTGCTCTTCGGCCTGGGGAAAGACGGGGGCCAAAGCCTACCTGCGCCTCTCTCCCTAACCCAAATGAATGAAGTCAGCGGTCGCTGCGACATGCGGAGGAGCCCAAGTAAAAGGACACACCACACGACACTTGGGTGGACGCAGAGACGATCCGACGGCTTCGTTGCCGGAACCTCATGAGAGGAACCGGGTTCTAGGCCATTGCCGAAACGCCCCCACGATCCATTACTGTAACCACGCCTTCCGATTATCGAATCCTAGGGAAGGAGGAAGCGACTATTGTAACGCTTAGATAAATCAGCTTTTGTTTCAGCGTTAGGTAAAGTAAATTGTATCTTTTCCTTGAGTATATTTCTTTTAAAATATAATGTGTATATCTTAAATTGCATTTATCTTATCTATCTCTCAGTATTTAATTGTTATATTGAAAGAGCAAAGTTATTGAAAATCAATATCCGTAAATGAAATTAGTTCCGTTAAAGAGATTTCAAATCCGTAAATATGCAGAAAGTTTTCCGTAAATTTAATGGATTTTTCCGTATTTCTTTCAAAACAGTACAACGCAACGTCCGTATTTAATATAGTGAATATTTTAATTTACCTTTTCATATATAATGGTTAACCTTTTTCTTGGATTTATACAATTAAATTTTTTTAGGCATTTCAGTTCATTTAATGCGATGTTGTATCCGAAGACAAATGCAAAACACTTTATTATAATAAGAAATTATAAATGTAATATGGAAAATATTTGCTGGCATACACTGTTAAAAATAAATACATCAATTTACGGTAAAACTACTGGCAGCAAAGTTGCCGGACTTTTTCCGTTCCGTTAGTACATTTTCCGTTTTGAAAGATAAAGGAAGGGTAATTTTTTTTTAATTAATTTTTTAATTTTTTTAAAATTTTAATTTAATTTAATTTTTAATTTTTAATTTTAATTTTAATTTTAATTTTTATTTAATTTTTATTTTTTTGTAAATAAACTCGGTTTTAAAAAATGTCATCTCTATTTGTGCGGCCATCTATCGATTATTACGGGAGTATTTAATTTAATTTAATATTTGATATAATGGAAGAACATTTTCTGCCAGACCTGAGGATTGAACTGGGGACGTTAGCGGCTTGAGCCGAGTGCTTTACCGTAAGACCAGCGGATCCTCGCTAGAGTGAGAGTAGGAAACGATTATACGGGATGTCTTCAAATCGCAGCTTGGGACTTAAACAATTTGGGGTTTAGAAAATTGGTAATTTTGAAGTTAATCGCGGGGATATTTCGTAATGAGATGATGGTTGAAAACTATAGTATTAATAGAGGATAAAAACATGAATTATATATATTCTTAATTTGATTTTTAGATGTTATATATAAATATTATATTTTGAATTAAATTCGATAATTTTTTTTTGCTTTTTTGCGAAAATAGATTTTTTATCAACTATTATGTATTCTTTAAATGTGTTCGTTTAGAATATATTTTCAGTGTGAGTGTTTTTTATAACTTTAAAAAATAAATTGCGAATAATTTTTAAGGAATGAGTTTAATTCGAAAGCATTATTTTTGTTTGTTGCTCTTTTAAATAGAATCGATATTTTTTTCACTTAATTTAGCTATTTTATATATATATTAATCTGTTTGTTTAGAATATATTTTAAGTGCGAATACTTTTTTATAACTTTAAAAAAATGAATTGCAAATAATATTAAAAGAATGGAAATAAATATTTTTTGCTTTTTTAAATTCGAAAGCACAATTTCTTGTTGTTGTTTTAAATAAACTTGAAATTTTAATTTATGGAAGTTTTAGTTTTTCTGTGCAGCAACATGTCAGTTTTTGAAACATTGAAAATAAACATGCAGCATATAACGGAATATCACCGTTGGCTGTTTTCTTATATGAGGAATTTTTCTGCTTTTAACTGAAAATGCCCTTTTGTCATGAAAAGGTTCTTTTTCTGTGAAATTCAGGAAAAAAATACCCGTGAATTTCAGATTATTTTTAACAGTATACTGTAAAAAAAAATTCTGTCAATTTACGGAAAAAGGACTGGCAGCAGATTTGCCTTAATGTTTCTGTTTTTTGAGAAATGTTCCGTCTTTGTAGTCCATAAATGGCGCGATACAGACGTGAAGGACTTGAAGCGCATGTGTGGGGATTAGAGTTGCAAAGGCTAGAAAAAACCCGGTTTAAACCCGGGAATAAACCGAGTTCTTTGGGAATAAACCGGGTTTTTTGGGAATAAACCAGATCTTTTGGGAATAAACCTGGGAATAAACCGGGTCTATTGGAAATAAACCCGGGAATAAACCCGTTCTTTGCAACTCTAGTGGGGATAAAAAATACTGCAATCCCATTGGATGATAGATTTTTACATTAATAATTCCGTATTTGAAACTCTGTAATCTTAAATGTCTAAAAATTGTACAATTTAGGGATACAGTTTATGCACTTTTTGTGCACAAGTCAGTTTGCAGTTTTTATGCATAAGTAGAGGTGCCAAATACGCTCGGATTTTGCGTACTTCAGATATACGGGATGGATTCCATTTTTCTAACAAAACGGAAACTTTCTGATCAAAATTCACGGAAGACAATCTGTCAATAAACGAAAATTTTTAACAGTGTATGCATGATTAAATATGTTTTAAATACAAGAGGATTGATACTCCTGTGTTTTAAATATAGTCTTTCAGTCGTGACAGTGTCATTTTTAACTGGGAACAAACTAAAAGAAGAACAACAAATCATGCGTCAAGCATAGATTACGAAACCTTTACCAACACATTTACAGAATACTTTAACAAAACTTTGCCGTTTAATAAGGTTAAGTGTGAAGTCTATGTAAATAGTTTGGAAAACGTATAACATATCTGAAAACCTAATTTCAGGAATTACCATTAAAAGTCGGAGAAATATCCAAATTTTATTGTGCAGCACTTATAGGATCTATAGATTTGTAAATATACTACATACTATCCTAAAATTTAGTTTATTATTAAAGATTTAGTTTATTATTAAAGATATCAAATCCGCTTAAATTTATTATAAATCATCTTAATATTATCTAAAAGTTTTATATTGACACGTTTTTTATAGGACCAACCCTTATAAAAAAAAAAAAAAAAAAAAAAAAAAAAAAAAAAAAAATCCTTGCCGGCTTCGCCTGCAAACAAGTTACATCTCGAAGTGGGCTGTCTCAATTGCGGGATCATGGCAAAAATGTCATTTCTTACGCAATTCCCAACAAACAAGCGCCCACGGTCTGCGTCTTCGAAATCTACCTGTTCCTGTAGGTCGAGGATTTTTTTTTATTTTAAAACTATTTATCATATATATTGTTTCTGCTATAAACATTCTTTTACTTTACCCATCCAAAACGCACAATAATGAATCAAGTATCATGCGAAATATTTTTGAACATGCTTTTGACATAGGGGAGATGGGCGATAAATAGGACATTTTCACAAAAATATTTATTTTAAATATTTTATTTAAGTTATTATCCATATTAGTACCACATTCCATACATTAGGCGTTTGACTACATCTTATGCACAATATTTATTCAAGATTATTATTATACAGGACTATATTATGAAATGAAAAAAAAACTTTCTCTCTGTCCCAATCATCCCCACAGCAGGGATGAATGGGACACAAGTATTTTCCTCCCTGTATTCAATGTTACCAAATTAAAATTTATAATTATAAACTTATATGTAATTATATTTGAAATATATAAGTTTGTATGGCTGTTATATATCAGTGTTGGTAGTCTGAGAAGTGAAGAGATAGTTAATTATAAACGAAAAAACTGTGATTTATATTATATATTTTAACTGTGAACATATTTTAATGAATTATATTTTTAGAATTTTCAGTTGTTATTCTTCTAAATGTGCTCTGTCAGTTTCATAAGCTGACATAAAATCACCTTGAATGAATGTATTGCTGTTAAAAGGGAAAATGGCTGTTTTCCTATAATCACTGGTTATTTTTAAGTATAAAAATGCCTCTTTGACAAAAGCTGAGAGGTTATAAATTATGATATGCTCTCCAGTATTTTGTCAGCCAATCATCTTGGACTTATCTCAGCTTTGCGTTAAAAGGACCATAAACAGAAACATTCAATAGCTGAAGACGGTGGCTACAATGGTTAAAAGAATAATTACCATAAATTACTAATTCATCAACCTATATAATATTATTTTGTTAATAAATATATTTTTCAGCATCCTCCAGGGATGAATGTGATAGTCCCATTCATACCCATTTGAAATGTCCCAATCATCCCCATGCTGCATCTATTCAATTGTCAGCCATTTTGACTCAGAAATTATTTTGTCACAATAGTTAATATTCATTCATTTTAATTACTAATATTGAGCCTTGAAATAAACAACTACAACATATCTTAATTGTTTATATTGCATAAGATAATTAAGCAACTTCAAATGTTAAAAAAATCACTTTTAAGCAGAGTTTTCAGGAAATGCAACTTTGAAGGAAACAGAAAACAGCCACAGCTTTTGATTCGGAAGCACACTATGGAAGTGAAATCTATGAGGGTAGGAAGCAGCTAAAAAAAATTTTTATTGCCTGAAATATTGAGAACGTCCCATCCATCCCTTGTCCCATTCATCCCCCATCTCTCCTACCACAATCACATTTTGTTAAAACACGTTGTTCGATTAAAAATTACAGTTAATTAAAATAATGAATAAAAGTATCAGCAAATATTCTCAAAGGTTGCAGTGCAAAAGTCAAGTAGGATCTACTGATATTAATAAAATTGAATTACAAATGAGTATATTTGTGTTTTTACATGCATGCAACACATGACAACTACTCGAAATAAGTAAAATTCTAACATCAACTATTCAAAAAATAAATCATATATAAAATGTAAATCTAAATAAAAAATTCAAATTACTAAATCAAGCATCTACTATTTATCGTGAAATTTAAATCTTTTCTAAAAAAAATGTCAAAACTCTAAGACTTGGTATGAAATAATATTTTTAGCTCAGTATTTTATTTTTCTTCCATTTAAAGCGGTGAAAACTTGTAATATGAGTACTGCTCATCTGCCTCTAAAATTTTCACGAAATCCCATCTGAAAATATTTCTTGATATAAACACCATTAGACATAATGATTCGCATTATATCTCAGTCGTTGTAAGGCGATTTCTTAGCGTCTGGAAAGATGATATTTAATGACCAACATAAAAGTAATACAACATAGAAAACAAATATATTTTTTTCAAGTTTGTTATTAGTTTGAAGAAAAGGTACTGTAGAGAAAATGTTATTTCATAGATATTATAGCAGATTTTTTTTTTCTGAATTATAACAGTAATTTGCGGCAGTCTGTATTTATACGAATGCTGTACTCGAAAGTTTCAGCTATAAAGTTTGAGTCAGCTACCAATCTTTCGATCTAATAACCGTGTTTTGTTATATTTAGTTTGTAATTTTTAGATGAAAACACCCTGCTGTTTTTAATAGAAAAAATCTGCATTCTGCTTAGTACTAAATTTTCTGTGCCGGCATTCGTAATACACATCCTTACGTTAATTTTTATGGAGATTTATTTTCAGCTTTGTGATTTTCTTCAGAGTAACGAAAATAATCTTTAAACAAGTTGGAAATTGTACTTCAAAAGTAACAAATGAGGTGCGTTCGAATTATAACTAGTTTTATAAAATAAAATCTTCGTTATTATTTCAGTGAAATGAATTATATAGTCTGTTATTATGATATGATTAATTTCCGTAATAAAATAAGTACTGTTGACATTTACTAAAAATTTCAATGGAACACTTAAGCCTAGCTTTGAAAATGTGAGAACTTGAAATTCATATTCAGACTTTTTTTGCATTTAATATCTATTTCTACGGAAACATATATCCAAAAAACTGTCGGTAGTTTATATGATTGCTACAATTAAATAATTTTAGTTTACAAATTCCTTTTCAAAATTCAGTAATACGGAAATAATAAGACTCCATCTTCAATATGACGTAATCACCATGGTGACCTAGAATCATTACCTATCATGGGATATCATCGAAGTAATTACATGTGATAGGATTTAACGGAATGAAGAAAACTTTTATTAATATCTTTTTAAGTTTTGATTCGATTTTCATAAAATTCGAATTGACTCGACACAATTCTGTATCGATTATATATATTAAATTTCTAACCATTCGGTTGGGTAGTTTTAGCGCTGTTATATGTGGACAGGCGGACGGACCAAACGACGGCTATAGGTGCTACGTATTTATATAATTACGAACGCACCTAAAAATGTAGTTTGAGGTGGATTTTTTTTAGAATGTAACTAATATAAATTTGATGAAACTGTATTCATATAAACTAAAGTAAAGGGACATTTAAAACGAATTTCTACATACAAAATGTAAAAATCTTTCACACATATATTTCTGTAAGCATTGAAAAGAAGACAACAAACATTAAGGCAAACCATTTTGTTATTCTTATATATTATTTCTCCTGTCAACATCCCTCTTACTCAGAAAATATGAAACGCAGAACAACGAATGAGATACCATATGAAAGGTTTTAGAACAGGCTTCTGACATAGCCCACTTAACAATTCGTTAAAACATGTTTTTGATTAAAATTTGCTGAAATTAAAAAATTAAATCGGCATTGTTTTCATGAAAGAAATGAAAGGTTTTCCTGAAATTATTGTTGCCAAAAAAATAAAATACCACATTATATGATGCTCATAGCAATTATTATAAAAAACACCGCACGGGTTTATTTTATACTTATGATTAAAAAGCGAAATTGAAATTGTAATGTTTAGATTTATATTTCTAAATCCCATGGTTTTCCCGAAGCGGGTGACGTCATCCTCTAATGCAGTCAAAATACGATTGTTATTTTTTTTTTCTCGCGCGTGCCTTTAGCAATCTTGGATCAGTTTTTAGTCTAACTTTGATGGAATAAATTAGATGATATTCTGGCTTGACTAACAACTAAATGTTGTTTGAGATATTTTTATCCTTGCTTTTTCTTTAGAAGTTTAAACCTGCATCTAATAAATATTACATATTGATAAAAAATGATACTTCTCTATTATCCCGTCGACCACTTTTCATAACAAAAAACTACCGTCAAATAAACGGGAGAACGTTGCCATTGGAATATCAAAAAATAAATAAAATATAAGAATTTAAGGACACAAGACACAATTGTTATTTTAATTAATAAAATAACTACTAAATCAGTAAAACATAATGAAAAATACACGCAAATGTCGAATGTAATACCACTAGATGACGTAACAAACACGCATAATGATTCTGACATCAAGTAAGTGGGACTGCATTTTTGGCGTTTAATCTTACAGTTTGGCGGTAGTTTTTTGTTATGAAAAGCGGTCGACGGGTTAATAGAGAAGTACCAAAAAATAATAGATTTCAGTGCGAAATCTTCGCACGGGCCCTCTGGTTCATATATAATTTTCATAAAATTATCATGAATTAAAAAAATTTCCTCTATATATCAAGTTGGAACCAGTCCGTACATAATTTTACCTCATACATTTTACATGAATTTCAACGAGAATAATATAATTAGAGTTCTTTACAATAACTTTATTTTTTAAATTAGAGCAGCAGTATTTTCTACGTGATAATGTTCAATAAGATTTCTAAAAAAATATCCATTGCTGCCCACAAGCATTTTGCTAATATAGTGCTAAAATTAGCAATTTTATACTAATTATTAATATTATTTTGCTTTATGGTAACATTCTCATAGAGTATTCACTAAAATAGCATTATATGAAAATTGGATTATTATATTTTTTTAAATCAATTATCACCGATTCAATTTCAAAAATAATAAAGTTATACAAATACTGCTGTTTATAATCATATATACCATTTACATTACAATTTAAATTTTATTTACGATAGGAATATTTTATTTTACCGTAAGTATTTCATAATTCATAATTCATCATTTACATGTACATTTTCATCATTTACATGTTATTTGCTTTTTTAATTGAAAATCATTCTTTCAACTTTTTCTTCACATAATGCAAAAATATTTCTTTAAATGTTTTAGTGACATTTATATTTTAAAAGAAATATTTTAAACATATGGCATTAAATTATTCATAATTTCAAGAAGAATAGTTTTGGACAACAGACGAATAGTTTTATGTAAATCAATATTTTGAAAATAAGTTTTTTTTTTTTTTTTTTTTTTTTTTTTTTTACATTTAAAGAGAAAAGAAAATGTCTTCGTCTATAAGAAAATACTGTGGTGAAGAGAATTTATTTGTTTGCTAGCGAAAAGAAATATGTAATAGTGTAATATTTCAGAGCAAATAATCTTCTCAGAAAAATACAAAAGTATCAGAAAATAAGATGTAAATTTAAGTAACTGGTGAATAGATAGTTTTAAGAAAAAAGTTTTACTTGGTTATTTATTAAATATTTATTTTTGTTGACCAACAATATACATAACTAACCATGCAGCATTTTTTTCAGAGAAATTTTTTGTTCTGTATTATTTTCATATATAATTTTAAAATTTAGCATTTTTGAATCAAAAGATATAAGGCGCATAATTTCAATTGTTTCCAAATAGATGATATATTTTCTTGTCGTTATTAAAAATAATTTTTTTGTTAATATTTTAGCGTATGCATTTCAAAAACTCTCAGGAAATACATTTATAAGATGCTGTTAAATGTTCTTAATATTTCCATTTTTGGTTCATCATTTTAAGTATTTTTCCTTGTTTTCAGGTATTTCATTTCAATTTAGCAAATACGACATTTTAGATTCGGTGTGAAATGCATTTTTTTAAACTGGCTATAACGGTCAAACAAAAGGGCATATTTTTCACACAGTTGCTATTATTTTGAAAAGCGAACAACTAAAATATGGGTGTTTGGGCTGAGTCATTAATGTAAAACAAATATGCACAGTGGCGCAACCAAAGGGAGGGTTTGGGGGTTAACCCCCCTCCCCAGAGCTAAAAAAATTACTATAATTGCCGCTTATATGAATCATAACTAAAGTTAAAATTAAATCTTTTAGACTTTCCGCTCTGGTGGAATCCGGCACTGAATTTTTAAAAAAAATGTTCTAAGGAAGCAATTACTACATAAATCATGCCAAATTCCAAGTTTCCAGACCAATTGTATCATATAAATCGAAATTTTAGAATGCTTCTTACTCTCGCATTTTTTTTGAAATTTTGAATTGATAAAATTAATTCTGGGCGAGCAATTACGTCTTTTAAGCAACATCCATATAAAATTTCAACACTCTAGCCCTAAGAGTTCTAAATATAGTATGATTTAAAACATTTTTAGAACGTTTTTTGCTCATTTCCCTTTTTTAAATTTCGAATGTTTTTAAAAACCGTTTTGAACGAATATTTATGTCTTAAAAGTAACCATTATGTCAAAAATTAAGCATTTACATCAACTGTATCAGACAAATCGCAATTTTAGAACTTTTTTCTTCTTGCATTCTTTTATATTTCGAATTTTTAGAAAACTGTTCTGGATGATCATTTACATTTCTAGAGTAACAGCCGTGCCAAATTTCACATATCTAGTACAAACAATTCCCAATTAATTGTTTTTAGATCATTTTCAGACCGTTTTCTGCTCATTTCATCCTTTTAAATTTAGAATTTCTTTAAAAGTCGTTCTTAGAGAGCATTTACATCCCAAAAGTTACCACTATGCTTCACCAATTCCAAGCTTCTATACCAAAATCACAACTCGCAATTTTACACACAAATCGCAATTTTAGAACTTTTTTTTTTTTTTTTTTTTTTTTTTTAATGTGCAAACTGTTAAGTCTAATTTTGAGACAACAATCGCTTAACGCTTGATGGTGAAATTAATACCAATTGTCCATAAAAATCCGCGGATGTCAAAACTGGTAATAGAATTTTAAAATTGGAATTAGTTTTCGAGATATTATTTTTTTTCTAATTTTAATGACATTTCTGTAATGGTGGCAACTAATTACTCAGTTTTTTTGTGACAAAAAAGGGAAAAAAATTGAAAAGGATCCCGATAGGGATTATTGGTTTCTTTTTATTCGTCATTTTCAAATTGAAATTGAATTTATCTTTCATTACAATCGGTAATGAAGACAAGATTGTGGTTAAATTATGTTTTTCAGGAAAATTTGAAAAAAATATCACATTTCTATCGTCAGGATTCAATCGTCTGTCAGCATTTAATTTAATTTATAAACTGAAAATATTTTGAATAAATTCGTCCAAATGACGACATTTATGTAAGCGCAAAAGAAAGGGGGGGGGAAGGAATTAATAGTAATTATTATTTATTGATATCATTTTGTTATTTTTGTCAAATTTAATTAAATTAATTTATAAAATCACTAATTCGGATATTTGAAACGAATATATATAATAATAATTGCCCAACTGAATGGAAGGAAAATAAAAGATCATGCTTCGTTTTCTTTCCAATTTGAATGAGAATATGACATAAATTATGGTAAAATGACATTTACCCCTTTCTCTCTTTTATTGTCAGCAAGGAAAAAAATGTTCCCTATATATTAGAGACATGCTATTAAAGTTTAAAACAAATGAATATTTCAGTATCATTACTATTTTAATAATGAATTATATGTTTACACATAAATAACAAAGAGAAGAAAAAACTACAAATAATTAAATTACTATACTCGAAACACACTTAAGGTGTAAGTTACGTTATATATTAAAATGATTTTCGTTTTTTTTCCAATTTAGGGGCCTTCGCGAGATACAGAAAGTGACCTTGGCGATGAATTGAAATTCGGCAACATGTTTTCTAACAATCTATTCGCTTTTTGATATACACAAGCAATTATTTCGAAATTTATACAATTTATTTAATATAAAGAAGCCATTTATCTATTTTTATGTACAAAAAGAGGTAAATTGAAAGACAATTATAAATAAATTGTATATATACCTATAAATACATGTATAAACAAGCATAAAAGTTCGGTGCTTTTCCAGTATATGGGGCCTTGACGAAACAGAGCAAATAGCCTTGGCGGAAAAGGAAATTTGGCAACATACTTTCTGTCAACCTATTCACTTTGTGTATACAGAAGCATTTTTTCAATATTTATACAATTTGTTTAGCGTAAAATGTCATTTATCCTATTTTATATATAATCAGAAGTAATTTGTATAGAAAAAACAATAATAATATACATATAATTAAAATACGCATTTAAACAAAAAAATCGTCGAATTTGTTTCCATGGCTGTTTATGTCATTTGGCACCAAATCTCACTTTCTGATGCCCGAATTGCGCCAAGCTTTTTAAAAAAGCGTCAAGACCCCTATAATAGAAAAGCACCAAAAGTTCATTGGGTTTGTTTTCACAACTTTTGGCAACAAAACTATTTATAGTAACGAATATATCAATTTTTGAAGCTCGAATTACGCCAAACCTAAAAGCAAAGGATCCTATACTGGAAAAGTACCCGATTTTCTTATGGGCAATATTCAAGTGACATAACATGGTGTAAAATTATCGCGGATAGCAAATTTGTTTAAATATCTCATCAATTGATGCCGAATAAATGCAGGCATACATGCACAAAATATTTAATTAATTTTGTATGATAAATAATTATTAGAAAATTCTTATATACATATTAATTAAAATAAATAATTTACATATTTAAAATAACATGAAAATATGCATGATGGTGCACTAAAATAGAGAGAAAATTAAAACCTGTTACTGGAAATGTATATAACATTGTACTTTTCAATACCGTGGTTCTTAATGTTATTCACAAGCAGATGGAATTTTTCTCATCCTTAAACGCAAAGGAAGAATAGAATACAGATCGTTGTTATAAAAGTCCGAGAGGTAGCCACAATTTAAACCTAATCATTTTATACAAGCTGGTTTTCAAGTTGTAATTGATTTTACTTATCAATCCCGAAAACAGTCGTCAGTTGCCGCAACAGCTGTGTATGAGGCCATGATAATCAAAAAATGCCCCATTAAAACGTTAAAAGCACGGCAACCAAATTACAGATTTACCAATATTTTTAAAACAAAGCACGCTGTCATGTTTTTAGAGGCCTCGAAATCTGAGCGGGGGTTGGCGAGCGTAGCTCGTAGGGGGTAGGCCCCCTAGTTCATTTATAATGAAAAAACTTTTCGATAACAAATCACTTGAATTATCATGCCTGCATATGTTTCATTTTTGAAAATGAAGCGGAAACTTTTGCGTTGTTCTGCATACTTTTTTAAAATGCTTTAAAATTGTCTGCTATTACTTTAAATATGATTGACAAGCAACTTTTCGTGTGAAACTCAGCGACTTCTTCCGAAGCGTGATTGGTTGTCTGCCAAGTTTAAACTTTGTACAAGGTTTTTGTCTTAGAAGGAGATATATTCATTGTTTTTCATTGCAATACCAATAAAATTAAATTATGGCATGTGCTATTGTTTTAGATATGTGAGCAGTTTGAACAGTTCTGATATTTTGTGTGGAAATTTTTGTACGCGAATAAAACTCGCATATGACCAGTTACTTTTTTAAATCCGTTCTGTAGTTGCAGAATTAACCTCTGCAAAAAGAACAAACCTTCTTGCTGTTTTATAATACTAGTAAATCTGCAGATCAGGCGCCTCAACGTCAGCTCTAAAAGTCATTGTTTTTTAATATCACTTTTCATATTATTTAGCATCTTACTACAATCCGTAATTTAAATTTTATATTATATATATATTTATAGGCATATAAAATAATTGGGAGGTTTCAGAAATTAGAAGCGTCAAATTAAACACGATTTATGCAATGATATTCTGAAATTCTTATGAACTTCTTACTCTTGTAATTTTTTAGATTAAAAAATGCATTTATTATTTTAATAGTCTTTGAAATAGGGTTGCTAAGAAACTAATAAAATAAAAAAGAAAGAAAGAGAACTGCATTTAAAAATTTGTAAAAAATATGAAAATAAAATGTTTTATATTTCGCGAACAGATGCAAAAAAATTTCCAATAATTTAAACAACTAATTTCTAAATTCTAATGAATGTATCAGCCAATTTTCAAAGCTATTGGATATATTTAAAACCTCCATATCAAAAATTTAGCATTAGTAATTTTACGTTTAAATCCGTTATTCAAATATGCGATTTTCATTTCAGTTAAAAATGAAATTTGAAAATCGTCTGCATTCCCATAGGAAAGCATTATGACCTAAAAAGAAATGTTCTATATTTTTCGAGTGAATGAACCAAATGTAACTAAAAACTATACAGCTAATTCCGGGTACCTCCCCAACATACCCACCAAAAATCAACCTAATAGGACGATTTTTACGGCAGTTATCGCGGAACAGACAGACAAATAGACAGACAAACAGACGGAAACCAAAAACTTTTCGCGTCTCCACAGTGAGCCTCAACTGACGTTTCGGCAATAAGTATAGACAAAACTTCAATTCAAACTCGGATATTTTTAGAGAACTTTAACAATAATAAATATATTTTAATGACATTTTCATCAGATTTACATTACTTAATGCGCAATTCGATGTCATGTAAAGTACTGGAAGGGCACAGTAATTTAGTCTACAACACCGTGTTTAATATCAACTACATTCCAAAACATCGATTACCTAATTGAGTTGTTACATTTGGCAAAAAGCAAGGTAAGTAAGTCTATTTAAAATTTTGTTAAAATTGCTTCATTATTATTAAAGATGGGAATAAGAATTCGTGATTCTTTTGTAATGAAACTTTGTGTATTTTTGATTGAACAAATGGATTGCAACTCTGTTATTTTCTATGTAAAAATTATTTGCTGTACTGTGCTCTTCCATCTTAAAGTCCCCCCCCCCATCATTTTTAAACACTTTATAAATCTAATCTAGCTTTGTGTTATTTCATTGGTGTATTTTATAGTTTGTTACTCTAATATTGTAAATGCTTTTTTAATTAATCATAACCAACGTAATTGCGGGAAAAAAGCATTATGATTTTATTAATTTAAAAGACTGATTCCATTAACCGGTGATTCATATAAGCGGAGATCACTTTTATCAGAAACTCAACCCCCTCCCCCCCCCTAGAACCGAATTCTTGCTGCGCCACTGATATGCATAGTAAAACACTCTCAAATTGAAAGAAAAAACTGTCAATTTTGGCGGCAGTGCAAAATCGTTTATTTTACAGAAGATATCTGTATTTTATAACAATTTTTCTGTAAAAAAAAATATAGAGATTTGTTCTGTCAAAATTACAGATTTTGTGTATACGCCTATAAAAATTAATTTAAAGAGAGGTTTATTATATGGTTATCATAAATTATTATATTTGAGGCTTCAAGACATACCTTTCTTTTTAGAATTTCCTACTTTATGTGGAGATTATGTTTATGTAAATCAGCATGTGGATGACTGTTTAAGAATTTTAAAGTATGAGTTTTATTGTACAAGCTCGTTGCCAGACTAGGCTGTGAGTTGAAACTAAAAGAAAATGTATTGCTGTGTAATATTATTCAATGACTAGTATATAACCCCCGTCAAAAATGACAGATAGTTGATATGCGCTGCATTTTCATAAGACTTCATACAAAGAAACAGCATGAAGATTTTATTATTGAAAGGTATGTATAGTAGAAAAGTACATTTTAAAAATGACAAATGATTTCTATAAATACAAATGGTGAGGATTTTTTTTTTCACTCAATGTTAAATATTTGAAATAGTTCAACGATTGGACAAAACATTCAAATTATATATTATAAAATAACCCATGTGCGAAAGTTTTTTTTTTAAAGTGTTATCAATGAGTTTCTCAAGAGCTTGACTCACCACATAGCTCATTTTTTAATTATATACTAAGCAAAATTAAATTGAAATTACTCGGTACTATTTATTCCTTATATTTGAATTACGTTTCATAAGAAAAAAATAATTTTATTTACCATGGAAACCAAATTTCAAAATTTGTTTGTATTATCTGCCGGTAGATGGCGCCAAAATATTTACAAAAGAAGCGTAATATAATACTGGATAGATCACCACAAAACATCCCAACGAAAACTGTCACCGCTATTTCTGAAAAAATGTTTACAAAAAAAATTGATTACAGAAATGTTGATATAGATGTTTTATATGAAAATATGCTGAACAGACATGATTTGAGGCAGAAGAAATTATCGTTTACTTGTCACATGTTAGCATATGTTTTTCATTAAGCCTAACATGGTGTTTCGCTGCTCGGTTTCGCCATGGAAGTAGGATGACATGGAAGTAGCTTCGGATCTCCGTCTCAGTTCGCTCTGGAATGATTACCTACAATATACTTTCCTACACTTGGATTTGTTGATAGATGACTGCTAAAATAATTTTTGAAGGAATTAAACAAATTTTAATTATTTAAAAGCTTTAACACGCTTTTACAAATATTTTAAGAGCAGAATTGGATGTGAAGCTTTCAAAAAGTCGTTCATTTGTGATTAATTTGAATTTGTGATGCTGAATGGCAACAGTGTTCGTTTGTTTATATCTGGGATTCCGATGTTTAATCTGGATTTTTAATTAATAACTTAAAACATTATAACAGGATATGATATATATGTTTTATAGGAAAATATGCTGAACAGACATGATTGCAAGTAGGAGATATTATCATTTAGCTGTTATATGTTAGCATAAGTTTTTCATTAAGCCTAACATGGCGTTTAACTACGGTCGATTCTCAGACCAGAGTGGTATTGCCCGGAATATTTACCGAAACTTTCTTGCCTTCGGATTTTATTATAAGTAGATAACTTATCTATTTAGATTTACTTGCATTGATTTGCAGAAATGATGAACTATTATTAATTAGTCTTTATCATGTTTTACTGTAACTTAAAATTATACGCAAACTTTAATTATTCTGCGGGAGAACAGAAATTACCTTGAATTATTGTGGTAAAACGTCAAAAACATTTTCATACATTTAGCAATCATAAAGAAAATAAATGATATAAGATGTTTAATACAGTTTTCTTTCACTGCAATTTACACTGCAGTAAAAATAAATATGATGATTAAACATATCATTACATGAAAGATAATAATTTTGATTTTTTTTTACAATTCTTACGTAAATACACTGCTCAAAACAATTAAAGGATATTGCAGTTTTAGGTGGATTTTGTATCTGGGAAACTTTTTAGCTGATTGATACATGGTCGACAGACATAGTAGGTTATATGAGAATAAATTACACATGTTTGGCAGAAAAAAATGCATTTTATTGCGCATTTGTGTACAAAAGGAAAAAAAAACACAATTTGTGCATATGAGAAAAAAAGAATAAGAAAAGGTGTTTTCTTCAAAGAAAATCATTTTCATTAGGGGTTATGGTTTCCACGGGCGGCCAGCAACGTTGAACACCTTTGAGGCATGGACTCAATGAGGCTATTAATGAAGAGTTGGGGTATTCTGCCCCACTCTTCCAGAAGAGCTCCTTCCAGTTCTTGGAGAGTTTGTGGGGGCTGTTGGCGGCCAGAAAGTCGTCTTCCTAGAGCGTCCCAAACGTGCTCGATTGGATTCATGTCTGGAGAACACGCTGGCCATTCCATTCGAACGATTCCTTCCTCGAAAAGGAAATCCTCCACCAGGTTTGCACGATGTGGCCTGCAGTTATCGTCCATTAAAATGAAGTTATCTCCGATTGCTGCAGCGTAAGGGACTACAATAGGTCTGAGGATCTCATCCCTATATCGGCGACCAGTCAGTGCTCCATCTCGAATGATGTAGAGGTCAGTGCGCCCGTCAATGGAGATGCCACCATACACCAACACTCCTCCACCGCCAAATCTGACACTTTCGTGCACGAACGCAGGATTATTCCTACTGCCACGGTCCCTCCAGATGAAAATATGCCTATTATCCGGATGCACAGAAAAACGGGACTCGTCAGAAAACAGAATATTGCTCCATTCATTTCTCCTCCAGTTGACATGCTCGGTTGCCCACTCCCTGCGGTCGCGACGATGCTTTGATGTTAATCTAACACATACCATCGGTCGGAGAGCATACAGACCTACAGCATGGAGCCGGTTTCGGACAGTCTGAGTTGAAATCGTGGTGCCTGTAGCCGAGCGAAGGTGTTGTTGGAGAAGAGTAGCGTTCATGTTTCGGTGTCTCCGAGCTGTTAACGCTAAATACCGATCTTCATTGGGCGTTGTTGCCCGTCTACGACCTTGCCCTGGTCTTCGGCCTGCACATCCACTCTCCAAAAAATGGTTCCAGATCCTGGAAATGACACTTTGTGACACTCCAATGGCTTGCGCTACTTCGGCTTGAGTTTGGCCCCCTTCTAACCTACCAACAATTCTCCAAGCTTCTGAATCAGTCAAATGACTTCGCTGAGACATCGTACTCATCGAAACAAAGCAATCACTGAATGCCGATCATCCTTGTCTTCATTCTCTTTTATCCAGTTGAAAGTCAAATTTCATTCGCTGCCGCTGAAGCGACGTTTTTGACATCGAACTCAAAATTTGCATACTCCACAGTTTGAAAACCAGAAAAATTTGCATTTGTGATTCTCTTCTTCTATTTTCGGCAAAAAAATTTTGTTTATATCTTTATTTTATATAAAACTTCAAACATCCTTTAATTGTTTTGAGCAGTGTATTAATGAAATGTTGCAGCTTCACAAAAAGTTAATGGAAAAAACAAAAACGAAAAATAAATAAAAGTCCATCTTCCTTTCCGTGTTAATCATGATACTAACTTTAGTATAATGAGTGACTTAATAGTGATATATTCATACAATGATTTTCCTTTCCTTTTAATTAAATAAAGAATAAAACTCTAGTTAAATGACTTCTAGTTGAAGCTCCCTTTTACTTTTGGTCTTATCTACTCTATCTCTTTTAATTAGGATAATTTGTCAACCATTTTATCTCTACTAGATTAGAGGAAAAACTACATTTTGAAAATGCTGTATTTTATCAAGTAAAGTACTTTCCTTCTTAAATAACTTTGCCTTGACGCATATATTATCTTAAATCGTATAAAGAATATTTCAGGGAATATTTAAGAAAATGAATTTAGTTACAAAATGTGAATAACGTAGTATCTTCTAAATTAGATCTATACTGATTAAAATTATTTATATGTAAACTACCAACCTAATTTAAAACCTTTTTGTTATTTTCAAATCTAATAAACATATTTTTAACCAGACATTTTAATAATAATTTTAATTAAATACATACCTCATAAGATACGTGTTACTTAATACATTTTATAGTTCTAAATTTATTTATTTAGCATGAACCTACCTCCCTTCACTCCTCCGGAAAATTGGCAGATATGTACAAGTAACATAAATAATGAATCTGTACTTTTTGGAAATTTATACATATACACGAATTTGATTATGCAGCAAAAATGATTAACATATTTATTAAAAAGTTTTGAAATTATATTTGTATAATAATGAGTTAACGTAATGTCGTAGTGTTTATTACCTGTACGTAAAATCTATATATTTAAAGCACAAGGCTGTTTTTTAGTCTTCCGCCACGAGTTTCTACTGAACCAATTTTACTAATTATTATTTTTAAGTGAAAGCTGTTTATTTGTAGATGTGACCGGGCTAGCTATGTTTTAAAATATTCCTATTTTTATATTTTTAATTTAATTTTAAAAGTTTTAAATGAAATTTCTTCAAAATAATGGCAACTGGATTACTTCCATTGTTGCAGAGAAAAGAGAAATAATAGGGTATATTTTTCTTTATTCATTATATCCTTATTACTGCCATTTTCTCATTACAATTAAAAATAATGTTTAAAAAATGAACAGAAATAGACGCCACGCTTTTAAAAACACACATTTTCCCTCATAAAATTGTTATACTTCAATATTTTTTCCTTCCGCTGATATTGAGTATATGTGAAGCTAAGCGAAATGCTTCAGTAAGCGAATATTTAAAGGAATACGGTCATTTTTCTTCTTTTTTATAAAACTAAATATTTTACCACGAATGCTTCTAAAAGATATAAATTTTAGGAATTTTTACTTCCTTGTACTAAGATTAGAACCTGAAGTCAAGAGTACGAATAATCAATGCAAAGTTGCAGCTGACAAACCTGACTTCAAGTTTGGAAACATATTTATTTATAACCTTTAACACCTATTGCAAGTTAAGATATTTTTTTACATGGTGAATACGTATTTGAGAGGTGAGTATGAACATTTTTAGAGGATGAAAATGACGTTAGCTTTAGATTTCATGGGGAGGGGGGGGGGGGAAACTATAGTTTTGTCAAACGGACATAATTTTTGCTGATTTTTACTTCCATAATACCAAGCGTAACAGTCTGAATTGACAACTTCATCAAAATTACTAATTCATCATAATATTAATAATGTGTTACTGATTACGTAAGTGAATAAAGTTTAATATTTCAATAATTTGAAAAATTGAATTTTATAGAAATAGTATTTTGGTAATTTCAGGTTAAATAATACTTGTTTTAAGTGTTAAACTAACCAATGTAAGAGGGATTTCTTATTGTAATTAATTTATTAGGTTTATTACAAATCAATGTAACAGTTTCTTTCGTCGAAATTCACCGGGTTCCACCTCGTATATATTTTTTGTGTTGTCAACATCCCCTTTTCTATGCATTTACAAAACGCACAGCAATGAATATGGAATCGTTCGTAAGATTTTAGAATAGGCTTTTGACACAGTACACTAACATTTCGTTAAAATATTTTTTGATTAAAAATTGCAGATAATTAAAAATTAAATCTGCATTGTTTTCATAAATGAAATGAACTTTTTCCTTCAAATTAGTATTGCCACAAAAATAAAATACCACATTATATGATGTTCAACAGTGAATATAAAAAAATAAATAGTACAAAAGAGATAAAGTACGCGATTTCCCCGCAACTTTTAACAACTTGAAAACTTCAATCTTGGAAACATCTTACTCCATTTAATGATTCGATGATTGACAAGGTAGTACAATATAAATTGATAAATGTATCATTCGCCTCTTGAATCCAAATCCCTTTCAGAATTCGTCGCAACTATTTTATATTCTTCGTCATTAAAAGGTTGTATCTACCTTAAATTTTTCAGAAAATTTATTTTTTATTATTTTTTTCTGAAAGTACAATTAGTAAAGAATATTCAGTTATATTTTCTAGTCCGTTGGATAAAAATTAAGAAAGGTATGCCTCTTTAATTTACTTTGTTCTATCATAGATAAATCATAACTCGAATCCTTAAACGTGATTATATCCAAGCTATTTTCTTAAAGTCGGTGATCACGATAACTCAAATAAATCTTCAACCAATTTTCTACAAATTTTTACAACAATATTATCTAGAGAGTAATCGTTTTAAAAACACCAATTAAAATAATTTAAGACAGACATGAGTACACATAAAATAAAAATTTATAAAAAAATATATACTTAAAAACAGTTAAAAATACAAAATAGTAGACGTTTCGCCAAGCGACACGCAAGGCATCATCAGTACAAAAACAATCTATTGCATAACAAACCACAGAACAAGGAAAAGGAAAGGTTTGAAATCAAGGAAAGTTGAAGTTATTTTAAAAACAGATAATATTCATTAGGGACAGAACGAGCTTCATTCAACGTCTGCGATCGCAATTGAGTGAACCAACTCTCAAGGAGTAATCGACCATGGTAGCTGTTACAACCTGATTTCAAAATACTGGCGTTCGCAATTAGCGGGATGTGATTCGTTTGAAGTGAATGCTGGACAATTTTTGAATTCAAATTACTATTTTTTAAAGCACTAGTATGTTCTTTTAGGCGAATTTCCAATGATCTACCTGTTTCACCAATGTAGACACTATTGCAATCTTTACAGGGAATAATATAAACAACACCGGGTAATTTAGACTTATCATATTGAAATTTATGCTTAGTGAAAAAGGAACTCACTTTATTAATTGGTTTAAAAGAAACCCCAATATTGAATGATTTTAGAATGCCAGAAATTTTTTCAGAAATGTTCTTATAATAAGGGATACAGATAAAAGAGTTTGGTTTACTACGTTGAAAAGGGGGGGGGAGTAGAATTCACAAAATTTAAAGTATTTTTAAAGATTTTTTTAACAAGACCTATAGGATAGCTATTATTAACCAAATCGCGATAAATTTTACACTTCTCAATTTCAAAATCATTACTGGAACTGCAATATCTAATGGCCCTGAAGGCTAAAGTCTTAATAACGGCTATTTTATGGCTGAAAGGGCAAATTGAATTGAAATTAGTATATTGACCAGTAGATGTAGGTTTTCTGTAAACAGTAGTGGTGATAGATTGAGAGGTATCAGCAATGTGTCTGAGGACTAGAATGTCGAGAAATGGTAATTCAGCATTATTTTCAATTTCAACAGTAAACTTAATAGGGTCACCAATAGAGTTAGAAATCGTGAGAATATTATTTAAATCAGCTTCTTTCACTATCAAAAAAATGTCATCAACATAACGTCTCCAAAAAAGAATACGTGAACCAAGTTCAGAATTAATCTTATTTTCAATATTCTGCATTACAAGTTCAGCAATTACAACAGAGAGGGGGGACCCCATAGCCCCAAGTAATTAAAGATATCTGGCCCACTCCGACACAACCTACTGATTTTAATGTCGATGAGATTGTTGAATTAGTTAGTTTTTGTTTGACCTCAAACTGTTTTATATTTAATAATTGTTTTTATAGTCAAATTTCTGGTACCGCTATGGGGTCCCCCTCTCTGTTGTAATTGCTGAACTTGTAATGCAGAATATTGAAAATAAGATTAATTCTGAACTTGGTTCACGTATTCTTTTTTGGAGACGTTATGTTGATGACATTTTTTTGATAGTGAAAGAAGCTGATTTAAATAATATTCTCACGATTTCTAACTCTATTGGTGACCCTATTAAGTTTACTGTTGAAATTGAAAATAATGCTGAATTACCATTTCTCGACATTCTAGTCCGCAGACACATTGCTGATGCCTCTCAATCTATCACCACTACTGTTTACAGAAATCCTACATCTACTGGTCAATATACTAATTTCAATTCAATTTGCCCTTTCAGCCATAAAATAGCCGTTATTAAGACTTTAGCCTTCAGGGCCATTAGATATTGCAGTTCCAGTAATGATTTTGAAATTGAGAAGTGTAAAATTTATCGCGATTTGGTTAATAATAGCTATCCTATAGGTCTTGTTAAAAAAATCTTTAAAAATACTTTAAATTTTGTGAATTCTACTCCCCCCCCCTTTTCAACGTAGTAAACCAAACTCTTTTATCTGTATCCCTTATTATAAGAACATTTCTGAAAAAATTTCTGGCATTCTAAAATCATTCAATATTGGGGTTTCATTTAAACCAATTAATAAAGTGAGTTCCTTTTTCACTAAGCATAAATTTCAATATGATAAGTCTAAATTACCCGGTGTTGTTTATATTATTCCCTGTAAAGATTGCAATAGTGTCTACATTGGTGAAACAGGTAGATCATTGGAAATTCGCCTAAAAGAACATACTAGTGCTTTAAAAAATAGTAATTTGAATTCAAAAATTGTCCAGCATTCACTTCAAACGAATCACATCCCGCTAATTGCGAACGCCAGTATTTTGAAATCAGGTTGTAACAGCTACCATGGTCGATTACTCCTTGAGAGTTGGTTCACTCAATTGCGATCGCAGACGTTGAATGAAGCTCGTTCTGTCCCTAATGAATATTATCTGTTTTTAAAATAACTTCAACTTTCCTTGATTTCAAACCTTTCCTTTTCCTTGTTCTGTGGTTTGTTATGCAATAGATTGTTTTGTACTGATGATGCCTTGCGTGTCGCTTGGCGAAACGTCTACTATTTTGTATTTTTAACTGTTTTTAAGTATATATTTTTTTATAAATTTTTATTTTATGTGTACTCATGTCTGTCTTAAATTATTTTAATTGGTGTTTTTAATATTTTTCACATTCAGACGTTAAAATGTATACATTTTGCAAAGTAATCGTTTTCTTTGACTGTAGGATGATTTTTTTTTCTATTTTTTATAAACAATCAAAGTACAAAATTTTTGTGAAAATCGGTACTTTAACTTTGAAAAGCCTTCATTTTTTTCAAAGTCCATTTTTCCAAAAACTGAACGATTACTCTCCAGCGTTGAGTTTTCGAAGTGAAAACATTATGTTTTTTTATAATTTCAGATAAAATTTGACAGAGTTACGCTGAACACCGTGGGCGGCTACCACATCGGCTAGCAGAACGGAACCATCTCCGGGGAACGGGTGTGCTGGGGGAGCCAAGCTTTATTTAGTCATTACAAAAATCAATTTATTTTCTTTAAAATGTAAGTAAAATTAAAGTGCAAATACAAAAATAGTTTTTCAAATAATATGTTACATTTTCCTTAAAATTGTCCCGAAAATAGATTTTTTTTTAACATTGCAGGTAAGTAAACCCCCTTAAGGGATGTCTCATTTTTTCACACTTCTACAAATAATTCTATTATCACTTCACTTTATCTTTGTAATTCAAATAATGATTCATTTTTAAATTATATATCTGATTTTAAGTAAAAACAATAGCACACGCAGGGGCTCTAGTATGCTGTAAAATTTATTTTCACTCATAATATCATAAAGCAACATCAGAAATGCCAGTAATTACCACACAGATAATCTTTATTGCAGCTAATGAATACCTGAATAATTTTGATTGAAATAATTGATTACAGCGTATTCTTTTTGTAGCCTCCGGACCTGAAAGATCCAACTCTTGTGCCCACGGGTTATAACAAAATTTATTTTGCATTAAAATTAATTATTGGAGCTTAGTTTAAATTTTTTTTATATCACAAATCAAAAAATATATTCAGATAAATAAAGATTTGTGAGCAATTGATATAGAAAATCGTTTTTAAATAAAATATTCTTTCATTCATTTTTTTATGTTTAAAACAACTTATTTTCTGAATTAACCAAAATAAAGTACTTGTTGTGATAATTAATCATAAGTGTATAAGTATATTTACTGAGTTTTTAATTAAATAACCTAACATTTAAATATTTTTCTATTTAATTTTCTTAAGTTAGAGATATTCATGAAATTGTATTTTATAAAATAAATAATAAATCAGTTTGTAAAGAATAAATTATCACACAGATAATCTTTATTGCTTGATTTAAGCAAAAAAAAGTTCAATTGCTAACTTAGCTTATTTTTAAACAATGTATGAAAACTGTTTTATTAATCATCCTCAAACGTTATTCTAATAAAATGAAACATTGCAGGCAGTTACAGTTAAAAATTAAAACGAAAAATGGGCTTGATTTTCTCAAGTAACATATTTTGCTTTTTATACAAATTAATCATATGTATATAAATAAATATAAATTCATCAAATAAAGAACTTTTTAAAATAATCGCTCTTTCTTTCAATGAAATATTGTTAATATATATTTGTATTATTTTAACCTGAAATTCTTTTTTAAATATTAAATTAATAAAACTTATATGTTAAAAACAATATATTTGGATTTATTGAAGAGCGAAACTAGTTTAAATGCCATCCCACCGTTTTCGAAGTTATACATGAGCAGTAGCTTTATAAGAGCTGTATGTATTTGTTATGATTTTTAATATATAAGTTCTAACCAAGTTCTTAATTTTTTTAAAATAATTTTTCGACTAAAACTAGAAAAAAATATCCTTTTCTCTCAAGTATGAGAAATAAACTGCTTTTAAACAAATTAATAACATATATATAAATGTCACTACGCTTAAAAAATAAATTAGGAACATAATTCCATGTACTCAATGCAATATTGGTAAAACATATTACTGAGATTGATACATATTACTTTCATTTTTATTGCTATAAAATAAAAGACATTTTCTGTTTCTAAGAATAAACGTAACATAAAAATAGTTAAAATGCGATATTTAAAGAATAAAAATAGTTAAAATATAAAAAACCTTCCTTTGTTTACTTAACAATACATAAAAAATGTTTTATTTATGATCTTTCTAAGAGTATAAAATTTTACGGTTACACAGGTTTTTACTGTCAAAATAAAGGGATAAATGTAAGCTCAGACGGTTAAATAAAGTTGATGGGTTTACTAGTAAACTTCCCATTTTTATAATGTTACATTTTTCTTAAATCTTTTTAAAAGTAAATTACTAGTAGCAGATTTAAGACGCATTTTCAAAATTAGTACAGTAAATCGACATTATCCTTGCATTTTTGAATTATTGTTAAAGATATTGTATAAACAGGAACTTTTACATTATGTTAAATTAGTAATAATATTTCAATAAAAATGTCTTTTATTTCATTTTTACTAAAAATTTAAGACGAATATCTATTTACAGGTTAATAATTTATATGCTGAATTATTCCATGCTGAATATACAGATAATAAATTTATAAAGAAATATAACTATAGCGTAAGAGGAATTAAAAAAAATTGTATGATGTACTTTCACTTAGATATAAAAAATGACATGCAAACGTTATTAACACAGCATGTGTTTTATAACTAACTGGTAATACTTGGTTATAATTGGTAAGAAATCTGTGTTTTACAGATTTCGGATTTAAAAGAGAGTAAACGCAGTTCAAGTATAACACAAGTTTTTTTTTTAACTAAACTTGTTTTTCTTTTTTTTAATAATCTTGTATTTGTTCAAGAACATAAAAGTTTATAACTATATATTAATTTAGATAATTTATTCCTTTTATTCTGACATTTTACAAGATGGTAATACGCATTATTATTTTCACGAATGAATTAAAATCAAATAAATTCCTTTTTCAAAAGTTACATTTGTTAATAAAAAAGTGTTTTATAATTATAAAGTTAAAAATGTAGATAAAAGACATTTAAATGAAAAGATTGTAGAACAATCCATCAGTCTTTTGAAGATACATAAATTTCTATTTATATAACGAGGAAATGTAAACAAATGTTTTAAAATCAAGTTGGTCTTTTCATTAGAAAATTCATATCGCATTTTTAAATGTCTAGCAGGGTTCGTACGCCTCCTGGAATTTTGCGACCAGGAAATTCTTCTGTACCAGTATTTTCTTACAGAAAATCGTTCCTTAAAAAAAGGGAAGTTTCTGGAGTTTAACCTAGATTTATTTTTCTATAGAAAAAATACTGGTAACACTCCTGGAAATTTCCCTGATCCGTACGAACCCTGTCTAGAGAATACGAAACATCTTAATGTGATGCGCACTTAGAAATATATGTAT
Source organism: Maratus michaelseni (assembly GCA_963931845.1). Taxonomy (NCBI): domain Eukaryota; kingdom Metazoa; phylum Arthropoda; class Arachnida; order Araneae; family Salticidae; genus Maratus; species Maratus michaelseni. Next base: position 111,748,424 of record OZ007593.1, read on the forward strand.
AAATAACTATTAATAAAAGTCAATCTTTAACAAATATATTGTAGATTTCCAAGTTATACATTTCAAACAACATTTTCTAACTGTATTTTCTATGCTTGTACTTTGAAACGAATGCTTCGAAAAGTATTATATGGTCTATATTACTAGTCTCTCCAAAAAGAGATTTACATGATTGTAAAGACATTAAACAGTGAAGCTGAAGATGCGTTTTACAGCATATATATGTAACATAGTTACGCTCCTGGTATAGTAATATGTATGAAAAAGAAATTTGAATATAATGATTTTATTCTTCTAAATTACAAAAATGTATAAATTTAGAACATAAAAATATCATAATAAAGTAGTGCAAAATGTTTATTAAATTTTCAAGAACGAGAAGAACATACTTTTATTTTAATACTATGGAAATTTAATTTCATTTATCTAAAAAAAATGATTAATTAAAAGAAAAAGAAAGAAAGAAAAAAAGTAGCTTTAAGATATAAAACGATTTTTATTTTATTAATTAACATACTTCCTTAAAACTTTAATTGTTATAAATTAATTACTTGAAATTAATAAGCGTTAAACGTCTAGAGAAGTATGGGATTTTCTTTTATAAACAGAATAAATTTTACAGTTTTTGTTCTGAATTTACGCAAAAAATTTAACTTATAAAACCAAAGATTGATACTTTTTAATTCTACTACCAAGGTGCTTAAATAGAGGTGGTACTACTTCTTTGGGTAAAAGTTTTCGATTTTGTTTCGAATTTTGTGCATCGCTAAAGTATGTAGATCGTTGTCCTAAAGCGGTTTCGTGATTCCTTACAACCTTTTTTGCTTTGTCTTCGTCTTTATAAAATTATATATAATTAATATCGAGTTCAAAAATTAGTATTTTACATTTATCTTTATTTAAGGAGAAGAAAAAGTCTTGCATTCATTAGATTAACAATACTCGGTATAAAAGGGACGTAGCAAAGGACCAGGACGTTAAACGCCGCGCTCCGCGAATTCTGTAATGAACATGGAAGTAGAAGACGCAAGGATCTTTCGATAGCTTCAGAGCTATTTAAAACTAGTCGTTGGGGGCCATCGTAATACTTACCCATCATGGATATGCATAATGTAAAATATTAAAATAAAAATGTGTAAACTACTTATAAAATGCATTGCAATTCAAATAAAATCGTGGCTTGATGACGTCACAAACTTTAAAGGCTCGATTACTGAATTGCTTGAAAGAGGTTTTTCCTTATAACTCCAAAAATAATAATCCTATTAACTAGCGGTTTATTGCATCTGATTAGGCGTCAAATTTCTAATTAAAATATATCTTTGAAGTGAAATTTGGATGAAATACAGGGTCATGAAAAATCGAAGAGTGTGGAAAACAGGATTCCAAATATCTCGGCAACTAATTATCCGATCGACTTCATGCTTTATTCAAAATTTATGTTTTTTTATTGTCTTTTATATTCATTTCTTAAAATATACAATTTCGAAAATTTTTATATACCTTTCATCAGAACGAATATTTCGAGAGTCCGAAAAAAATTGTTCCGGTTAATCGAGGTTATTGAAATGAAATAGGCTTCTTCCCATTATTACATACTAAGTACATACCAAATTGCAAGTCTGTATCTCAATTTTTTCGGGAGATAGAGCGTTTACAGACACACACACACACAGACACACAGACACACAGACGGACGGCAAAAATTTTTTTCTAAAAATATGTTTTTCGGAATCTCCAGTGTCTGAAACGTGTAAATCCGTCAAAAAAATTTTTTTGATTTTCAAAACGATTACAAGACTTACCCTATACTACGTATGATGGGTAAGTAAAAATTCCTTTTTAAATTTGTCCGGTTTCAATTTTCAGATTTCTTTTCTTTCTACCTGGTTTCTGAAAGAATCTCGGTATAAAAGGGATGTAGCAAAGGACCAGAACGCTAAACGCCGCGCTCCGCGAATTCTGCCGCAGTTTAAAATCTAAATCATATTCCTCTGAATAATATAAACACACAAAAAGTGACACAAAAGTGGCAGCTGTTGTAGGCGAATTTTCTGCAGCCTTTGTATGGTTCCTCAAATTTGAACACCAGTAATTTTTAAAAGTTTTCTCCGCCATATCTTTCTTAGATCAAGGAAAACAGAGAAAACTTTTAGAAATTAATGGCGTCTAAATTCAGGGGACTGTACAAACGCTTAAAAAAAAATCCGCCTACAACATCTACGATTTTTGTGTTAGCGCGTTGACATAGTAATCAGGAGGCGGTGCTTTTTTCCTCGTTGACCGTAACTTCGCAGAAGCCAAAAAACGGCTCTACGATCAATGTAAATTGAGTCTCGAAACCATGTCTAAAAAAAATCTCGAAACTATGTCAAAAATAAGTTTCGAAAGCATGTCAAAAATGTGTTTCGAAAGCATGTTAAAAGCATGTTAAAAAAAAAAAAAAATCTCAAAGCCATCTGGAATCCATTTTTCATTTTTCTCATAGCCATGTTTTTCAAACATTAAGATTATTTTTTTTTGCTGGAGCTCATACCATCGAAAAGTATCAATTTCTTTTCTTAATTATTTTTTCGAGCTCCCAAATGCTTTAAAAAAGTGACCAGTAAACTCTTTATATCAAATGGCCGACACTTTGTTAAAAATCTAATTTTTAAACTATATGTATGCATAAACCTCAAAATATTTAATTCTCTTTCAAAACTTGATGATCAGATTTGAAATGATTGTCACCAAAATCAGATTATGCTTGTCAATCAAATGCTTGTCACCGGAGAAGAACGGTTCCCCGATTGGAAGTTCCAGGCGCGCACCTGCAAGTACTGCTGTCACACTCATACGTCGAAGGCAATACGCCTCTTAATTTTTTTACAAACTATAATTTAAATGTATAAGGGAACTTTTAGTAAATATAATGTAAATGTCTGAAAACGATATCTCGTTTCTTTGTAACTGACACAAAATCATAAAAGTCACTTAAATTTTAGAACAAAGAAGTAGAACATTCGTTTAAATACAGAAGAAGTTATGTAATTTTTCTTAAGTCCTTTAATGTTAATAGCATATAAAGTACTGGAATTTGATGAAAACAAAATTCACTAAGCTAGACGCTGCATATTTCGAAATGTGACAGTACGTAGCGTATTAATGACCAAATTACTTTAGGATTCTATCACGTTTTAGCATAGATTGAGAAATAAAAATAATAAAATAATTTCGTTCAATTATTCTAAAAGTTATGAAGAAAATACGGTATCGGCTTTTGAAACATCTAACATTTTTTACTCAAACAACGTATTACAATGATCTTTTCCTATACAAAATTTGTTTTCCTCGAAACGTATTATCTGTTCCCTCAGCGTGCCGTCACATAAACGGAACACAATGTGTACACTGGAATCCAAAATCAAAGTTACAAACATAGTCTTTAAACTATTTCAAATATTAAAGTTATATATATATATATATATATATAACTAATTTACCTAGCTCTTGTTATACAGCTAAAATGTTAGATTTTTTTAAACAAAATGTGAAAGATGCTACTTTTCTAATCCAAAAATATCATTTATAGAATTGTATTTCTGCCAACAAAAATGAAAAATAGAGCAATGTTTATAGTTAATTCGGTTTATAGATACAGTGAGATGTTACTATCGTTTATAGATAAGATAATGGTTTGAGAACAGCGAAAAAATATGTTTCAAACATTGTCTTTCTTAAGATAATTATTTAAGTCAACTTCATCTGAATCTACACATACCTTTTAATTGAAGAAGTATTTCATCTATGCTAATGCAAAAAATTAAATTTTTTGTTAACTGTACAGCATAGTCTCTCAGAAAACGTATTCGTACCCTAAAAAAAGGTTTTTAAAGTATGAGTTAGGAGCTAGTCGCATCTTAAAATGCATACTGTATTTTAAATTTTCAGTTACAATTCCAAGCAAATCTCCACAAAACGTTTAACCTGTTTTGCTAAATAATTTCGATGTAACGATGATTATTCAATCATTTTAAAAGAGTATTTTAAGAGAAGCATATTAAACATTTTGAGATTCTAACACTAAATTACTTTCGTATCTTATCATTTAAGCTTTAGAAAATTATAATCATAATATCATAGTGAATTTTCTCGCAGTTAAACCATTTGAAATACCAAAAGGAAATAATTAGGTTTGTTGCATAACAAATATAATATTACTACTTAAACTCTATTATTTTTTTGCAGATTTATTGCATAACACATTATATAAATTGTAATTCCTTTTTATAAATACTGTAATTGAAATACCTATAGAAAATTTCTTTTTATATGGTATTTTATGCACAGACATTTCCGAATTAAACTTTGAATTAAAATATTTACCACTTATATATACAGTAAATATTTTAGACACTATCCCATATGTGTATATCCCACAAATATGTTTTATCTAAGCGTACATTGTACAAATGTTGCTAAAGCCTGTTTTATGTTTTGGTGGCACAACACGACGCTTAAATTTGCACTTCTTAAAATCGACGACAAAATTACTAAATTTATGTGTACTATATTCTAACTCATTTATTCTGGTTACAAAAATACCTCTTTGATGAAGACAAGAATTCAACGGACTACTTTTGGGCTAAAAAGAAGCGAAACATTTTTACCAGTGTTCATGTGGAAGGAGTTTGAAAAGTGGAAGTACTTTTATATTTGGGAAACAGTTGTCTTGTAATTGTAATTCAAGATTTGAAAATTTATTTTCTGGAAAAATAGGAATCGCAACCAATGATTTGATTTTAACGCAAATCTGCTTTAAAAGGTTAAAATTTGCAACTACAAAATTACAGCACATTCCGACAAGTAGATTTTGAGGTATGCTCAAAAAATTATGCACATTGCAATCTGTTTAGCAACAATTAAAAAAATATTTTAAAAATAGCAGTTCCAAACTTTAAACCTGCATAATCCGTAAACTAATTCAACGAACAACTTCCCGTTGGCAACATAATGTAAAATATTTCAAATAATCTAAATATGATATCAAAAGTAAGTAGATGTGAGTGCTGAAAGTTGTATAGCTCAATACAATTTCTATATGCAGACGACCTCTAACGAAATTTTAAGTATAACATTAATTAGTAGGCGTTATTACTAATGGATTTTTATCAGACACATTTTTGTATGATGATCTGTGGCAAAGTTAGATGGAAGTATTGTCTTTTATTTATTTATTAATTTGTTTGACGATGTTACCTTTCAGCTTGTACGAGTATTTTTTGAAAATTTGCACTGATTTTCATACACTGCCGTGCTGCAAATTTACATATACTTATACACTGCAAATCAATCTGGAAGCTTCTAAAACACTGCTTTCGCTGCATATAGAAATTGATGATAATGGTTCCAATACCTTCTAGAGTCCCTGGGCAAGAACTATAGATGTTGAGGGCTGGTCATTTCTTAGATGTAAAGCCAGAGAAACTGTGACTTTTTTAAATAATTATAGTAAATGCATTAACCCTTCCATTACTATCCCGGAATACCATGGATAACAGGATGTGCCTTCATAACCGCATTGGAACTTTAGGGTAGACCGGGGCACGTTTACGCAGTGCACTTTTTCCGAAACGAGTTATAACTGGCTCCCCACCAGTGATAACAGATTGATGCTGCTCCCTAGCGGGTATTCTCACAAGTTTTTGAGCGTCAGTCGAGCTTCGGTCTAGCATGCAGAAAGGATAACCTGTTTTCTTTCAAGGGGAGTAAATTTGGTGTTGAACTTATTGAAACTTATTGTGAACTAATAATATTTAGTTAAGGACAAACAAATATATGAACATTAGCAGAATTTTATTATTTTTTGAGAACTGTATTTGTATGAACAGAAATGTTATTAAGTTTCATTGCACGTTAAAAATAAATCCAAACATGGCGACGGAGTACGTTTACGCATTGACATCGGGGCACCTTTACGCACGTTCTTACTGTGATTACCGATCCAAAAAAGGTGGTCCCATGACAAGTGTACAAAAGGAAATAATTTATTTTTTTTGTTTGTAAAAACTGTAACAGTGATGATGAAGATAACTAGATAGTTTCTGTTTTTAACTAGCAATAAACCCTATGTTTTCAGTTTAGCCTATAAAATGTTCTTTAATTTATTCTCTTTAATTTTTTTTTTGTTTTTTAAACAGTGTTTTAAGTTATAAGTAAAACATCTCAATTTGATTAAATATTTATTTCACTTACTCATTGGTATCACTTAGAATATGTGTAAACGTGCCCCGTTCCCGGGGCACGTTTACACTGCATGACTGGGGCATCCGTTACAACAAATGACTTGGACCTAAAATAAATTTTTTTTACAGTTAAAAACACAAATAGAGCAACATCTGAACACACAAATTTTGACTTTATTAACTGCTTTATAAAACCACAATGTCTAAAATTTCCTAAGTTAAAACATAAAAATTAGAAAATTCCTTGAAAAAAATCCGCGTAAATCTGCCCCGGTCTATCCTACTTATTTACAAAATGAGATGTCTTCAACTACTAAAGTCTCTGGCAGACACCGGGTAGATTCTTCTCTATTCTCAAAACGAGATTGACCTATCAACGATTACAACAATTTGCGATATATTCGAAAATAATATAAATTTCGCAAAAATGCAGGCCGATCGGCAATATCGTTTGAAAATAGCAAAAAAAAAAAAAAAAAAAAAAAAAAAAAAAAATCTATTTTGATATGGTCGTAGTACATTTCTATGCACGCAGTTTCGTATCTAAGAGACTGATTGACTATCACTATTTGCTTAAACAATGGGATTATGTATAAGATGTGTCGTTTGTATACCGCATGATACTATGCGTAATTTGATATCTATAGCTCTATAACGTATTATTTTAGCAACTAAAAGGGTTATTCTATCATTAATGTTTGGTTAATTGAAATTCAAACCGGATTCTGCTCTTTCATTCCGTGCAAAATACGCTTTTTTGTAATTTTCAGTACATGAGTTATTGCTTTTTAGGGTTTCGTTCATCTCACGAAACCCTATTACTCCAGCTCCGTTGTCTGTCTGTCACAGAGCCATTCTCAAAAACTATATAACTTACAGAGTTGAAACTTTGCGTATATTGCAGAATATCAGCTATGAAGAGCTCAAAATATTAAAATTTGAAAAAATCGTATTATTTTAATAAATAGAGATAAAAAACCAAAATTCTAACAGCCTTTTCCTATAAAATTTAAACATTTTTCGTTATAGCAGATGTCAAATATTAAAAATCCACGATGAAATCCACGATTCTTTCCACAATAATTAATTTTCTATCAAACGATTTCCATGTGAAAAATGAAAATGAAATAAAAAGTTTCACCAATTAAAAAAAAGATAAATGTGAAATAAAATTGATTGACGTCATAGTGGTTATAAAACTGAAAATGTCTAAGATTTCTCAATAATACAAGGAGTATGAATATGTGTATGTACACAATGCAGGTTAATATCACGTCATTAGAGAATTAAAAAGAAAATCTGACGTCATATTGGAAGTTTTCAGATGTTTGACAATAATACAAAGCAGGTATCAATATGAGTAATAGAGAATAGTAAATATCTGAGTTTGAGAAACATATTGAATCGTGATAAAAATCCGATTATGGAAATATTCGCATATTTTAACATTTTGAAGGTGTACAATTTGTTTAAATTTGAAATTATTTTTTTAAATATCGCATTTAGACCGCATGACGGATATTATTATGACAGAATATAATAGCGGGCTTCGCCCGCGGCTTGTTCAGATATTCGAAAAAACGAAACAATAGACCGGTAAATTTTTACTTTATACAAAAACATTTTTTTTGTTGCTAAATGGAATTTATTTGAAGTTATTAAAGAAAGGATAAAGTGTTTTGAAACCCGTTGAAGAAGAAAGAAAGAAACCCGTTGAGTGATCTTCGATCACACTTACCCACTTGTTTTGGATACTCCACACTCCATGGTTGACCTGAAAACAAACATTGAACATGAGATTAAAAAAATAAGTGTTTCAACATTGAAAAGTAGTGGCCTTAAATTTGAAACAGAAACACATCTTTGCATCCGAGAAAAAGGGTCCCATTTTGATTATTCTCTGTAACAATGTTAATTTTCGCTCAGTATTGTTACACTGTAAAAAATGACGAATGTTTCTTATTTTATGAAAATATACTATAACCACGAACGAAAATGTAATATAGTCTACTGAGTTATCCGAAAAGCGTCTTCCATTGTCTTTTGAACCCCCAGAAACCAATACATTTCCAAAATTTAAAGAATTATTTATAAAAACAAAGTATTTTTCGCTTCCCGTATTTTTCAGAAACGTTTCCGAAGGGGTTTTATAGTGTATTAATTAGTGTCCTCAGCCAAGAATACCTGTTTTTCGAATGTAAACCTTTCTCAAGTAAACGTTTTCAGCCGCATAAGTTAATTTATATATGAAAGAGTAAAGAAATAATCTTAATTTTAATGTTATTGTTAACGCTGTTAATTTTACATGTTTGACTGTTAAACATAGGGTAGACCGGGGCACGTTTACGCAGTGCACTTTTTCCGAAACGAGTTATAACTGGCACCCCACCAGTCATAACAGATTGATGCTGCTCTCTAGCGGGTATTCTCACAAGTTTACTCACAAGTTTACGGGTATTTTCACAATGCTAGATTGCCGCTGGAAAAAGATGTTGGAAAACGAAGGAAAAAAGAGGGAATCGATTAGGAGTAAAGGGTTCGACCCCCAGTCAGATGTATAGCGAAGAGTCAGATGCTTGAGAGTTTCAACTGATGAGGCTCTAGCTAGAGTGAAAGCACTTTTGTGTAATGGTGACAGTTTTATGTGAAACTTTTTAACATTTTTAATAATGAAGGACTGTTTTAATGGAACTTTGAACTATGTTTTTTTAGATAATGTCCGAGTGTAAAATTGGTAATATGAAGAAAAAATATTAATAATACTCCATTCACTAAACTAAATGGAAATTCACAGATATTTTTAAGTAAATTTCTGCAGTAATTTTAAGCTTGTGAAATGCCACTTCTTAAAGCTAAATCATCAAATCCAGTAAATTTAACATGGGAAATCTAATTTTTATGGGACTTTGCCTTGGATCTCTGCTGCATTAAAGTTACTGCAGTAATTTTTTACGGTATTGCTACCTGATGCTAACCCTTTTTCATGATGTTGTCCTAAAAATTGTTTTAAAACAACAAATTTGACAGTATTTTTGTCCGAATGCTCTATTTTTATAGGAAACAAAAATGGTATTTTATTGTGAGGAAACCCGAATAATAAGGTTTGAATACATGAAGAATTCATGGATAAAAATGGTTTCGTAAAAGTATCAGAAAGTATTAAATTTGATTTAAAAAAAACTTAAAAATTTGTAAATTATACAGTTTTATCCTAATTTATTGTCATTTTATTCTTTTAGTCTGATCTCAAATTCAAACTGGCTACTCTCTGACATGTTCCTGAATTCATTTTTGCTTGTAAACGCATGAGATTGGCAGGTTGTTCAGAAAATATGAAATTGAATATACTTTTTTTTTTACCTTTTTTTTCACCTTTTTTTTCAATAAATCTTTGAGAAAATGTTCGCAAAGTTGGTGGTTAGAATCCACAGCCCGATACAAGTCGCTATGAGATATCAATTACTTATAGCTCAACATTTATATCATTTATCGAAAAACTAAAAATATTTCATTCAAATAACTTCAACAGCCTGCAAGTGTCACACCTTTATGTTAAAAAATGAGTCCGCAAATCTGACAAAAAGTTCCGCTATATTTTTTTGCGAGAGATTGCCTCTAAGTCTTTTTAAATGAGGGGGTTAAGATGACGGGGTTTTGTGAAACTTGTCGTATTGCAGTTGCATTAAGTCGTCCAACCTGTTTTACCCTCTAACGACTCCCTAAGTGAACTATGACTTATTTGACTGTCACACTGAACAGAAATTAATATACGTTCAATGAAAATATGATTTGGTTATCTAGACGTTTCAAATTTCTCACTTACTCCACTGTCATTCTAACCCCCTCAAATATCAACCTGCATCTATATTGTTATTTATAGACAAGTCAGACATTTAATAAAGAAATTTCAAATTAAAACAACAGGATGCACTGCAATGAATCTTTTTATTAGAGCATGAACAATTTTGAACACTTTAAATTCTTGATTTGAACACTTTTTTTTCTTTTCATGACATTTTTGCAGTGAACTTTTCTATTCTACAATATATATATTTCCATAATAATTTTATATATACATTACATCATTTTGTGAATTAAATTAATCTTTCTTTATACTGTTGAGATTTTGCCTTCTTTTGCATGAGGTACACAACAGGAGAAGATTCGACAACAAGAAGCTTTACCACGCTTCCACCAGGAACGTAACTTTTGGCAACAGTTCATTTTCTCATCCTTACCTGCATTTGCCTGCTTTGATGTAAGAATCCTCCCCAAAAAGAGTTTCAAATCCAAAACTGGAGCTTTCATTTGATTCCAATTTACGTTCTTCTATTTCTACGTCAGAAAAATATTCTGAGCTGATTATTGAAACCCAAGATGAATTGTATTTTGTTTCTTTAGATGAGTCAAAGATCCAGTCTAAACGAAAATCTTCTGAAATTTCCGACGATTCTTCGATCACTTTAATAGCTGACGATACAGGATCGTTTAACACGACTTTTTCCTTAGAAATCTGTATTACTAAGTCCGATTTGTATTTCTGAACTAGAGCATTGACTTCGGAAGTACTTAATGCTTTCTTCCATATATCCATTTCAGACTGCTGGATTTTAATGTTACAACCACCAAGTAAGCGGTGTGTTAGGAGCTGTTCAGCTTGCGGACGTTTTTCTGGTATTACGTGTAAGCACATTTTAATGAAGTTTGTCGCATCATCTACCTTCTTTTTTGTTTCCGAAGTGCCGAAAAGACGTTTTATCAATTTGAAAAGCCGTTCCTTTATTAGAATTCTCTATAACATAGGGTACACTATTCAAATCCAATCACTTAATGGATATGGCCACTTATTCGCTTCTTTCAACAACCCCATGCGTTTAAAGATTTCGATGGCTCAAATTCCAATACGCCATACGCCAAAACTATATCCGTCTACGTTTGATAATGCACTATGAATCCACGCTTCTGGTGGTCCGTAAAGACGAGGAGAACCATAATGGTTTACTGGATCATCTCCAACTGTAAGAAAGCCAAAGTCACAAACAACAGCCTTCAGAGTATCACTTATCAAAACATTATTTGGTTTTAAATCTAAATACCAAAGTTTTCTCCTGGGCAAATATGAGGTGGCATCGGAAATATTTTTCAGCCACCTTATTGCTACATAAAGCTTTATAGTATCTGACTTTGTTAGTAATTTATCCTTCAACGTAGTTGGAAATACTGGTGCAACAAAAATATAGGAGTCTAGACTTAAAATATATTCAGCAAAGATCAGTTTTAAAATATTCTGGTGGTCTAAAGTACGCCAGATATCAAATTCCCCAAAAAGAGCTGGTGTTTATCAATAATTTTTACAGCTACTTTTAGCTTTGTCTTTAGAGTTTTGCATCTTTATAACACATCCAAATGACCCTTGGCCCAAAATTCCTTGAAAGTCGAAACCTTTCGTTTCCATATGTTTGACAGTGGAAGATATTTTATCACTAAATTTTACATCAAAAACGCTTAAACGTTTCACCTCTATCTTAGACAATACCATTTTATACGTATTCGAATAAGATTCAAAAGAAATATAATTCTCGCACAAGATTTATTAACTCGTTAACTAAAAGCTCAAACAACTCGTTTGATAATTTTAGCAGTAATACGTCGATTACAACTGCAGTAGCATTCACAATATATGTTTTACATTGTTGTGAGCATTGTTAAAATATGGGTTTTCATTATTACATCACCACAGTATTAGCAAGTATATTTTTTCACTTTTGTTTGTTATGAATTGTTACAACAATAACCTATCGGTTAACAATTAAAAGCTACACATTTTGTAAATAATATTTTCGTTAGTTGAAAAAGCATTGCTGCTATAAAATTAAAAGATACTTCGATTACCGAAGATAACTCAATATAAAAATATACTCAGTATAAAAGTAGTACAATATGCCAAAACATCGATATAAAAATAATACTTGTAAAAAATTTAGTTTAATCGGGATTTGTTTTTTAATACAGAAACTTATCTAGAATAATTTAGAATAATTTAATATAGAAACTAATCTACCAAACAGCCGATAAATTAAAATTTTGAATAAAATAAATTATTAGTCTTGAGAAGTATGTGATTTCATTTTTTAGGGTTTCGTTCATCTCACGAAACCCGATTACTCCCGATGCGTTGTCTGTCTGTCACAGAGCCATTCTAGAGAAACTATGTAACTTACAGAGTTGAAACTTTGTGTATATCTAGATGAATTCCAGCTATGAAGCTCAACATATTAAAATTTGAAAAAATCGTATTATTTTAATAGAGATAAAAACCAAAATTCTAACATCCTTTTCTTATTAAATTTCAACATTTTTCGTTAAAGCAGTTGCCAAAAATTTTAAATCTACAATGAAGTTCTTTCTACAATAATTAATTTTTTATTGAATGATTTCCACGTGACAAATGAAATGAAATAAAAAGTTTCACCAATTGAAAAAAATATCAATAGGAAATAAAAATGATTGACGTCATAGTGGTAATAAAACGGAAATTTTTAAAGATTTCTCAAGAATACAAGGAGTATGAGTATGTGTACGTACACAAAGCAGATTAATATCACGTCATTAGAGAATTAAAAAGAAAATCTGACGTCATATTGGAAATTTAACGAATTATTCAAATTTTTGAGAAAAATACAAAACGAGTATCAATATGAGTAGTAGGTGGGAAAGGGGGGTTTCATATCATGAGGCGGTGCTGCGGTGCTAAATGAGGCGGTGCTGCGGTGCGGCGGCGGTGCTAAATTGTTGTAAAAGACTACGATGATAAAATTCAAACTTAAAATCGAGGGTGGGGCGAAAGGGTGTGCTATAGGAGAGGGGGTTTTAGGAGGGGGCAGCATGTTATAGTAGGGGGGTATTTTTTTTAAGCGGGGGGTTTAATTTTAAAAAAATTAAAATTGTCTTATATTACGAGGTATCGGCTATGGTAGAGTACGACTACTATCCCCTTGCCCCCCCCCTGCCCCCTCCCCCCATTTTTTTTTTTTTAAATTTTAGGAGAGATAAAGTTTAAAGTGATGTCGCCCTCTATCGGTAAGTATGAAAATTATGGAATTTAAAATGACTGCTTCTGAATTTTAAGTTATAGCATAGTATAAAATAAAATATTCTAAAGTATCTCATCATACTGCTTATAATGGAAATTTAAGCTATAGCATGGTGTAAAATAAAGTAACTTACCACTGCTTACAATGGAAATATATAGTTATAGAATAGCACTTAATAAATAATTTTAAAATGTGTTACCATAGTGCTCGCAAAGGAATATGAAATAGAAATTTAAGTTCTATCATAAAGCTAAATAATAAATAATTTTAAAGTTTTTTAGCAAACTGCTTACAATGAAAATATTTAGTTAAAGCATAGCACTTAATAAAATATTTTAAAGTTTCTTACCAAACTGCTTACAATGGAAATATTTAGTTATAGCGTAGGCACTTAATAAAAATTTTAAAGTAACACATGTAAATAATTATAGTTATAAACCGACATATAGGCAGATAGGCAGGCACACAGACAAGCAGGCAGGCAGGTAGGCAGACAGACACACAGTGAACTATTTGTTACGTACACAAGCATGCATATACGAAGTGAACTAATTGTAATAAAATACAAGACGTGCATACGTTTTAAAACATTTTTTTTTTCTTCACAGAAATTAAGAAAATATTAAATTTCGAGTACAACTTTCACTTTGAAATAGCGTACTCCCTTGTTGAAAATTATTAGCTTTTAACAAACATGTGAATGAAGCGGGGTTCGAACCTCGAACTTGACAAAATGATCTCATGATGTGTTGATTTGCAGTAGGTTTAAACGAACACACCATGAGACCATGTTTATTAGACGGGATTTAAGATATATAAGAAAAGGTGTCACGTGACTGTACATATTATATTATTACTATACAGTACTAAAGATATTATAAATTTAGAAAAATAATTTACGCTTTACGATAAACTTTAATGTTTAAACATACAAACACATTGGAATGTATTTATAACATATAAAATAACCTTGTAAAAGGTTGGTTGGTTTGTTTGTTTTATAAACTTGCAAAGCAAAGCGTATCTTACCAATTTGCATACAAGAGATTTTGTAACATAAATTATATAATATAATACAGCAAATTTTAACTTACCAAGTGGGGTTTAAGGATACTGTATTAAAATTTTTAATTATATACTTTAAAAAAAGAAAGTTTAACTTACCATTATGTTTATGATGGGATTCGAACTGTGAACCTGTTGACTTGCTTCCCAATGCGCTGCCAGTTACGCTACGAAGGCTCCGCACAATTAATATAAATAATGTTACTTTTTTTTTCCCCTAAGATTTACAAGTTAATAAAACAGGATATGACGACATTTGTAGAATAACATCCTGTTTTACAACGATAAGAATAGCAATATAAGAAACTTGTACGCCATAATGAATTTACTGTTTAAAGTTTTGACTTAAACGATTATTCTTCTAATTACTTAAAACCTTGCTGTATATTTGCTTGATCACCTATCTGTTTACCCCGCTTTTTGGATACTTCTAAACCTGAAAATGAGTACTTCGCTTAACACATCTTACTATGAAATTTCAGAAATCAGCGAATTTAGTAGAATATTTCAGTATTTTCACGTTTTTACCCCATACCATTGGGACTTAGGGGAGGATACGATTGTCGAAGTGCAAATGAATAAGGACTGTGAGTTAAACGTTCACATTCAAAAATATAAAGAATTTGAGAATAGTGGTAAAATGTACCCTACAAATGAAGGAATTACAATATCGTGCGCAACCTTTGATAAATTTGAAACGAGAATGACAAAATTTAATTTTGACTCTGCAGAAAAAGAAACATTCGTATCTAACAACGACTTACTAACGATTTATGTGGATAAGGAATCATGCATACTGCAAAAACTATTGAAACCTGATTGTTTACTACTTACAAAAGAACAATTTCTCAAACTAGAGAAAAACTGTATTGAAATTAGCGAATGTCTTATTCAAACTTTTTTAACAAAACTTTTACCTGTTTATGTTTTAAAAAACGTAAAAATATGTAAATGTTCTCACTTTACAGAGGAAGAGGCGATGGACTATTTTTTAGAATGCTTCGATCATGAATTAGAGAGATCAGTATATCGCACGTTTGACTGTTATTTATGTTCAATCGGCCAACCAGTAGAAATGGATCATGAATGTATGAGATATAATTTAAGAAAACAGTTTAACTGGTGCGCAGACAGTGCTTTGTTAAATTTCAACATTAAGGAATTTGTGAAAAACCTGCTAGAGAAATGTACATGTAATTATACTTATTTATTTTTTGAATCTATGAATGTAGACTTTTATAATAAGCATTTGAACAATGTATTTATAAATTAACGTATTTATTTAATAAATATTTGTTTAGTTTTTTATCATGTGTCTGTTTTTATTTATGTATATGGAATAAATAAGTATAGTTTTCGAAAAGTTTTACAATTTTTTTTAGAAAATGTAGAAACTTGTTTTATTTTTCTACAAAAATTAAGGATTTTATACTCTTTCATTAAACATGTGTACTATTATTATAATATAACTTACATATTGTATACAAAATACTACCCTTTACTTGATAAATTATTTAAGATTTTAAACCAAAACTGAGCGAATATTATAACGATTATCGAGTTTGAAAATAGATCTGTTGTCTACCAGACCAAAAACAGGAAACTACTTATTTGCGGATAACATCCCTATGTTTTCTTACTGATAACGTTACTTCTTTTATCTAGTTTAAGGTATAAAAATTATTTCATTTACTTAATTAGCAATACCATATAATGAACGAGTATTTTCACACATTTAAATTTGCATTTTAAGCCACGATGAATACATAATAAAACATTACTTGTATACTTTTACATAAAAATTGAAAATACATTTATACTTAACGAAATCACCCACTGTATAATAAAAGATACTTTGCTAAATTACTTATGTTTAACATACAGACTAATTTCTGTATACGATATATATCACGTGACGCTATTTTTAATTATTTTAAGCATGCGGGCCCTCTACAATTAAATAAATATTCATGAAAAGTTTTATTTGAAATAATATTCATACTGTTTCTGTACCGTTAAGACGTTCTAATTTTTTCTCCGTTTAAGTGATCTGCGATTTTAATTGATTTAAATTAAATAAGTACAATGCAAGACATGGTGTTAGACGAACCAACCAAGATAAGAAAAGCCTTGACATCGGAGTTTAAGGAGCAAATAGACTGTACTATTTTAATGAAACCTGTTTTGAATAAGGAACCGATGGCCTCTTCATCAGATCAAGTCGATCAAAAGTTACCTTTTACATGTGATACATGTAAAAAAGTATTTATTAAAAAATATATGTTATTAAGACATATGAACTTACATTATGAAAAAAACCCTCTAAGTGTGATAATCTGTTTACTACAAAGAGCGCTTTACAGGGTGATATGCTAATTAATCCCAAGACATCTGCCACATATAAATGCGAGAAATGCAGTAAGACTTTCTCACGAAAAAATGTGTTAGTTAGACACATGAAATTTCACTTAGAAAAGAAACCTTTTAATTGTAAAATGTGTTCGAAATCATTTGTGCAGAAAAGCGACTTACAAAAGCATAACTTAGTACATTCTAAACAAGGCGTTATGCATAAATGTAATGATTGTGATAAAAAGTTTTTACGGGAAAAAAATTTAATAAATCATACTATGATTCATAACACCCCTCAGCAAAAGCAAAGGAATATTGAACCGTTTACCAGACACTATAAATGTGTCGATTGTTCTGAAATATTTAATCACAGATTTGACTTAGTGAAGCATAGACAAATTCATCTCTCGCCCAAAGAACATATATCTGAACAGCGTACTGAACTTTTAAACCATTTACAGAATTTATTACTACGTATAGACACTTTACAAAATGCTATAAAAAATGAAACTATTCCTTTTTGAAATATTGGCTTTACCAATTTATTTGAACTATACAACTTCTTGTATATACTAATGTATGTGTTTAAGTAATTAAATAAATAATAGATAAGTGAAAAAGCTTTTGTGTTTTATTTTTCAATATGATTATATTATATCACTATTATGTGAATGAATGGACTTGTAAATTTAAACCCTATGTATAAAAATATACTTCTTGCACTTTTACAAGAAGTAAAAATTTAATACAAATATATTTCAGATTTTTTAAATATATTATTGATTCACATATGATAGTTAAATTAATATGCTATTAAACATATAATTTTGTATAATCTATATTATTAATTTTCTTTAACACATATTACTTTTTTACAATAAATCGATTTAACTAATTATACATTTGTGTAATTAAACAAACTTATTTTACTAAATATACGTATCGATAATTAATTTTTATTATTTACATACACATGATTATACTTTTATCGTACGCGATTAACTATTTATACATTTAATAAACGTTGCCATACCCGCTTTTATAAATAATTAGATATTATAAAGCATACGGATTTCACATAAACAAGCAATATTCATTAAATGAACAATTTGAATCTTTAAGCTATAACGTCATATTTACTTTTAAACTTGCTTTTAACTGTAACCATCACTCTTTTTTAACCTATGTTAGTAACTGTTTAGATATAATATAATCAGTTTACTGTTGACTTTTGTCGTGACCGAACCTTTTACTGTTTGTTATTTAAAAAATGGCTTGTGAATTAGATGGGATTTAAACTGTCGTGTGAAGAAATGGCTTCTTCAACAAAGTTTCAACGTTTAGATAAACCTATGGAAAATTCTGATTTTTATAATAATGAATTTTTACCCAAATCTAATATACAGGAGAACTATGAAACACTATCACCTTCCATGGACTTGTATGCAGCAGAGCCTAAGATTACCAAGGATTCTACAACACCAATATTTACTAACTGTGATAATGACGAAACGTCTTTCCCCGACACCTGTTGTGAGTCTACCTCTGCTAAAAGCTTTTTGGATACAATGTTTAAGGATCTAGATTTTAAAAATTTGGAAACATATCTTACCTCACAGCCTACAAGTGGTTTAATTTCTTCAAATGAACCATCAACTAGCATTACACATAGTAGTGAACAATTATATAACATATCCCCTCCCATCGCATGTGTGAATAACATTTCCAAAACCAAACATGGTAAATCTCGCATTTTTGTCATGTTTCGGATTAAACTTGCTGATTTTATATTTTTAACTTTAAAACGACATTATAAACAGTTTTATGTACATATTGAAGAGATCAAACACAATGTATTTACAAATGAAGAAATTTCATCAACAAATAGAATTTTTATGGATATTTCAACATGGTATGAATTCCAATATAAAATTTTTGGATTTAATTAAAAATATAAAAGTTCATCGTTTATTGCTAACAATACAGTATTAGTGTTAAATTATAATAATTCTATTATGCAAATAAAAAATTTAAAGAATTATACACATTGTGTTTTAAACGATTTTCAGTTAGAAAATTTAAAAGAAAAAGCTATTGATTTTAATAGCAATCTTATTAAACACTTGTATACAGTTCATCTACCGCAGTTAATTAAGCAAAAATGCACACTCGTTAATTTACCTTCTGAAATCGAGCGTGTTTTACTAACGAAACTTATCTCTTCTATTGAGGATAATGTACTGACAATATTAAACCAAATTTATGAATGTGTAGGATGTATATTTAGACACCAATCCCAAAGTCTACATACATGTTTCACCTTTAATAAACGTGAAAGATTTAATCACTTAGGGGATATGATTTTAATGCTTGTAAATTTTGATTATGTTATTTCAAGGTTTTTAAACGGAGTTGAATGTATCAGTGAAAACTTTTTACGTAACATTAATGTGGAATTTATTCGAAATGTATTATTTAAGTCCTGAAAATAAAATATTTTGCTTTAAATCTGTGTGTTTATTTAAACAAAATGTGTGTGTGTTTATTAATATTGTTTAACTTGCAATTTAAGATTAATGATTTCTCTTATATGTTTATAACAGAAACATGATAACATAGTATGTATACAAAATGTTAGTAACATACTACACATGTTAGTATATGTATTTTTGAACTATTATAAAAGTTTTTAAAATTTTACAAGATAACAAAATTATTTTTCAGTTAAAAAAGTTTTATAAATTTACAATTTTAAATTTAAAACTTAATTAAAGTATTTCATACTTTATCAATGTTGATTCGTCTTGTATGTTAATATTATATAATGGTAACATACTATATAGTTGTTATGTTACTACATATACTTATAAAAATAATTTAAACATGTTATATTATTGTAAAAGTTTTTAAAAAAATTACAAACTAACTTAATTATATTAAAAAATTATAAGTAAACAAAATAATTATTTTTTTAATTAAAATAAATTAACAAAAATGAAAAGTTATCAAAATTATTTTATAAATGTTTTAAAATAATTAATTTTAATAAATTGTGTCTATGTATACATATATATGTATGTACCTATATACATGTGGAACTTTAGTTAAGTAATAGAAATTCTCAAACTTTGTCATTAGAAACCCTATATTCTGATAATTAATAACAATTAGCTTTAAATTAAAGAAATAGATTAATTTATACTTACAAATATAACCCACTTATAATAGCACGTCCATCTTACATAGTTACTTCAGACATTATGCTTGTTTCTATCCTAGCAACAGGATGTTTTTGTCGTACCACGTGATTTCCTTTAAAGTCACGTGATCATGAAGATAAGAATTAAACACAACGTGTTTGACATTTTCACTTCTGCTATAGAAGAGGCTTGTTTGGTAAGTTATAATGTCCTGTATTCTTTATTTTACACTTTATTTTACAATTTATTAAGAAGATCTAATTTAAATAACGTTTATATTGCAAACGTAAGGTAAAAGCACTAAATTATTGTTTTAAAAGCCTTTTATTTTGTAATTTTGTCGACAATAAGATGATGTAATACATTTAAAATCTTACTATTGGGTTTTATTTTAGCATAAACATTATTTATTCAACTGGCTATTGCTTTTAGAAGTAACTTAATTTTCTTACACAAGCGGAAAATAATATTTCTTCATTAATATATCATGTTTACAAAATTTTTAAGTTATATATAATATAACTTGTAAATACATAGTATATTTATATACCAAATCCATAAGTATACATATATACTTAAATAACATGTAAGTATACATATACTTATAGATACTTATAGTATAAAAATATACTATGTATTTGCAAGTTATATTATATATAACTTAAAAATTTTGTAAACATGATATATTAATGAAGAAATATTATTTTCCGCTTGTGTAAGAAAATTAAGTTACTTCTAAAAGCAATAGCCAGTTGAATAAATAATGTTTATGCTAAAATAAAACCCAATAGTAAGATTTTAAATGTATTACATCATCTTATTGTCGACAGAATTACAAAATAAAAGGTTTTTAAAACAATAATTTAGTGCTTTTACCTTACGTTTGCAATATAAACGTTATTTAAATTAGATCTCCGATGTCAAGGCTTTTCTTATCTTGGTTGGTTCGTCTAACGCCATGTCTTGCATTGTACTTATTTAATTTAAATCAATTAAAATCGCAGATCACTTAAACGGAGAAAAAATTAGAACGACTTAACGGTACATAAACAGTATGAATATTATTTCAAATAAAACTTTTCATGAATGTAGAGGGCGCGCATGCTTAAAATAATTAAAAATAGCGTCACGTGATATATATCGTATACAGAAATTAGTCTGTATGTTAAACATAAGTAATTTAGCAAAGTATCTTTTATTATACAGTGGGTGATTTCGTTAAGTATAAATGTATTTTCAATTTTTATGTAAAAGTATACAAGTAATGTTTTATTATGTATTCATCGTGGCTTAAAATGCAAATTTAAATGTGTGAAAATACTCGTTCATTATATGGTATTGCTAATTAAGTAAATGAAATAATTTTTATACCTTAAACTAGATAAAAGAAGTAACGTTATCAGTAAGAAAACATAGGGATGTTATCCGCAAATAAGTAGTTTCCTGTTTTTGGTCTGGTAGACAACAGATCTATTTTCAAACTCGATAATCGTTATAATATTCGCTCAGTTTTGGTTTAAAATCTTAAATAATTTATCAAGTGAAGGGTAGTATTTTGTATACAATATGTAAGTTATATTATAATAATAGTACACATGTTTAATGAAAGAGTATAAAATCCTTAATTTTTGTAGAAAAATAAAACAAGTTTCTACATTTTCTAAAAAAAAATTGTAAAACTTTTCGAAAACTATACTTATTTATTCCATATACATAAATAAAAACTGACACATGATAAAAAACTAAACAAATATTTATTAAATAAATACGTTAATTTATAAATACATTGTTCAAATGCTTATTATAAAAGTCTACATTCATAGATTCAAAAAATAAATAAGTATAATTACATGTACATTTCTCTAGCAGGTTTTTCACAAATTCCTTAATGTTGAAATTTAACAAAGCACTGTCTGCGCACCAGTTAAACTGTTTTCTTAAATTATATCTCATACATTCATG
The DNA here is from genome assembly GCA_963931845.1 of Maratus michaelseni. Taxonomy (NCBI): domain Eukaryota; kingdom Metazoa; phylum Arthropoda; class Arachnida; order Araneae; family Salticidae; genus Maratus; species Maratus michaelseni. Next base: position 111,770,324 of record OZ007593.1, read on the forward strand.
ATCCATTTCTACTGGTTGGCCGATTGAACATAAATAACAGTCAAACGTGCGATATACTGATATCTCTAATTCATGATCGAAGCATTCTAAAAAATAGTCCATCGCCTCTTCCTCTGTAAAGTGAGAACATTTACATATTTTTACGTTTTTTAAAACATAAACAGGTAAAAGTTTTGTTAAAAAAGTTTGAATAAGACATTCGCTAATTTCAATACAGTTTTTCTCTAGTTTGAGATATTGTTCTTTTGTAAGTAGTAAACAATCAGGTTTCAATAGTTTTTGCAGTATGCATGATTCCTTATCCACATAAATCGTTAGTAAGTCGTTGTTAGATACGAATGTTTCTTTTTCTGCAGAGTCAAAATTAAATTTTGTCATTCTCGTTTCAAATTTATCAAAGGTTGCGCACGATATTGTAATTCCTTCATTTGTAGGGTACATTTTACCACTATTCTCAAATTCTTTATATTTTTGAATGTGAACGTTTAACTCACAGTCCTTATTCATTTGCACTTCGACAATCGTATCCTCCCCTAAGTCCCAATGGTATTGGGTAAAAACGTCAAAATACTGAAATATTCTACTAAATTCGCTGATTTCTGAAATTTCATAGTAAGATGTGTTAAGCGAAGTACTCATTTTCAGGTTTAGAAGTATCCAAAAAACAGGGTAAACAGATAGGTGATCAAGCAAATATACAGCAAGGTTTTAAGTAATTAGAAGAATAATCGTTTAAGTCAAAACTTTAAACAGTAAATTCATTATGGCGTACAAGTTTCTTATATTGCTATTCTTATCGTTGTAAAACAGGATGTTATTCTACAAATGTCGTCATATCCTGTTTTATTAACTTGTACATCTTAGGGAAAAAAAGTAACATTATTTATATTAATTGTGCGGAGCCTTCGTAGCGTAACTGACAGCGCATTGGGAAGCAAGTCAACAGGTTGACAGTTCGAATCCCATCATAAACATAATGGTAAGTTAAACTTTCTTTTTTAAAGTATATAATTAAAAATTTTAATACAGTATCCTTAAACCCCACTTGGTAAGTTAAAATTTGCTGTATTATATTATATAATTTATGTTACAAAATCTCTTGTATGCAAATTGGTAAGATACGCTTTGCTTTGCAAGTTTATAAAACAAACAAACCAACCAACCTTTTACAAGGTTATTTTATATGTTATAAATACATTCCAATGTGTTTGTAGGTTTAAACATTAAAGTTTATCGTAAAGCGTAAATTATTTTTCTAAATTTATAATATCATTAGTACTGTATAGTAATAATCCAATATGTACAGTCACGTGACACCTTTTCTTATATATCTTAAATCGCGTCTAATAAACATGGTCTCATGGTGTGTTCGTTTAAACCTACTGCAAATCAACACATCATGAGATCATTTTGTCAAGTTCGAGGTTCGAACCCCGCTTCATTTATATGTTTGTTAAAAGCTAATAATTTTCAACAAGGGAGTACGCGATTTCAAAGTGAAAGTTGTAGTCGAAATTTAATATTTTCTTAATTTCTGTGAAGAAAAAAAAAATGTTTTAAAACGTATGCACGTCTTGTATTTTATCACAATTAGTTCACTTCGTATATGCATGCTTGTGTACGTAACAAATAGTTCACTGTGTGTCTGTCTGCTTACCTGCCTGCCTGCTTGTCTGTGTGCCTGCCTATCTGCCTATATGTCGGTTTATAACTATAATTATTTACATGTGTCACTTTAAAATTTTTATTAAGTGCCTACGCTATAACTAAATATTTCCATTGTAAGCAGTTTGGTAAGAAACTTTAAAATATTTTATTAAGTGATATGCTTTAACTAAATATTTTCATTGTAAGCAGTTTGCTAAAAAACTTTAAAATTATTTATTATTTAGCTTTATGATAGAACTTAAATTTCTATTTCATATTCCTTTGCGAGCACTATGGTAACACATTTTAAAATTATTTATTAAGTGCTATTCTATAACTATATATTTCCAATGTAAGCAGTGGTAAGTTACTTTATTTTACACCATGCTATAACTTAAATTTCCATTATAAGCAGTATGATGAGATACTTTAGAATATTTTATTTTATACTATGCTATAACTTAAAATTCAGAAGCAGTCATTTTAAATTCCATAATTTTCATACTTACCGATAGAGGGCGACACCACTTTAAACTTTATCTCTCCTAAAATTAAAAAAAAGGGGGGGCAGGGGGCAGGGGGGGTGGGGGGGCAAGGGGATAGTAGTCGTTCTCTACCATAGCCGATACCTCGTAATATAAGACAATTTTAATTTTTTTAAAATTAAGCCCCCCCTTAAAAAAAATACCCCCCTACTATAAAATGCTGCCCCCTCCTAAAACCCCCTCTCCTATAGCACACCCTTTCGCCCCACCCTCGATTTTAAGTTTGAATTTTATCATCGTAGTCTTTTACAACAATTTAGCACCGCCGCCGCACCGCAGCACCGCTTCATTTAGCACCGCAGCACCGCCTCATGATATGAAACCCCCCTTTCCCACCTACTATGAGTAATAGAGAATAGTAAATATATGAGTTTGAGAAACATATTGAATCGTGATAAAAATCCGATTATGGAAATATTCGCATATTTTAAAATTTTGAAGGTGTTCAACATGTTTAATTTTGAAATTATTTTTTTAATATTGCATTTAGTCCGCATGGCAGATATTATTATGACATAATATAATAGTGGGCTTCGCCCGCTATCGGGCTGGTTTAGATATTCGAAAAGAAGAAAAAATAGATCGGTAATTTTTTTTTTTACTTTATAAAAAACATGACTTTAAACATGACTTTTTTTTTTGTAGCTAAATGAAATTTATTTGCAATTATTAAAGAAAGGATAAAGTGTTTTGAAAGGAATATTAAACGAAACCCTTTGAGCGATCTTCGACCTCACTTACCAACTTGTTTAATAACCCTGACTCGTTGGTCACCTGGAATTGCACGGAATTTATACTTTGAACGGAAAAACTACATTATTACATGTTAGAAAATGTCATTTGAAATTCAGTTAGCTCTAGAACGGCTTCTTGGGCAAATTTAACTCATGTCATTTAAACATATTTTAAACCAGAATTTGTATTTAATATTATATAAATTATTAAACTTTTTCTGTGTAGTATTAATTTAATTTATTTTATTACAACATTTCTATTTTGAAATATGTTTATTTTAACTCTCTTACCTCAACATATATGGCCATTACAGTGTTAATATGCAAAATTGAAAAATAAAAACAGGTCTTTCTGGCTCAGTCGTAAAGAGTTAGTTTATTTGTGTGTTCTTTTAGTTGCTATTTTGGCGAGATAGGTGATTTGTAGGGAAATACTTACTAAATGTAATTGAATGCATACGAGGTAAATATGTGAAACATTTATTTTAAAATTTTGCTGAAATCATAATTTAAAAATTGTTTATAAGCTATAACATATTTCAGACACTCATGCGAAGGTCGAACCCAATCCACTGAAATGATGAAATCGAATTTTTTTAATATGCCCCTTACTTAATATAGTAAACAACTTTTCAAACTTTTATTGACATCGATGAAATTTAACATGTATTTATAAAGAACAGAAAATAGCTGATAATATAATTAAATATAGCCCGATTGACTATAATATTATTCATATTTTCAAATCGCTTTTCTTTTGGGAAATATAATTTTTGATTTTTGATTAATGAAATCATCCAAGACTAATGTATTTTCAAATTTAGTTCTAATCCGACCAATATTTTGAAAGTTCTCGTTATTTCACAATGCTATAATATGTTTCCGAAGTTCAATTGAGGTTTAAACCCAAACCATTCAATGAATACCAACGGACTTCTTTAATATATCTCACTTAACGTAACAAATAACTTCTAAAAATTATTCAAATCAGAGAAATTTCACATATTCACATAGACACAAAATTCTAAGCACCCAAATCCGTAGTTAATATCCGAAGTTCAAAATTGTCACTTAAGCAAATATTTTAAACATTTCGTTTATGGACTTGTATGCTCTGAAAATTGTGTCTTAAGATAATGATGGATCTTAAGGATTCATCTTAGGATTTATTTTTTAGAGTATTATTTTTTAATCATTTCAAAGTAGTAAAACTCAATTTCTCAAAATATCAGTCTTCCTCAATTTATCTGTTCTTTTTTAAAATCTGAAGTACGGTATTGTTATAAACATATTACATTGCAAACATATTACGCTTTTACGTTAGAAATTTGCGTGCTTAGAAATATGGAAAGATGGTCGCCAAGCCCATCATGCATAATTTGAAAAAAATTGAATTTTCAGAAACACGTTAGGATGTATTTAGTACAGGAGAAAACGATTTCTATTAACATATACATAGGCACTAGACTTATATATATGATAACTTATTTAATGGAAAAAAGTTAAATAAGTACCATAATAAAAGCTTGGAAATTTGATGTCACACCATATTTTAGCCACAACTTTCGTTTTTATTTTTAAGCTTGGCTGTTTTTTTCTTTTGAAAAGTTATTTTTTGTTGATATAATTTTTTTTTAAAATATATTATACATAATTTAAATAATCTACTCCATGAAATTATTATGAGAATGTTATGTATATTTATATCTTACTTTCAGTTATTGTTTAAAGGGTTAACTTGAAATACCAATAGATTTTTCAATTAAACTAATTACACTCTTAAAAACAAGATACTAAATGTGGCTTGTTTAATACTTGTTATCCTTCGTTAAAAAATATCACTGACTTATCTATGAAATGAATAAAAATGAATACGTACATAGCGTGTCAGCGCTGCATTTGAAATCAAACGTGATATCACGCTGTTTTATTATTAGCTTTAAATCACATTGATTGGCGAATCTTTATAAAACGTAGTTAACAGTGAAAAGTACAAAATATCTTATCAATTTCTTAGATTTACATTATTTTATTCAATTAAACACTGTATTATTACAATAAATTTAAATGGAAACTTCACTTCTAAAACAAAAACAATTTAACAACTGGATTTCATTAATTTATAGGAAAATGACGTCAAAGGTATTCTCTGCCTGCGGACGAAATGCCTGTCCTTTACCGTGGTTTTTTAGAAATAAATGTATCATATTCAATTCCTTTTCAAAAATTTTGTTTACGGTTGGAAATAAATTTTAAATGCCGATAACTATGCCGATGTATACATTTTAGAAGGTACCTCTTCACTCAAAAATTAATTTTTTTTTAAAGATCTTTCTAAAAATGTAAATTTTATGAAGTTTTATATATATATATATATTAAAGCATAAACACTACGTTTGATTACTTTATTTTACAATATTAAAAGAACACACATTTTATCAGACAATTAAATTCACTAAACCAACATGAGTGAAAAATTGACCGGGGCCAGGACTTGAAAATGGGACCTTCAGCGTACCGCGCTGACGCGCTGCCACAAATCCACCCAGATCGATATCCTAGCCCGGAATTCCTCACCCTTATTCATATTGGAAACAGTCATCTGCCAAAATTTGAAGTCACATTTAATTGTCTGATAAAATGTGAGTTCTTATAATTATGAAGTTTTACTAAAAAAATATCTTCAGAAAAAATGGCTGACTTGCAGATGGAATTTGATGTAGGTAACCGTAACTGATTTGTGCTATTATAATACAGACTAGTATATACCCCCTGTCAAAAATGACAGGATATTGACTCAATATTCAATTTTTGAAATAGTTCAACGAATGGACAAAACATTCAAATTAAATATTTAAAAAAAATAATCCATGTGTGAAATTTTCTGAAAAAAAAATGTTATCAATGTGTTTCTAAAGAGCTTGACTCACCACATAGCTCATTTTTTGATTATATAAGCAAAATTAAATGGAAATTACTCGGTACTATTTATTCCTTATATTTGAATTACGTTTCATAGGAAAAAAAATAATTTTATTTACGTTGGAAACAAAATTTAAAAATTTGTTTGTATTATCTACCGGTAGATGGCACCATCTTCTCTTATATGGTCCAATGTTGCTTGTGATTTCCAAGCAAGCCACCTCGACTGTCTTTCTCTAATTAATCGCCATCTACGTTCAATCGGCGTTTCATCATTTTAATCAGGCATCGCTAAAACAATCCTTAAATAATATAAAACAACAATAAAAACTGATTTGATTGAACATATTCAAATCCACCGCGCGTTCAAAACAACATTTAGAAAGATCAACAAAGATGTTAAAGCAGTAAAACTCACGTTGCCAAATAGCAATCAGTACAGCACAAATAATTTTGATGAATGATTCTCAAAAGTGAATGACTCACATTTTTTTTTTTTTTTTTTTTTTTTTTTGCAACAATAATAATAATGATTAGCAAAGTGAAATGTAATTTCTGAAATTTTCACATTAAATTTTAATATGCTAATTATATGCAAATATTAACTTGTATTTTTATCAAAGTTCGATTGTTTATATTAATTGACGAAAGATGGCTGCAAAAATAGTCTTTGAAGGTTTTAAACAAAATTAAAATATTTAAAGACTTTAATATGCTTTTACAAATATTTAAGAACAGAATCAGATAATTAACCTTTTTTTTTTTAAATGAAGCGTTCAAAGAGTCATTCATTTGTTTCAAGATTTAGAAATTCTGAATGGCAACAGTGTTTGTTTGTTTATATATAGTAATTTGATGTTTATAATACTTTATTTTTAATTTGAAACTTAATACATTATAATTGGATAAGATATACATGTTTTATGTGAAAATATGCAGAACAGACATGATTTCACGTAGAAGAAATTATCGTTTAGTGGACATGTGTTAGCATATCTTTTTCAGTAAGCCTAACATGGCGTTTAACTACGGTCGACTCGCAGACCAGAGTGGTACCGTTACAGACACTTTCTCGCCTTTGGATTTTATTATAAGTAAGATGGTACACAGTAGTTGGCGGGTTTTATATCTTTTTTTTTTCATATCTTTTTAATTGCCAAGTTAATTAACAGTTTTTTGCTAATTAAGGATAGATTTTTTTTACACTGGATTTTATAAAAGCACGTAGATTACGTAATTACTTGTCCAAAAATGCAACCCTTTTTTTCTGTCCAATATTTAAGTCTGTAGGTTGTTTGAAAAAAAAAGTTTGACGAAGAAAAAGTGATCATTTTAAGTAACTCGACGTTTTTTAAAAAAAAAAATCTATATCTCTGTTTATAAATCACTTATGAAGATGAGTTTGGTCCCAAATTGAAGAATTTCTTCTTTAGATTCTTCTAGTTTTTGTTTTTTTCCTGCGACGCTTGGTTTATTTGATATCTGATATTTTAATCTGGCATGTTTGGTCGATTTAACATTGCGAAGTTGCTTCCTGTAAATAAGCAGCAGCGGTCTGTAGTCTAGTTCTTGGCGTTGTTTGTTTGGCGTTTTTTTTATAGCTTGGCTTGGCAGAGCGACCGCACTGCTTGATATATAAGAAGTCATTAAAATAATAAATCAATTTCTAAAAAATAATCAAATAATTCTAAATGAGTTTCCCATTCAAACCAATACTATGTACGAATTATTTTTGTTGATTTTTATTCTTTTGAAATGAATGATTAATTATGATTTTAATTTTGAAGAAAATACATATTTTATGAATATAGATTAACTTATATTAACAATAATTTTACTCTATGAAACACTAATTACAAAATTACACATTTCCTGAAAAAATGTTGATAATACAAAAAATGTTAGCAAACTATGTGCGCATATATAATACTAAAAAGAAAACCTGTAATGATTTGAGCTTTAGAAAAACGCTATAAATGTGTTATATAACTATACTTCTGTTTCAAATATTTTTTAATTTTAAGTTGTAACAATCTATCATCATAATATCGGTAAATAATCATTACATTAAATATTTTTATTTATTCATTTAATAAAGATTTTAAAAACGTATTAGTAAAACAGAGTATTTGCATACATAAATTATGTACCTTTAGTTTTTGTATTTTTGATAATTATCTGTTTAATGGTTCATTAAGATTTGTTTGTTAGAGTAATTAAAATTAATTACTTCTAAAAAAATTAACTAAATAAAAGGGAATTCTTTTCTTAGGCAACTTTGAGAGCAGAATACATTTTTTTTTAGTTATTAATATTAAACACATTATTTTCAAAATACTGCTTTAGTTTACATTAATTAAAATTTTAATTAAGTAAATTATATGAACACACACATATATATATATATATATATATATATATATATTATATTTAAAAAAGCCATTTTATTTTGAGAACATGGTAGATTATATTTTAAATAAAATAGTTCTGTTCTTGAAAGCTTAACATTAAAAAATATAAAAATTTAATTTTATTTATTAATTTTTTTAATTTTAATTTTTTATTAAATTATTATTTTTTTTTAAATTTTCTGAAATTTCTTAATATTTTATGTTATTTATACAAGTTTCAAAATTACTACTCGTATGATTTATTCACCAATCAGTATGATTGTATTACAATAAAAAAGTGCACTTACGTATCCATAGTTTATTATAGTTCCTTTACCCGAGGTTATTGTGTCGAGTTCTTTCAGATAACAGACCATATGTCATTAACAAATGGTTGACTGAGTCAATTGTATTGGCTGGGATGTCGCCAGATAGCTGAGTTTGTAGAGCATTGACAATTAAAGCCAACAGTTTTGGGTTCGAGTCCGGTCCTGGAAACATTTTCACTCTGTTGGAAAACTTATTACTGGTATGAGTTTTTCACCAATCAGTATGATTGTATTAAAATATGAAAACTGTTATATCGTATTCATCGTTTATTGTAGTTCCTTTACCTACGTTTTATTCTGCTGATCTGTTTAAGATAACAGAACAGATATCTTTACCGAATGGGTTTCTGAGGGAATTGTGATGGCTGGTACGTCGTCAAGGCAGCTCAACTAGTAGAGCAATGGCAATTAAAGACATCAGTTCAGGGTTCGAGTTCCAGTCTGAACACATTTTTACACAGTTCGAAAAAATACTTCTCATGTTATTTATTTACCAATCAGTATGATTGTTCTAAAATCGGGATGTAACTGTTTTTTCCCTTTCTTTATTTACAGCGGCATTTTAAACACAGTCCAATATATGCAGTTTATAGTGCCAATAGTGTTTATAGTTATTTCAATATTGAAAGTTTGATATTGAAAATGAAATCTGTAACATTTATATTTCGTGTACAGGGAAACATAAAATATTCCGTTACATAATGTTATATGGTGAAAAATCGTTTACGGTGCATTTTATTAATGTTACGATATTTTAAACATAATGAGATGGACTACAACATGTTTTCTCAGGAGTATAGAATAAAAAAACATTCATAGTTCATGCAAGCGTAAATGAATTCCATTACATTTAATCAATAAGGAAATATCGTTTGTGGTGATTTTTAATGATGTTTTCATATTTAAAAAATAATGGGTATAGCATTTATCGTATGCATGGTTCTTCTTATTTATTATCTGTATAATCAGCATATGGAAATTATTGATTAATCTACACCTCGCAGGAGTCACGATACGGAATATAGAATGTGGACGATTTTGCATCAGCATAGTTTTAAAGCAAAATGTAATGCGTCAATCTTGCAATCTTTAGGTACACAATGTAATGACTTACTGTCGAATATACATTTTTAGCTCACGGGCTATAAAAACCTGAGAGCTAATGTGCCCGCCCGTTCTGTATGTATGTACGTAACGCGATAACTCTTGATAGAAATAACTATTTTGCTTCTTATTTTGTTTTTAGGTTCTTTGTTTCCCCCCCCCCCCCTCAATTTAGATAAATGGGGTTTTCATGCAGAATTATCTGATTTTCTTCAAATTTTGTATATAGGTTCATTGTGATAAGGCGCTTCCTTGATTAGTTTTGGGAATTCACTGGTTAAGTATAAAGGGGGGAAACGGAGGGGTAATCTCCCTTAATTTAGATAAATGGGTTTTTCATGCAGAATTTTCAGATTTCCTTTAAATTTTGTATATAGGTTCATTGTGGTAAATATCTTTCCCGATTAGTTTTGGAGGTCCATTGGTTAAGTATAAAGGGGGGAAACGGGGGTAACTCCCCTTAATTTAGATAAATGGGTTTTTCATGCCTAATTTTCCGATTTCCTTTAAATTTTGTATATAGGTTCACTGTAGTAAGCAGCTTCCGTGATTAGTTTTGGGGGTTCATTGGTTAAGTAAAAAGGGGGAAACGGGGGGGCTACCCCCCTCAATTTAGATAAATGGATTTTTCATGCAGAATTATTCGATTTGCTTCAAGTTTTGTATATATGTTCATTGTAATAAGGCGTTTACCTGAATAGTTTTGGGTTTTCATTGCTTAATTATAAGAGGGGGGGGGGTGATCCCCCTTAATATATTGTCGATTTCTTTATTTTTCGAGGGGCTTATTTCAAATTCTTTGAAATAAGAGTATAATATACAATTAGTGTGAATAGCCTGTGAGCTCAATGCCCTCAATTTAACTGGGCAGTTTTCTTTTAATTTACTTCATCTAATACTTTGTGAATAAATTCTCGGTTTCTAATTATGTACCATTTTCAGTGCTTAAAAATAAACAAGCTTTAACTTTCAACTTCGCTTTTAGATTAAGGTATAAAACCAAGTTAAAAATCAACTAGATATCGTTTCATATGATTCGATTAAAAATTTGTAACAATCATGGAAGAAAGAATGTACAAGTAAACATAGAAAAAAAAGTGAAAACATAGATGACATATGAAGACAAAAAAGACAATGAAAGATTAACATTATCTGTTTTATGGATATTTCAAGCTGTATGATAGAATAAAATTATTACAGATGCTATACACTATCTCATATTAGCTCCACAAACTGTCTCACTGCCCCATCCCCACATCCTGAGATTGGTGGTATTTTATTCAATCTACGTTAAACATATTTCAAATTTTAACGGATTAAATTTCTCACCATATTTTAGTGAATCTTTTAGAATCATTTGCCTAAATTTTTATTTAAGTGTTACAAGACCAATGTTTTGATGTCCGCCATAAACTTTTGTCTTATCAAGAAAGTAATATATTTTGTCTTGGATTTTCCTTTTTTAATTTTGAGTGGTTTCGTAGTGGATAAAAGTAAAGTAATATATTGCTGGCAAAAGAATGAGAAAGCCAATTTTATTACTATAAAAATTGGTGCATTTTCGTAGGCCTTTCCTTAGTTCCATTTTTGTAGGTATCTCATATTAGCCAAGATTAACCCTATTCAGAAGATCACAATGAATATGGAAAAGGTGACTAAACCACTCCCCTATTATTCATAAGCGATTTTGTAGCTCGCGCTTAATGAATAAATGACCTCAAAGCCCAACTAGGTGGTGAGCAAAAGATTTCTTCCATGCACAGAGTTTCCAAGTCTCCGGATTTTTGCACACCAGTAAATTTTTAGAGAAAATACTGTTCTTTTAAATCGCAAAATTCTCTGATTAAAGAAAACAACATTTTCTGTACTAAATTACTGGTATCCAAAAAGCCGGAGACTTGGCAGGTCTGCATGCACTTTTCAAGAATTCTTAATTCAACTACAATATTACGTAGTGTACATATCTCACACAGTGAAGTGTGATTCTGAAATCCTGCTATGTGACAGTTTAAATGTACTCGTCTAATACATCAAAGCAAAATTGTACTTAGGTGATTACAATTGTGTCATAGTAGTTCGAATGACAACAACGATTTCGAATGACAACAGCCTATATTAAATTGAATGTGATTGCCAGTAAAATACTCAATGATGTGCCATGCCACCCTCTCTGAAATACGCCAACTGGCACTCAAGAAGTAAATAAAAATAAAGGAATGTTAAAAAGATGAGTTTTTTCAAAATTGAAAGAGAGTCGTTTTTTACGAGAGAGGTACTTGAAAAAGCGTTGCTTTTATTGTTCCAACAGTACTTGTGTTTCGATATTTTTTTTTATAATTTCAGTTTTCCCCCTTTTTTATATAAAACTTTTGTTCCAGAAATTTAATATGTCTTCAGAATTATAAAAATTGCTTTAAGCTATAAAATATATTTGAACCATTCCATTTGTAAAGTGATTCCTGAATGAATTAATATATATAGAATTAAATGAAAAATATTTACAGAATAATCATTAAATGAACAATAAATAAATATGCATATTAATGCGATATTTTAAAACGTATATATTGTGACCTAACATTAAAGTCACCTTTGATGCTACTACTAAAAGATTATTATTCTGTTTTGAAAGGTTAAAAAAAAAAAAAAATGCAGTACACAGATTTTTCTTCTTTCTATTGAACAGAACAATACAGAAGATTAAACAATTTCATTACAAACAATTTAACACCTGAAGAAATGTTGAAACTTTTTTATTTGATAATTACTCTTTAATACGTTGTTTGCTTAGTTACTAATAATTATATTTCTTAAAAACTCGTAAAAACCAAATAAGACTATAAGCTATTTTTAATGCGTATACTTTGATTAATGGATATTAAATAATAATTAAGCAGATACTATATATAAATATGGGTACTTTTCGTCAAAAGAACAACAGGTCAAATAAAATTTAAATGATAACAGTAATTTGGATTTGATTGGTTAATTATGGATAATTTAATGAAGAAAACTTAGTAAACAATGTCATGTTTGTGTAAATTAAGTTAGTTATGTTAACGTAATTTATAGCTACCCTGCCCTTTATACACATTTTACAATTAAGGGAGCGGAGAATTTAAATGGAGCAGAAATACAAATTTTTGTTTTTGTGTTAAAATATATTGTTGAAATTTTAAAACTATCAAAAGATTGCCATGTATTTCGGAGAGAGATCATTTTCTTACTTCTTATAAAGGTAAATAGTGAAAATAACATATATATATTTTTTTCAATTACATTTTTCGCAAAATAAAGCCCCTTTAGCAGATGAAAGTTTCTTCTCTGAAAATGAGTAGACTGGAGATGCTAAGGTTCGAACCCATGTCACGCTTATTCACCTAACCGTTCGGGGGTTTCCTTATTTTTTTTTAGTGTTGCTTAGCTTGCGTAAATAAGGTTAGATTCCCCAAGACAGACCCCTACGGATGGCAACCCGCATTACTGGGCTTATATATATATCTCACGCAGATAAACAGCCATAACAAAAAACATCAAAATACACCATCTTAAAATGTTTTTTTTTTTTTTTTTTTTTTTTTTTTTTTTTTTTTTTTTTTTTTTGCATGCATTTACATGTTCTGTGCAATTCAGCTTAAATTTTTCAACATCGCTAAGGGATAATTTTGTTATATAGTACAATATATCAATATATGTGACCATCCGTTTTGTAATGATGGTTCATTATGATTTTAAGATTAGCAGTAAAATTGATTAAAGTGTGAATTTTGCATGAAAATTTAGTTTTGCCTGTCTTTGTTAATTTTAGTTAGTCGTGTCAGTTTTTATTTATTTATTTATTTATTTATTATTTTTTCGTTAAATAACAGGATGTCAAATTAAACAATGGATGCAAAAAGTTGTATTATGTATCAATATCGTCGCTTAGTGATATCAATATTTCAGATTTGCCACAGGCGACTATTTATTTATTCTATTTCAAAAGGTTCTTACCACTTTATCGAAACTATAATTCTGTCCATGTACTTCCTTAACAAAATTAAGAGAAATCTACTACTAAGAACATTTCTTTTTAATAGTGGTACGACTAGAATATAAAAATAATCGCTTTTGTACACCCTGCACCCAGAAAAAAGTTTTGTTGAATCAACAAAAATTTGGTTGACCCAACAAAATTTTTTGTTTAAACATAGGTCAATGGAAATTTTGTTTGAATCAACAAAAAAAAAATTTTTTTTGCAATTCAAAAAAAAAAAAAAAATTGTATTGTCAGCAAAAAATGTTTTGTTAATTCAAGTAAAATGGTTCAATTTTACTTGAATTTTGCTAAAACAAGCAAAATGTACTTAACAAAACATGTTTTGTAGTTTTAATCAATTCCTTTTTCTGGGTGTGAGTGTTTGGATCAAAACATACATTAAATAAAATAAATTTGAGAAATTGTATTTGGGATACATAATGATGTTATTTTCATTACAACTGTTATAAAAAGAATTAAAATACACTCTCTTCCAAGTACATAGTACTATATCGTAATGTGTAAATTTTAGTAATAAATTTTACTCAAAACAAAAATTCGTATTTCTGCTCTTTTCAAAGCCCACTGTTCTCTTAAAAAAATAGTTTTAGTAAATATTTTACTGAAACATTTTATTCTATCTTTGGATATTGATTAACGGAGCCCAGAACTTGAATAACTGATACACTGGAAATCACAAACCTAACTGAAAATCGAAAAAGTAATCTTTTAGAAAGCCTCCAATTTCTTTTTTCGTCTTGTGTTTAACTGTGACACAATAGAAAATAATCGGCTTCCTTCAACGACACACTCTTTGAAATAAAATTAGGATACGTTTTAAGTGATCAAAGTATCTTTATCCAGCATTAAAATAAATTAACTGCTATACAGAATATAAAAACTTTTAATTTCAAAAATATATAAAATAAAGTATAACAAATGCAATAGAAGTTATAAAATATTTGTTTTTATATATAAATTTTTCTAAAATCAGTTTATCGCAGATCTGCCAAATATCTATATCTTAGAGTACTACTATTTTCCAATAGAAATTTTCTCTGTATTTAATCCAAAAATTCTGAGATTAAATAAGATAAATGTTACTATTCGAAAATAGTGGTTCTCAAAAATACGAACAGTTGGCAGTTGTTATCAACTAATATTGAATGTTGTCATTAGATAATATTTAAATAAAATTCCAGAAAACAATCTCATTTAAAATACCAGCTTTTTTTTAATAGAAGACACTTCTACGAAATATAACAATGATTTTTATTTATCTGGCACTGTGTCGATGCACATAAATTGCAACTTTTTTTTTATATAAATTATCTTTAACACAGTTTATCACAGAACTTCCAAACCTTTATACTTTTGCGTATGCTATTTTCCAATTAAAGTTTTAGATGTATTGAAAGCAGAAATGAATGATATGGATTAGTATTCGAAAATAGTACTTCTCAAATGCGGAGTGTTATCAAATAAAATTGGATATTGCCAATAAGTCATATTATAGTAAAATAAAAAAATATTTAAAAAAAAAACAGTTTTTGCTTCAACTTTTAAGAATAAAACATACTTGTCAGAAATATAACAATGTTTTTTTAGGTGCGTTCATAATTATATAAATACGTAGCACCTACAGTCGTCGTCTGGTCCGTCCGTCCGCAAATAAAAACGCAAAAAATACCTAACCGAATGGTTTGAAATTTAATATGTATAATCGTTGCAGAATTTTGTCAAGGCATTTCAAATTTTATAAAAATCGAATCAAAACCTTAAAAAGATATATTTTTTTCTTTATACTATTAAATCCTATCATACGTAAATTATCTATACTAATATTATAAAGGAGTAAAGATTGTTTGTTTGTTTGCTTCTTTGTTTGTAGGGGGTAATCTCTGGAACTACCGAACCGATTTCAAAAGTGATGGTGGGAAATTGATGGTGACAAACCCTGCTCCAACATAGGCTATATTTTATGTCGATTCCACTACCCCAGGAGGGTGCAGGAGCGAAAAACGTTCTAAAATTGCGATCTTTTCTATACTGAAGCAGCTAGAAATTTGAAATTTGGCGTTGTAGTTACTTATAAGATGTAAATGCTCTCTGAGAACAAAATAAGAAAAATTCGAAATTTAAAAGGGTGAAATGAGCGAAAAGCGTTCTAAAAACATTTTAAATTACAATTTGTATGGAATCTCTAGAACTACCGAACCGATTTCAAAAGTGATGGTGGCAAATTGGTGGTGACAATCCCTGCTTCAACAGCCTCTTTAATAAAAAACTATGCGTTTCTGACGACTGGGTTTTTCGCTAATTGTTGCCACAGATTAATCTCGGAAAATGAAACATTTGAAGTTACTGAAAAAAAAATAGTAGCTCGAAAAGTAGTTGTCTGAAAATTGTTAGGCAAACTGTGTTTGAAAGGTAAAAAATTATATTTTTCTTGATATAAATTTCAAATCTAATGATTATGCCATTTTTCAAATATTGAATTTGAAAAATCACCAAATTTCACAATGGAGTACCATAGCGAAACCTTCATGCGTTAAAAGATAATGATAAGGGCGACGTGTCCTGGCGTGTATATTGGCTATAGCACGAGTCACAAATTATAGTAGCCTTATTATTCTGTTAAAATATGAAAGTGAATTATGAAATGTCAATATTTTGTTGGATTAAAAGTTCGTTATAATAAGAAATTGACCAGCGTAGCGCGCGTAGCTTGCTAGTATAATATAAAAGCGCAAGCCATGTAACTGAAGAAAGCAAATACGGACAAACAACTTCTTTTTTTCATATGTGAGGCAGCCATATCTATTCAAAAAAAAATTTCGAATAAAATTGCAAAATTTACAGTTTTAGAAGGATCTTTCAAACAAATTGTTTGCTTGAGAGATGAGTTACATTAAAAATTTATAGACTTTGAAATAACTTCAGTGGAAATTAGGTTAACAGCCGAAGATATGAATCCATTAAAGTAAATAACCGCAAGAGATTCGTTCATTATGAGTCATAAATATATTAAACTATGAAGGTAATATTCGCAAAGCAAGATCTTTATGGTGAATTTTGAAGCGCTGTCTGATGCAGAAAAAAACTCGCATCTGTAAACGTGGCATACGTAATAAGAAAAAAAAAGGCTTGCTCATTTCTCTCATAACAGACAATATAATTCATTTCACTGAAATAATAAGGATGATTTTTTTACGTTGCGAAACTAGTTATAAAACGAACGAACCTCTTTTGTCACGTTTAACGTACAATTTCCAACTTGTTTCATTTGCTAATTTGTCGGTTATCGTAAATTACAACATACAATAGAAATAAAAAAATTGAGTATTGAAGTATTTATATGTATGTTTCAGTTTTAAATTATATATTATGTAAAAATACTTCATTGACAATCTTTTAACTTATGATAGAAAAAGTAATGTTTTGAGTGAATTAGAGAATACACTCGACAGCATACGATATTTTCTAGCAAATGTTAAACCAATGGAAGTGTTTTCTGCAAATGTTTCGATTTCATTTCAATATTTTAAATTTATTCTTTAGGTATACAGAATTTGTTCTCAGTTTATTTTTAATTTTGGACCTGGTGAGAAAAAAAATTAAACTGTGAGAGAAATTGAAAACAAAATACAAACCTGCCAGGCTAGCTTTCGACCTGAGATGTTCTAAAAAGAATCATTTAAAAATATTGAAATGCAAACGATATTTTTTTAGCTTTCGAATGTTGCATATTTATGAGTGTAGGCTCTTAATATTTAAATCCTAGCTATATTATAAAACATTAAAGCAAGTATGATATGTCTTGTAAAATGTGTCTTTTTGATCTGAAAATGAATTCCATACAGCATCGTTTATTATTTTTCAAAAATTTTGAAATTTTAACTGGGGCATCGTTAGTAAGATAAGCATAGAGTACTAATAAGCATAGAGTATTTAAAAGGAAATAAATATTCAATATTTTCCCAAAAGGTGTGAAAATATTTTCAGTTGAATGAATAATTTCATTTTAATCTCCCTTTGTAAACTTTTCAAGAATGTATTTTTCATCGCTAATTAGCAATTAAATACACTTCAATTGCATTATCATTAAGCTAAGTATTGCATTGTTGTAACTATAAAGACAATTTTTATTAAAACAAATGTTGCTGAATTTATAATTTCTTGAATTAATTAATTTTGTTAAGTGGAATTGTATTTGAAAATTTCCACGATATTCTGCATATGAAATCCTTTTTAACACTTTCCAACATAGTTGAAAAGTATTTATAAATTCGATGTGTCTGTCTGTCTTCCGTCTCTCCGTGCTCTAACTCGAATAAATATACTCTGATTCCCAATCAATTGAAATATGTTATTCAGCTTTTCTATGGCATATTCGTAGTGTGGCATTTATAGTTCTTTTACAGGGACAGTCAAAATAATTCCGTTACAGTACGGTCTATGGGGAAAATCGTTTACGGTGTATTTTAATGATGTTACCCTATTTCAAACATATTGAAATTATAATGTATCTATGAGGTACAGTACAAGATTCTTACTATATAATATAATGAGAATAACATTCATCGTTCACTTATAGGGACACGCAAAATAATTTGGTTACAGTAATGTATGTTAACAATAATTGTTGGAAGAGTGTTGTCAGTTGTGGTAAGAGTTTTTAAATTTGACTAAATGTTTGTCTATAACCTGGTGTATAAAAATTCTATAGATCATATATAAGACAGCACAAAAGATCTCTAGTTATTGGCAGAAATTGCTTGCGGAGAATTTTGAATTTTGCTATGTGTTTCCTAACGGAACTAAATATCAGCATACTTTAGGCACATACAGTGTTGCATAATAGGCTATTGTGGGTAATTCCTTTTCAATTTATTTAATTGTTTTAATATATATATATATATATATATATATATATATATATATTTAATTGTAAAAACCAATATCAAAAATTTTAATAAAACTGTACGACAAAAGCAATCTTAAAAAACTAGCTTTGCCACAATTTTGTAATACAAATCCTATATTTTTGAATCGTATTTTTTTCTTTATCCTGTTTATTACGTTGTTTCATGTTTACACATGAAAAAAAATACAATTTAAAAAATTATAAATAAAATTTCATAATCTATAGAAATGCATCATATTTATTGTTATAACTTGAATAAAAATTGTTTCTTTTTCATGTAAAGTTTTTAGAGAATTAAATTTATTTTATGAAAAAAATGTTAATTCCTTAATTTCTTCGAAACTTAGCCTGCCGAAATCGTTGAAAACCGTGTTTCGATATAATAGTGTGTAAGGTTTTAGACAAAATTATTACTATTTAAGCGTCAATTACCTTAACTGCTTTTAGTACGACCGTAGCTTTAAGAATTTTCCTAACGGACTCACTGTACGCCAGTCTTAATGTCAAACATTATGAAAGTTATTTATTTTTTTTCGTCATTTCAAGCCTTTTTGGTCCCCTTAAATAAACTCAAAGTCTAACAGAAGTGGGATTTGATTCGTCATTCAAGGATATTTTTTTCCATTAAAAGAACACTGCTTTTATTTATCTTGCCTTATTTGTTTAGTACTCATGAAGATTGATTCTTTGTCAACAGATTAAATTTGTCTTCCTAAGTACACGAATCTACTTCACTATATTTTTTTAAAAATAAAGAATGATGAAGTCTTTCTTGAATGGCTTTCTTCTTTCTCTTCATTGCAATTTTTTCTTCTTTTTTAGTACGTAAAGTAAAATAGATATGTCTGCTTCTTGAATTTCATTTAATTGTGTTTAGAGGATTCGATAAATTTAAACTTTTTATATTTTCTGAATTGTTCTCGACATAATAATAAAATTTATTTCAACTAATTAAATTATTTTACTTTGTTTAAGTACCTATTTTATTTGTTTCACAATGTGGACAAATCTATTGTGAAAATCAAAATTTCTGTATCATATTAGCAGTTTTCAATATGAAGACCATATGACGCTACACTCTCAGAAAAAACTGTAAATTTATGAGCGTTTGCCCTTCAATTTTCACGGGCAACAGCCTTATTTGATGAAAAACGGTCTGATCCACTAAATAAGCGGCCTTATCCCTTAGATACTTAGAAAATTAAGAGCAATTCACATATTCTTACAGTTCTAGCCCATATGTTAGCGAAAATACGGTATGACCCCATACATTGTCCTCCGCTACGGTGTAACCCTTCATTTTACTCGTGTTTAGAAAATTTTAACGCGCCAAAAAAGCGATTCTGTGATGATTATTTAACGTACTACGTGCTACGGAGCAGTAAGTAAAGAGTTATTGTGTTTTAGAATGCATTATATCCTGTGCATTATAATGCTGTATTACTTTGCCCCGTAAAATTACGGGCTGCACAAAATGATGGGCATGGTTTTTTTTTTACGGGGTATGACTGGAATCTCTGCTGCCGGCCTCTGCCCGTAATTTTACTGCATTTTTTTTTACAGTGTACATGTAAAATGGGGTTGTATCTTGAAGTTCACGAAAATGTAAGTGAAAATGTAAGTGAAACTGTATGAACTATCAATCACTTTAAGAAATTTGGAATTTCTAATTTTGCTCTATTTGTATTAATTGTATCAGCAACTTTTACAATTTCTTGCGACAACATTACATTTCATATAAAAAAAGTTCATTACCTTCGAAATTTCGTTAAAATATTTTTATTCTAGTTAGAGTGATGAAAAAGAATCCGAATTCTAATATGTGTGAGATTCCCTGCATTTTTGTCAGAATAAATGGATTAGGATCCTAGTTTCTTATACAAGAAAAATATCTGAAGTGAATCCACTCAATTTTCTGAACATTATATAGTATACATTGAATTCTGTTAAATTTCAGACACAGTGGAATCAAATGGATTAGAACATAGGATCTCCTGTTTCAAAATAGGAGGTGTTACACGTGATCCAATAATGCTTGAGTAGGTCATCACAATATACACTTTTACTCTGTCACATCTCCTTGGTAGTGTTTTTCATATAGCAGGTTGTAAAATGGTCGTAAAATGGTTTAAATGTCTAATCCGTAGCCGGATATGTACGTGAAAACCTACACAGTGCTTGCGGCAGTCGTTTAAAACTTAAACGCCATCGCCAAATGGGAGCTAAATCGGGCGTACTATTTAGAAGATATCGGGCTCACTCACACATATACACATACATCCTGATTACAATGCTTTGCTAACACTATGTATTTAGATAATATAAATGTTTGTGGTAGTGTGCACAGCCACTTTTTAACGTTTGTCATTTTTTTCGGAATCACCCTGTATATTTACAAACGAACGTCGTTAATTTTTGTTATCTTTTTAACACTATCATTCTAATACATTTCTTATAGGCAACGTTCCTCTTTATTAACTCATATACTTTTTATATAATAAAGAATATTTTTCAGTACTACATTAATAATATACTACATAACGTAATAACACATAATAACACAGGTATGAAATTTAATACAGTTAAAAACCTTTTTTGATATAACGGAAAACGTTTTTGATAATTTTAGCTGTTCTTTACACAAGATTTGGTTCTGAATTTAAAAATGTTATTCAATATGGTGTGTATAATACCATTTTTGCTCAAACTTCAATTTTCTTATATGTAAACAATATTACAATCGGCCAATTGCATTTGCAACACATGTTTTAAATTAAGTGGAAAACATTTTTTAATCAAAACTATTTGTTGTTTGACAAAATTAAATGTGTGTAGTGTTACATACTTAAAAAACTACTTGTTCATTACTTGTTCATTACTTGTTACATACTTGTTCATTAAAAAAATTTACATAATTTGAAATGAAACTTGGCGATCAGGATAGACCAACGGTTCCAAACACTGTCTGATACTATAATTACGATACAATTATTGAAATTGGTAAAGAAATCCTATGAGATGTAATCGTCCCAACTGAGCGAAAAAGTCCGGTCGAGGTTTCGAAATAATTCACCCAGTTAATCTTAATGATCAAAGCATATTGTCTGATATCTGAATCAGCACAACATAAGAAATCACATTTACTGGGACCTCCAATAAACGCTGGAAACGTGACTACAGTTGATTACATTTGACACAAGTATGTAAATTGATAAAGAAATCACATGAGATGCAATCTTCCCATCTGAGGGAAAAAGTCAGAACTAGAATTCGAACCCGGGATCACTTATCTGAATCTGCCAATGCTCTACCAACTGAGCAGTACCGGAAGAATATGGCTAAACTAATTCACCCAGTTAACCTTAATGATAAAGGTGCAGACTCTCAATATTTGGAAGGAGTCACTGGCTCCTAAACCCAAAAAATCCAGTGGCCACAATTGTGAAACAAACGCATAAAAACAATAGTGTTTATAATTATATTTGGTAAAAATCTAAAAAAAAAAAAAAAAAAAAAAAAAAAAAAACTCAGGAATTCAAAGTGTAAAGTAATTTATTTAATATAAACACATGTACAACAAAATTTGAATATTAATTAAATCTTAAATCATGTACATTCAGAAGATAAAGTTGGGCAAGATACGGTTTAAAAAAATATTTATAAGCTAAGCAATCATGATAGTGGGGAATATCAGAAAAATAATATTTCTTATTTTGATTTTGCCAGACAAAAGTACATATGAAAGAAAATCGGAATTTGTGAGATTATTTTGCAGTATAAAAATCAAAACACACTTCAAACATTTGTTTATATATATATATATATATTTAAATCACATTCTATGTAAAATCATCAGATTCAAACTGTTACGAATAACATTGCTATTCGAATATATTTAATAGTTTGCTGTGTTAAACAGATCATTCTGAAATGTTAAGATAATAATAATGTTTGTTATGTGTTTTGGTCTTAATCTTTAAAACAAATATCAACATTTCACGATGGGGACTGGGAATACCAGAAATCGATTACTTTTAAATCCCATGGCGACTTAAACGCCGAAAATTAGTGGCCACAGCAAAAAAGTCAGTCGCCACGTGGCGACTGGCGACCGTGAATCTGCACCTATACTTAATGATCATAGCATCTGGTCTGATATCTGAATCAGCCCAACAGAATAAATCACTGCTAATGAGACCTCCAGCAAACGCATCCTGAAAACGTGATTACACTAGATAAATTTTGACACAATTATTCAAATTGGTAAAGAAATCATATGAGATGTAATCTTCCCAACTGAGCGAAAACGTCCAGTCTAGGATTTGAACCCGGGATTGACTGATTCCTTGGCTGAAGCTGCAACTGCTCTAGCAAATTAGCAATCCCGGACACACGGCCCATATTCGTCCGGGAGTGCTCAGTTGGTAGAGCATTGTCAGTTTCAGATAAGGGATCCCGGTTTCGAATCCTGGGCCGGACTTTTTTGCTCAGTTGGTAGAGTATTGGCAACTTCGGCCAAGGGATCCCTGGTTTGATCCTGTCACGGACTATTTCACCCAGTTGGGAATATTACATCTAATATAATGTCTGTTATGTTCGTATATATTATGCAATAATGTTTTTCAAAGGTAAAAAAATAAAAAGAAAAGAAAAGCTGATTTGGTATCCTACTGGTATGGAAAGGACCTAAAAACAACACTGATGATTGTCTAGATGTGTTGTTATTATTTATAAATTTAAAAATAAGAAAACCTTTACAAGTTCAAATCTTGCTCAGCTGTACCACTTGTTCCGCACGATTCAAAAATTTCTATCCATCTATTACAGGACATTTGAGGACTCAAATGTATTGTGTCTTGCTTTTAAATAATTAACTTTTGACAATCTTTTTTAGAATTCATTATTAGAATCATCCGCTTGATGAATAAGTTCATAAATTAACATTATCTCATTCAAAGAAAATTTGCTGTTAAATCATTTAATTTAAAATACGATGACTCCTGATTTACTTTCATTAGCATCTGCTGAGAGTTAATTTCTATCAATGGATAAAATCAGATTATCTTATTTACGCTAGTATGTTTGCGTTCGTAATAGCTATCAAACATTTTTATATTTATATGCTTTCATGACTTCTAAACTTTTAAAAATATAGCAATAAATGCATTTTAAAAGATAAGTTCTTACATTTTATACGTTTTAAGGATTTATTAGAACATTTTATCCTTCTAATTAAGAAAATATTTTTAGTGCAAACAAACCTGTTTATAAAGAGCTCGGAAGACTTGCGAATACTGCTTTATTTGTTAAAAGTACATTGAAAATGTAATTAAATATATTTTTGCATATATTCAATACATAAAACATGCTTGAGATACGTAAAAATTATATTATAACAAAGTACGAGTCTATGAATGAATTGAACTTTAGATTTAAAAGACACTTAGTGCATAAGACAAATTATCATAAGTACTTTTGCATAAAAATACATCTTAGTGAACTTACTTATCAAATCATTTTTAGAATTCATTTTCAGTCCCAGCCTCTTGATGATGCAGTTAACATTCATAAAATGATAGAATTTCAATCGAATGAGATCTTTTTGAATAAATTCATTCTAAATTATGATGATTCCTGATTTCTCTTCATTAACATTTGGTAAGAGTTAATTTCAATCAGATGAAGAAATCTGATTTTCTTAAATACCATAGTTCATAATACATTATTAAAAGCTTTTGAGAATTCTTCTACTTATATTATTTTATGAATTGAAATCATCGAAAAAGAAAGGAATAAATACATTCAAAATGAGAAATTGCTATATTTTATAAATTTTATTATTCCACTAGTTAATCATTACAATTTATAAAATATTTCAAACACAGTCAAACTTCTTTGGAACGATCAGGGATGTTATAAAACACCGGAAGCAAAAAATAAACAGAAAGGAATTAGTAGAAGTCAGGCCTGTACTTAGACATGTTCAAAATATGCAAATTAACAGAGCGGCTAATGTGTGTTCGATTATATCTCTATATATCTGATTCAAGAGGGATTTTTTTTAAATAATTTCTACATTACAAAAAATCCTAATGTCGCTATATTAACTTTTGATCATAGTTATGATCTATCAATGGTGGGAATTACCTTTGCTTTAATATCATATAGTTCAATTGCTTAGTCAATAAATATTGAACATTCTCGTATTTATATATAATTTTTATAAATTGTGAACTTTGATAAATGTTTAAATAAACACATTTTATGCGATAAGTTGCCACATTGGTCAGAATTTCACACATTGGTGCCTATAATCTCAGGTATGGGACGTTTTGTTTTTTTCGGAAATATTTTTTATATAGATTTCATTTTCTAATTTTTGCGTTCATGATACACCATTTACAATCAGAATATTGAAATGAATATAGTATAATAATTATTATGCTACATATATAACAGTTAAGTTTAAAAAGACTATTGAACCTCAAAAGAAATCAGTGAGTAAAATAGATGAGTTATTGGGGTAACGCGTGGAGATATAATTAATGCGGACGTCACCTGAGAAGCCCAACATTGGTCAACACTCTTAGATCAGATTTCAGTCATTTAAATGATAATAATGTTCAATTTCCATTTTTTTTTTATCTTTTTTAAGTGAATCTAAAAAGTAACACAAAAATAAAATGAATTCCTATTTATGCTTGATTCAATCCACGGAGCTTATTTCACCTGATGCTTCAAGATTTGTAATTGTAAAAAAAATAAGTGTGTTTATATAAATTATTATTTCAGTTGCGGAGTTTATTTAAAATGTATTTACGTATTTGGAACATACATAATAAAATACTATAGTGCTGACAATAAATCATTACGTTCGGTCTTATGCTAAGAGAATATGAGTAATATGCGTTTAAAAAACTTTTACACACCGCATTTGAAACATATTACTTAAGGTTTATCAGAACATATTTTATGTCTACTGTCGCACAAAAATTATGCTTAAAAATTTAAAATGTATATATATTCTCTATTTTAAAATTTTTGTTCTGCTTTCATTGTTTGAAAATTCTCTTTTCCAAACTGCAACTGTAAAAATAGTACACAACAACGAATGTAAAATATATTTACTCGTAAACATCAGAAAGCAGGAATTAATGTGAAAAAGTCTTTTATCTGAAATATATTTTTGTCAATATCTAATGCATTTTTCAAAACGTTTTAGAAATATTGAAATGCATTTAAAGAATTCCTTTTGAACACATAGATTTAAGGAATAATCCGTGAGTTTACATTGTAATGTAAATAGATCACTTGCAGTAGCAGTGTATTTTTTATCTACATTCATAGATTTATTTCGTATGTTTCACACTTAAACATTATTTGTTCGAGGGTTAGCTTGAAAAAAGTGTTTTATCAGTAGATTGATATGAATAGAAAGAAAAAGAATTGTTCATATAAAATGTATGGCCATACATTTTTGTAATATCCATTATCTCAATAAATATAATTTTTATTATAAAATATATTGAAAGATGTTCCATATTTCCGCATTTCTTCACGAGATGTTTAACATGAATTATTGTATGCTAAACCTCTTGACATATCAGCTTCAATAAAATAAGTAGCTATATAGTAGTAGTAGTATAATCAGCTTAGGAATATTTTTTAAAGCTGAAATGCAAAAAACTGGAGTGGAATTTTCTTTAGTATTCATTTGAGGATAGCTTCATCTTTTAAACATACACTGATTTCAAACTAAAGTAAAACTCCTTTATATCCATAACCCATTTTAGCATTCGAAGATTAAAAAAAAAAATACATTGTTTTTAACAATAGAACTCACTTTTAAACGGCAAAGCGCCCAAAAGATTGACTAGGTAGTTATAAATACGTATGTGTATAATATGCATAATTATATGCATATCGTAAATAAAGAACCCAAATGAAATCAATATTGGTATCTTACTGTTTAAGAAAGGGTGTTAATTTAGAAAACAATAGTTTAAAATATTGAAATTAGAGGACACTACGGGGTCGGTCGTTTCAATCGCTGTTGGAATCATTATAGCAAAATAAAAATCAATCAGATAGCTTTCGTGTCTGTAAGCAACATGGCTGACAGGATTCTCAATTTACCATATAGGGTTTTAATTTTAAACTTTTCTAACTTTACAGCTGTAACGCTGCAGCTGTTTATGTGAATTTAGTAAACAAAAAATATGTGTAAAGAAAAAGGCCTTTTGACGGAATGTGCATAGCGAAGATATTTTGCAAAATTTTAGAAATAAATTAAAATAAATTAAATTAAATTAATTAAATAAATTAAATAAATGATTATATGAATTAAATGAAATTATAATTAAATGAAAATATATTATAATTAAATGAAAATAAATGAAAAAAATCCTATATATACTAACAAAAATATGTAAATTTAGATCATCAGATTGGTGTTGTTGGTAGTTATTTGTTTAGAGTGTCTTTGACGCGATATAAACAAATATCGAGGTTAAATTGGGCAGAATTTAAAGTACTTTCTAGCAACCTTTATTTACATTTTAGAATCGCATCAGATTGTTATATCTTGATGAAATATCTATCAATGTATAAAATTCATTTAGAAATGAATACATATATAAATTTCACACCAAATACCACCTAAAATGCACTGTTGTATAGAAGAATTCTCTCAGTGTTATTTTTCGTTTTACGAAGAGGGATTCGTCGATTTTCACGATTTTACTGGGCCTTTCTTTTTTCATTGGTTGCAGTTTCATTTTCGCGTTTGTATATATTATTTGGCATGAAATTTCACTTTTTTAAGACTGGGTTATGTTAAGGTTTTACATCAAAGAAATACCGTATTGTCTTCTATAAAATGTGATAAAGATTTGGTTAACTATATATGTTTGTAATTATCGAATGAAATGCTTTTCAAAATTAATGCATTTATTCTTTTTTTTAATGTTACGTGAACGAAGTCACGGGTAACAGCTAGTCTTCCATATAACAGACGAACGGAAAACTACGATCATCAACAATGATGGATGTCAGTTTTAGTGCACGAGGAATTGTTCTAAACTTAAATATTCCATTTACTATTTTTAAGAAAATTGTGAGAAATTAACCAACTTTATCTTTATAATATTTATTATTATCAGCAATTGTTAAAATCAGACATTGTTCATTGACCTATATTTTTGATAACGTGTATTTATGAGGAATGAAGATGGATGATGTCTTTGCTTGGAAGATTTTAAGGGGTGATGAAGCTTATTTTACGGAATGGGATTGTAAAATCGGAAAAAAAAAATTTCAGTAATGTCTTCCGATACGCAATGTGTTATTCAAGAAGTGCCCCTTCCAACTGTTTAAAAATTATTTTGAGGCATGATTTTACCACGTTTCATTATTAGACATTTTTTGAGGCGCTATGGCGAATTGGCCTGAAACATCTTGGATTACTTTCTGCTCAAAGATATTTTAACATGTTTGAAATCTTTGTAATTCCTACATTGCAACAAGAAAAATACCTTTCCTTCACTTCGTGATCAGTACAATGTTTATAAGCCAGCACATTCCTTTAACGTGGCTTCTGCAATGCTCCGCTATGACGCCGTGTGATTTTTGACTTTGGTAGTACTTAAAAAAAATGTGTTCGGTGGAGGTTTTAATATCGTAACCTGCTAAAAAGATGAATTACTCTAAAAGGTACGGAACATCACTCATGATACGATATACTGCCCAGATGAGCTCGCCGTGCACCACATTGAATACATTGTTCAGAACAATGGACATATTGCGCAAACTGAACTTGATCTCCAACTCCTTTCATATTTGTAGGCCACAATTATTGTGATTATTTTCAACAACTATACAATGAAAGTTCTCATCTTAATTGTTTCTCTTAACTATTTGTGCTGCATAGTCGTGGAAAACAAAGATACCCGCTACTATCTCTGCCTCAGATAATCGTATAAGATTTTAATTTGTACCAACCAAATAGTATTCACGTCTACTAACTTATGCTATACTTAAATTGTGCTTCAAAGAATGGTGACATATTAAAATTTTAACTAACTTTAAAATTTTCAATACTAACACCTAATTTTGATACCATTAGTAGGTTGTTTGATACTCTGATCTTCGGATACCAAACGGGAAGACATTCAGATACCAAACGGGAAGACATTCAGATAAGTAGTTGAAGAATTATGCAGTTTTAAATATTCAAAATACTAATGTTAAGTTTATTTTTATTATTTGGAAAACAAATTGTAATCAGGTTGGGATTTTTGTTAGCTAATTGCGAAAACTACTTGGCGCCCTGAGCTGTAAGTTTTGATTCTCATATTTAAAGTTTCTAGAAATTGATTACTGTTAAAAGTTTTATACGTTAACGTACATATATTTTTCATATATTAATTTCATTATATTATATTTTATATATATTAGTATTCGAAAATATGTATTTTATGTTTTATATTTTTGAAAATTATATAAAATGCGAAAAAATCTCTATTGTAACCAATAAAAATTCTTGCCAGAAATCGATTTCTAAAAAATTCAAATATGTGAATCGAAAATTGCAGCTCATTTTGCAGAGTAAAGTGATGGAGGATAATTCCGCTGCTAATACGCCCACTTAGCGTTTCAGAGTTAATTTCAACGTTTTACAACAAATTGCTCCATTATTTCAAAAATTGGGCTTAATATAAGCTATAGCCGCGTGCCGAGCTGAATTTGTTACAATGCCTTACCTGTGGAATAGGTTATCTATATTTTCTTAAGGGGTCTCAAGACTATTAATCCTTCAAATTTCTTAATTTTAATTTTTTTAATATATTAAATTCCTATCTTTCCTGAACATTTTAGTGTAAATGTTTTCTTGAAATTCTCATTAGAACAGACGTTATGGCTTTTAGAATTATACCCACTCAAAGCTGAAGCATACTCAAGGCTGAAGCAAAACATAATTTTTCTCAAAATGATGTTTTTGGGCACAACGCGCATGATATCTCAAAAACTTATTAATATTTTTTCATGAAAATTTCCAAAAATATGTGTCATGTTAGTCTACATAAATTGAACCTAAAATTTCATTTTTATTATTAATTTTTTTTAAGTGGTTATAATGTTGAAAATTAAAAAAAAATGTATTAGCTCAATACAACTTTGCATTAAAAATATAAAAATGCTTTAAATACTAATTTATTGAGGTTCACTGTAATTATTACAATATGAAGTATAATTAGAATCAAAAAATTTTCTTCTAGATGCAAAAATTATTTTGTAATCGTGCGCGTAAGCTGTCATGTCAATTTTCAGTTCGAGAAATGTCTGACAGTTTGAAGCACCCTATAAATATTAATTCTGCATCTTGTAACTTTTTTAAATATGTGAAATTAAAGAATACTCTTATATCTTTTCATCCCAATAAAAATTGTGTTTTTAAATCATAACATTTGCAGATATTAAATGTTAAAAATGGTCATTTTTTTCATTTTTTTCCAATTTTAAAAGTCTTGAGACCCCTTAAGTTCCAGGGATAACAAAAAGTGAAATGAAAAAATACACGATGTCAATAATTTTATTAACACAATTTTCGTTCTATTTCAAATGAATCGTCTGTATATAAACTAATACCAAAAGAGGAAATTAAACAATCTAATATTTTGACAAAATGTCAAACGACCGAAGAGTTTGAAATTACCACCTCAATTCCAATTAATAAGGCATATAAGGGCATATATGGCATATATGGCATATAAAGATGGTTTTGTCTTAGTTCATTCATAGTGGTCATATTTCTCTGTAGTAGTTTTCTGCAAACTCATGTGATTAACGAACGACCTATCACAAATAATTTGAAAACAATGTATAAAATGACACATTTAACAGTGCATTACATTGTAAACTTATAGGTCCAAAACAACAATGACAAATGTTGCACTCTTCGGTCGTTTGCCTTTTTGTCAAAGTATTAGATTGTTTAACTTCCTCGTTTGGAATTAGTTTATATACAGACGATTCATTTGAAATAGAACGAAAATTGTGTTAATAAAATTATTGACATCGTGTATTTTGTCATTTCACTTTTTGTTATGTGAAATAAAACTGTAGAAATAGATTTATTGAAAAAAAAAACAGGGATGTAGCTGAATTACATTCACTGGCCATATTAGCTTTTAAAAAAGGTATATTGCAAAATTTTAATTTTGAAAGTAAAAATCAAAAGGGAAAAAAAAAATCTGAAAAACGTAAAGAGAAAAGATGGAACTAAAGACCGCCTGTTTATATTTCTTTTTTAACAATACCACAACAATCACGATTTTTGTTTGAAATAAGGGTGGCCGTAATGCCCTAAGTTACCTTAATTTTTTTAGTTATCTTTAAAATAATATCCGCATGGCAATATGTTTTGCAAGTTTTAAAAATAAATTTAACATGAAGAGTTCTACAGTTTAAACCTAAATAATTCCTTAACTACTTTGTCGAATGTCTTCCCGTTTTGTGTCCGAAGGTACAAGCTACCGAAAAATCCAAATTTGATATCTAAAATAAGTGTTAGTATTGGAAATTTCAAAGTTTCTTATGTAGACAACCATATGTAGACGACCTTCAAGCATAATTTAAGCATAGCATGTATTATTAGACGTTATTATTAATCGGTTTGTACTAACCAAATTTTTGTACGATGATTTGTGGCAGAGTTAGTAGGGGGGGGAGGGTGTATTTTCTTTTCCACGACACTAAATTGTTTTAGACATAAAAATATATAATATATCGGCATATTTTGGAACTACTGTTTTTCTACATGTTGCACTCTTTTTTTCTCCCTTTTATGTAGTAAGTGCACCATGTTAGTTTTATTAGTGTTATTATTTAAGCTACAGCTTCCTTTAAATACAATGGACGTTATTCCAAATCCTGGTTCAAGGCTGAAAAAGGTCACGTGGCACTGGTAATTTACCCAAAGAACTTCTAACTGACAAGAAGGGAAGCAATTGCTTTATCTCATGAACTGTTTCGTTGGCTGGCGGAGATTTACATTACGTTTTCGGAGCCTTCCCTTCTTTACCGAAGAAGTTATTCGCTTGGAACACGTGATCATGACATAGATGGAATATTCCCCATTACTTATTTTGTAACCAGCAGTTATTAAATGTAAATAATGAGCAGTTTATTGCTAATAGGATGTCATAAAGTTTCAACTTCTATAAGAGTGACATTTAACTGCAACTTTGATCTTTAAGTTTCAGCCAGTAGAGTGCTATGCCGGACTGGACTTTTTTGCATTCATGAGTTAAGCAAAATTGAGATTTGTTCTTGTTATCGGTGTTTGAAATGAACTGTTTATGCACTACTTCTTGCAATAATAATGAAAAATCTATGAACCTATATTAGAGTTTCAGTAAATTGGTCTTTTCTTTCGAGAAAAATGTGAGAACTATTTAAATTTACAGTATTAACTCAGTATGTTTGGTTGGAAAGTGAAAGAATTTTTGTGATTTACTTTATTGAGATTGCCATATGCTTTTCTGAAATAAATTGTTTACGATAATGGGACCGTTTAAAAATTTCAATTTCGTAAATGTTGCAAAAAACTCAACATTAACTTACGATGCAAAATACACGATGTTGATAATTTTAATTTTAATAAGAAATTATTTTAATATGATGCAGGAGAAAATTTGAAACATTTATAGAATTGGTGATATACATCTAAAATTAAAGGGTGAGAAATAAATTTTTTTTTTTAGTAATAAGAGGAAACATTCGCTAAATTATGATGAGGAAGTCACAATACAATTTTATCCTACGTTGTTTCTATTTTTCGAATTGTTGGTGAGAAACAAACACAGCACAGAAATTTCGCATGGTAAAAAACTTGTTCTATGATTCGACGAGAAATATCCAATTCCTCCGAAACTTATGAGTTATTATCAGAACCTCAAGCAGTCTGACTGCATTCGCAAACACTGTGCCTGAATTTTTTTTTCCATAACGATGCTCAATTTCGATTTCTTCGTGTATTTAACGAAAACGATAAGATAAGTTATATTGTGTCTATGGAGTTACACCTTCACCTATGCATATATATTACAACAATTTATAGGATCGATGTCAGCTTTACCTAATTTGAAACAGGAATTCCATTATGAAGTAATATATTCCATGCCGCAATAAATGTAATGAAAATGTTTTTATCATGCTAATATTTTACGGAAAATACGTCATGTTATTGACGAAACTGAAAAGACGAAAAATTTTATTTTTTAGATTTATGAATTAAAAACATTGGAGAAAGAATGAATGACTTCAATATCAATTATAAATTAATTACATGTAATTAGATAATAAAACGAAAGAAGAAAGAGCGATACTTACGTGTGATCTTTTTTAAAGAAAACAAATAATAAAAATTCAAATATGATTATTAAAAAAATATTTCAAATCTCTTAGCCGGTACAGTCACATTGCATTTTTTGTAAAAAAATCAATATTTTAATTTGAAAAAATGTTTCATAAGTAATAACTGGAAACCAAAAATGTTAATTAGTTAAAATAAGTGTCTTAGTTTTCAAGAATAATAATGTTTTTTATCCAAACCTTCAATTTAATAAAAAATACAAGCCTTAAGCAAACCGTCCATTACATATTGCACCATTTTGTTAATGGTGTGCCTCTGCACCACCCAACAGGGAATGGGTTAAAAATATGAAGACGGTTAAAACAGTGAAATAAAATATGGCTATTATGACCATGCATTTCTCAAAGTATGGTAACCTTAATGTAGAAATTCTTGAACAACAGAAATCTAATTTTATTTACTTTGCCCTTCAACAATTTACCAAATTTGCAAAAACACAAGATTTTAATAACTTTCTTGCATATTTTATTTCAGTTTTACAACGAAATTATTATCAGTATACTAAAAGCTGCTACATAAATATGCACTTAAGAATAATGCCAAATATTTCCGCAGATGTTATATAAGAGAAAACCATATGTGCATGTCGTCACAAGTCGGATATTTACAATTTGCGAATTTAAAGACTGAATTTTTTTTCTAGTTCATACCTAATATAAAAATCGCTTTAAAGTACATTTCCGTGAAATTTTGATCCCCATAAATGATTTTTAACATAATTATAATATCCCAAGAGGTATATATATGCGGGTGCTTTAGAAGTTCATAATTTATAAAATAAAATTAACAATATTATGATAAAAATTTGAAGTTTGTATGAATAGAATCAGGGCGATATTTTAATAACAAAACAGTTGCATATCAAGAAGTCGCAGACAGATTGTCCTTAGCCAAATATGAAGGAGATAAGTACAAATAAAACTTGTAATAAAATACAACGGACAGGTACAAAAACGAATAGAGCGGCGTCTGTCAAATTTTAGTAGAACCCTTAGTTGAAAAAGGCCCCTTGTCTGTTTTCGGTGCGAAATGTTTATAATGCTTTGGTTGCTAACTCCCCCTTCATATAAAAAATAAATCAAGAATACTTAATATTGTAATCGTAGTATGCTGTCGGAAACAAATGAAAAATTCACGTGCATATTAATGATATTTTTAAATTTACTTTCTACATTGCACATAAGATCCTTCCATGTATGACATTAGTAACTACAACATTTTCATGTTATTAAAAAAATTCAATGTCTCTTTGATGTTATTGATGCAAACTGGAATATTTCATCAGCATTTGTTCTTTTTAAGTAATTCTTTTTAATTGTAACGAACTTTCGCCGATATTAATCATGAAATGGATTTTGAAAAATACTATTTCTTAAAATAGTAGAAAAATTGATAAACACATTCAGTTTCTTAAGATATAATATCAGATACCCTGATTGTTTAGATACATTTTGTATTTCTAATGTAAGACAGTTTACTCTATAGAACAGAAAAAACATTGTACTTCTTTTGAAGTTGTTACACATGAATAATTTAAAAGACACTTAAAGATTTTTAGTTTATTTAGGATACGAATAGCATGCTATAATCAATAACAGTGCGGCGTAGTCTATAAATAAGATTTATTTTCTGCCTCATAAGCTAAATTTTAACCATTTTATACATTTATTTTTTCCGTTTTCATGAATTTAAATCATTAGTTTCATTTAAAATTCTAAATTACTTTTTAATGTACAATGTATATGCATTTTTGAAGTTTTCTGATATTGTAATTTCAAAAGTGTACTTCAGTAATTTTTTACTTTTGAAGAAACTTCGACTAGGTTTTATTTCGAAGCATAGATATATCTTATGTGAAATAGGATATTTGTATAGGAAACAGCGACAATATATTTTAATGTTTTGAAGTTAAGTTAGATTTTTAAAGAAAAAAATAAAACATATTCTATTTCAATTTCAAAGTAAGTTTTCTTTTCTCTCCATTTAAGAAAAAGTTGAGAAGGATAATTTTCTGAACTTTATAAAGCACACAAGAACTTTCTATAATAATTTACTACCTATAGTAGCAAATAAGAAAAAAGAAATTAAAATGCAAGAAAAATATTTTAACTTCTTTATTTTAACTCTTTTAATCGATGCCATATAAAAAATCTTATCTAAAGATGTGATACTTAGAAAGAGTGGAGACATTCAAAACTAAATTTTATAATTTTTTTAAGAGAGTAAACGTAATTAAATGAAATAAAAAGGAATATTAATAAGTAAATTCTAAGAATTTTTCTATGGCAACTTGTTAGTTAAAAGTCTTATTCGCTTCTGCAAATATGGGTGGACATTGTTGGAAAATAAAAATACTATATAAATAGTTGTAACATTCCACTTAATCGAATTTTTCTATTAAAATTTAATTTATATAAAAATATTTTTGCTGTTAAAATTTGAAGAAAAATTTTAAAATTTTATACCTTTAAAAGGCGGAAATTAGAATTTTTTACTGTTTATATCTTTTAAACATATATACTTCAAAAGCATAAACTTTATAATGTTCTTATACCGAAAAAAAATTATATAATTTTATTTTACAAATATTAAAAACAGTAATTTATCCAACCACAAAGCAAAGTTATTTGATCATCTAAATGAAAAGCATATAAATACAATTAATGTGACAAAGACGTTTCTTGAAACAGACGTGTCTAATGTTGACAAAATAAGAATATTACCAGGACATAATATCCTTGAAAATATCTTTTTTAAGATTTTTCAAGTGCAGTTTTTGATGTTTTTTCTTAAACTGTAGAGCATTTAGTATGATTTATTTTTTAAATGTTTTGTTTGTGACATTTTGTTATATGTTTTATGGATGCATTTCATATGCAGTTTTAAAGATTTTCCTTTAAACGTAAAGTAGTTTGTAAAATGTTTTTTTTTTAATAATTGTTTAAAGAAAAATCGGAGGTATTCGTTTTCAAGAGACATTTTATTATAGGATGTTTTATAGATCTATTTCAAATAGAGCTTGGATCTTTTTCTCTTTATCTATAACTATAATAAAGAATGAAGTTTGTGGGTCTCTCTCTCTCTGTGTGTGTGTTTGTGTGTGTGTATGTGTGGACTGTGTTCTGAAGAGACGAAGTATTCCATACATTTGGAATACTCCACTTCTAATGTATGTAGTTTTACACCTACAAACCCGATTTTGGAATTTTGAATATATATTTTTTAATTTAACTTTATATGCAATATTTAGCATTTTTTTACATTTCGCTGCTTTCCTACGTTTCTTTCCTTTGACACTAAAAAAATCTTCATATTTTGTAGCGTTTCTAAAATTAACAGCGATTGTAACAAAATATTTTGCAGCAGGCACGCAGCAGGCCTGATATATGGTGTAGTAGGTAGCGGGTCCCTTGCCGGAGTTTCGTTCGAAAAGGGGTTTGTTTAGAACAGAGTGCACCTCCTGGCGTTAGAAAATGAAACTACAAAATTTTTGCATTTAAAATTGATCCGATTCAAACGAAATCTTTTCTAACATTCTTCCCAGGTTTCTCAGGTATTAAATAAACTTCGGTATAATATTTCCAGACTTTGGTTACCTCCATTTATGAATATTAATCTCCAAGGTGTTGACTCATTTTCTCGCTTTCTATGGGCTTGATTTCAACGGAAATTGGTTCATTTAACTTAACATGAACTATGTAAGATATCGATAACTAAGCAAGAGATAGATTTTGCGCCTCATAGCACTGGAAATTGAAACTAAAAGAAAATTGCAGCGCGTTTGCAGGATGCCTGCTATATGGTGCCGTAGGCAGTGGGGGACGAATGCCGGAGTTTCGTTCGGAAAGATGTTTGTTTAGAGCAGTTTGCCCCCGCTGGTGGTGAAAACTGGGACTAAAAGAGTTTGCAGCGGGTGCGCAGCATGGTCGTAGGCAACGTGGACAACGTGTCTAATTTTTTTTTAGAACTGAATGTACCCCCTGGCGGGGAAACTAAAAGATTTTCTTGCGAGTGTACCGAAAATGTTTATTTTTCTCGAAACCGCAAAAGAAAGTTACCGATTTGATAGACCCAGACAACGAAATAGTCTCATTTTCACTCATCCTCGAGTATTAAGAAAACTATTGGTGGTATCGTTCCGAAACTCCCAGTATGTACATAGTTTACTTTTTCAGTTTCCGAAAATGTAAATTTTGTGAATATCGGACAGTAACTTTTTTAAATTTTGACCAAAAACTGACAAGCATTGAATTAAATGATCCAGACATTTGAGGGAGTAGTATGAATTTTACTTCCGCTTATGGGTCCGTCTCTCTATTTATTTTCTGAAAGAGGAAAGGCCTGAAGAAAGGTTTCATGCATCGATTTTTATAGTGATTTTGCGTTTCTAATTATTTTTTGTCGGGACCGGGCAACACCGGGCGGATGAGTTAGTACACAGAATATTTATTAAATTGTATTTAAAAAAAATTCTTTAATAAGATTAAAATATTATGAGTTTACATTTATTCAAAATTTTATTGTTCCTATTTATTACTGAAAGTTTAATATAAGTATCTCCGCATCACATTATAAAAGTAAAAAAAAAAAAAAAAAAAAAAAAAAAAAAAAAAAAAAAAACTATTAAACCTTCCTGTTATATACATCCTTTTTTTTTATATTCTAACATATTTTTAAAGTGCATTTTATTGTAACTGTAATCTGCCGTAAAATTACTAATTATGGGTTAATGGCTAATAATGGATAATTTTGTAATTGGGGGAAATTTAAACGCGTGTAATTTTGTATATTATCAAACTACTAAAAAGTTTAATTTATTTATTAAGAAAATGCATATCACTTATACAATGGTAGAAAATAGATGCGAAGTTTTCCGAATTTTGAATGCCATTACCTAGGATTTGTGATTTCTGTCTTATTTATTTGCAAATTTTTGTCATTAAATAAAGCGAAAATTTCTTTTTGGAAAATTCGGGAGTTTTTGCAGATATAGTTTAAATAAAAATTACAAAAAAACACCTGAGAGACATACCTGTTATGAAAATAATTAAAAAAATATTCCTAGTAAATCTTTAAAGAATATTCTAACTACATTCCGTCTCATATAATATTTATCACAATGAAGAATGGTTGTCAATAAAGACTTTTTCAGTGAAAGAAAATGTTAATCGCATATAAATTTCTATAGTAAAATAATACATACATTTTATTAAATGAAATAATAAAATTACATATTGTCTTAGTTGTACAGTCACCAAAAAATGAATATACATTTTATCAATATCAATTTATTGATGCACTTTAATAGCCAAATTGCCACAGAAACAAACGGAAATAGCCATTCAACTAAACATTATGTCTTCCTTCATTTCATATTAAAAAAATAAATCTTAGGGGTCGTCTTCAAAGTGAAATTGTCCAAACTCTGACAATTTCAATACAAACACATAACTCTGAGATCCTGTTTCGCGTTTTCGACAAGTTTTATGTTAGGATACCCAACGGGAAGTGATTAGGTAAAACATTTTAGAAATTATGCGGGTTTAAAATTTTGAACTCTAAATCTTTCTAATTTCTAATTGTTACGAAACATATTGAATACAGGTAGTTAACACTGAAGATGTATTTGCTTAAAGTGATAAGACTACACATCATGTCTTTTAATACAAAGATCAACAACTTTCTTAAGCTCAATCGGCAAAATTTTCCAAGATCGACAATGATAAACACACTATTTTCGCAATTTTTTTTTTAATTGAACTTGATAAACAAAAACCGCGAGATCACATTTATAATGAAAGCATGTGCATTAATAGGATCAGTTTGGCCCGAAATGCTTTAAGGACTTTAAAAATAAATAAAATAGAATAATTTTCAAATTTACAGTTGACCATTAAGCACCTGCTTTCATTATACACGTGATCTCGTGGTTAATGTTCATGTCACTGATTGAGCGTACGAAACTTTTTGATCTATGTATTTAACAGTATTTATAAGCCTTTATGTGTACTGTCATCACTTTAAGCAAATAATCTTTACTTTAATAATTATAAGTTATTATCTGATATAATTATGTATAGGTAGTTTTTAAAACATAATCGAAAACTATTAGTGAAGTAACCTGCAGTTTTGGATTAGAATATTTGACACTTCTAGAAATCTATTTTTGTTTAATAAAATAATAGGTTTCAATTCACATCTGTTTCGAAAATATGCATTTTGGAAATTCATTTTCAAAACAAATATCAATTGCATTCAATAAAATGTTTAACAAAAAAATTACTACATGCTTTGAATATGCAATTCCAAAATTGCGCCACATTCTGCCAAGGTAGTTTTTTGAGTTATGTTTAATACACTACTTGTATTGTTACATTTTTTGCAAACATTACAAATGATTTCAACATCAGGATTTCCAGCATACTTCCTAAACTATTGGATCGAATAACATAACATTTGGAACTCTAGGGGTAAATTTTAACGAAAAGTCAAATATGATGTCATAAATTAAATGTTCATATTGAAAATTTCAGAGTTTTGTACAATTTCCCTAAGAAGACAACCCCATTAAATTATTTTTTTTAATATAAGTTTAACGAATACATATTTTGAAGTCAAAGGACTATTTCTGGGACTTTTTGGCGATCTAGATGCTGGTGGTGTCTAATTTTTTTGTTCACTTGCATAATGAATAGTATAAATGAACACATTAAGATTTATCCAGTTATTAAAAATTCTTTTTTTAAATAGCAATTACATAAAAAAAAAATATTTTATTTTTATTGCACACTGCCACAAAAAATGTTACCGCATTAATGAGAAATAATGAAAATAACCTTTCAGCTGGGTAAAGGATTAAACAGAGTGAAATCGTTTCCGAGTTTATATCACGATTAAATAAATCTTAAAAGACAATTTATGGAAAACTTTGAATAAAATTACTTAAATTGGTATCTAGTTAATAGAATATTTTAACGACCGTAGATACACTCAGAGGCATTCAAAGAGATACTGAAACAGCTTTACAGTAATTGTTGCCGTTTTTTATTTAAATATGAAAATACGCAACCGTATTTAGATTTAATTGAATAAGATTTAGAATGATATGTTTAAGTGGATAAAAGCATTAGTTCATATATATTTTTTCGATTTTCATGCAAAAAATCTCTTTGCACGATGATAGAAAAATGGCATTTTCTAATTTTTGGTTTTTATTTTTCAAGAGAAAAATGGGAAAGAAATAGTTGATTCATTGAAAGGGAAAATAAATGTAATAAATCTGAAATATAATAACAAGGTTCGTTTAGATACTTGTTATTACTTGTTATTTTTTAACAATGTATTTTTTACTTTTTATATTAATTACTATTTAACACGAAGAAAATGATCTTGTATATTATATATTCAAAATAATTGTATAAGGCTATCGTTGTGGAAAATCATATAAAGAACTAAAATTCCTACTACAATAATAATAAAAAAAAAGTAGATTGTGTATTTCTAGTTTAGTGTCTTGTTTTATTATTTGTGCGGTTTTCAGGATAACGTTGATTTTTGATGTCCCCAAAACTTATGTATTTGAAACATATTCCAAATATTAGGCCTAAAAGTTGTCTTTACATTTATTCATATAAATTATAAATGTTAATATTAATGTTTCTTTTAAATATTACGAAACATTTTGGAAAAAAACTATAATCTAATATTTTTTGCGTTTAATTATTAAAACAAAATTCAGGTTAATTATTCCCTATATATCTCTTGTTTATCATTACACATCACAATTTGACGAAATGGAAATCTTTAAAAAATTGTTTGAATTCCTTCTTCTTTTAAGAAGTATTGTATTGAAGCCAATAAAAACCTTAAAACAAATATAAATTATCAATTTTTTTAGAAACGGTACTTTTTTAAACAGAAAAATGTAAAATTTATTTCGAAGTTCTTGAAATCTATAGCTGTATCGAACTAGAAATGAAAACCTATTTCTTCAAAAGAAAAATTGATCCGAGATGCTTTACAGATTCAAAAGAACAAAACGATAAAATATTTTTTATGGTTACATTTGTCCATTTTTAAGTACCTGCTTTCATTATACATGTGATCTCGTGGATTTTGTTTATCAAGTTTATTTTTAAAAACTTTTGCGGAAATAGTTTGTCTATCATTATTGATCTTTAACCTGTCGCCGATTGAGCGTAAGAAACATGTTGATCTATGTTGAAACATGTTAATTAAATGTATTTATAAGCCTTCATGTGTATTGTTATCAATTTAAACAATACATCCTTACTTTAATGATAATTACACATTTTCTGATATAATTATGTACAGTTACTTTTTTAAACATAAATCAAAAACTAGATAGTGGAATC
Organism: Maratus michaelseni; assembly: GCA_963931845.1. Taxonomy (NCBI): domain Eukaryota; kingdom Metazoa; phylum Arthropoda; class Arachnida; order Araneae; family Salticidae; genus Maratus; species Maratus michaelseni. The sequence continues at coordinate 111,811,749 of OZ007593.1, forward strand.
ACATGCAGTTTTGAATTCACATACTTAAAGCTTCTAGATATCAATTTATATATATTTTTTAATCTTATGTTCTAATTCGCATATGTTTCGAAAATATGTATTTTTGAAATTAATTTTCGAAGCAAATAAAGAATTGTAGTTTATGAATTATTTAACAGCAATTTTTTTTTACATGCTTGAAATATGCGAATACAAAATTACAGCTCAATCGATCAAACCTGTTTTTTGAGTTATGTATAATAATTTACATACATTGTAAACATTTTTGCAACCATTACAAATTAATTTAACAATAGGATTTCCAAACTTTAAACCAATCTATTTTCTAAACTACTACACCGAATAACTACCCATTTGGTATTCTGAGGCAAATTTTAACGAAAAGCCAAATATGATGTCAAAATTAAATGTTTATATTGAAAATTTCAGAGTTTGGTACAATTTCACTCGGATGACGACCGCATTAAATAATATATATATATATATATATATATATATATATATATATGTGTGTGTGTGTGTGTGTGTGTGTGTGTGTGTGTGTGTGTGTGTGTGTGTGTGTGTGTGTGTGTGTGTGTGTTTTAAGAAAAACATGTTCTGTTAGAATGGCTATGTCTGGGAATTTTTAATGATTAAAATTCAGGTGGTGTCTAAATTTTCTTTTGTCCACTTGTACAAAAATAGTACAAATGAAAATCTAAAGAAATTTCCTGTTATATAAATCGTTTTTTAGATAGCCTTATCATATTTTTAAAAATATTTTATTTTGATTGAATTTTTCCACAAAAAGGGTTAAGGTATTAATGAGAAAAAATGAACCAGAAGTATTCATTTGGGTAAAGTTTAAAGCAGAAAGGAAACGTTTCCAATTTTTATATTACGATTAAATGAATCTCAAAAGACAATTTATGGAAAGTTTTGAATGAAATTACTTAAATTGGTATCAACTTAAATAGAAAACTTTAACGACCGTAGATATACTCGGAGGCTTTCAAAAGGATATTAAACAGCTTTACAGTAATGGTTATCGTTTTCACTTAAATATGAAAATACGTAACCACATTTAGCATTAAGTGAATAGGATTTAGAATGATATGTTTAAGTGAATAAAAGTATTAGTTCATATAATTGTTTTTTTCCAATTTTCATGTTAAAAAACTTATAGAAAACGGCTTTTTAATTTTCGATTTTTGAGACAGATAATTGTAAAGAGATATTTGAACATATTTTTTCCATTAAAAGGAAGCATGAAAGTGAAACTTATTAACAAGGTTCGTTTACATACTACTTTATTTTTCATTATTTTTAATAATAAAATTTTTTTACTCTTTATTTTTCATTATTTTTAATAATATAATTTTTTACTCTTTATTTTAAACATTATTTAAAAAATAAGGAAATAATCTTACATATCTTAAATTGAAAATAATTGTATAGAGTTACCATTATTGAAAATAATATAAAGAAATAAAATTCCTACTACAACAAAGTACATAGTAGAAATGTATTTTTAGGTTGGTGACTTGTTTTTTATTTGCTCCTGTTTACATGTTAACGTTGATTTTTTATTTCTTCAAAAACTATGTATTTGAAACTTCTTTCAGATATTAGGGCTAAAATTTTTGCTTATTTTATGCAAATAAATTTCGAGTATTATGATATCGCGACATCTTGTACAATTTTCATTTCTGTTCCAAAACAAGTTTATAAAATTATTATATTAATTTTTCTTATAAATGTTATGAAACATCTTAGAAAAATTTATATTGTAATACGTTTTGAATTTAAATATTAAAACCGATTTCTGAATAATTATTCCCTTAATATTTCTTATTTTTCTATACACTTCAGATTTTGACTAAAGGGAAATCTTTAAAAAAATTGCTTGAATTCCTTCTTCTGTTATTAAGTGTTACATTGAAAGAAAAAAAAATCTTAAAATGAATATAATATACCTTTTTTTAGAAACGATAGATCTTTAAATAGAAAAAAATATGAAGTGCATTTGGAAGATTTTGAAATCTATAGCAATATCCCACTAGTAATAAGAACCTTCTTCTTCAAGAAAAACAAGAAGAAAGGGAATATTAACTTAATTTAATGGCCATATGGAGAAAATATTTATAGAAATAAATGAGTTTTTTTTTTAGCAAAAAATGTTTAAAGCTCCTTATAACATTAATTTCTAATATTTATTCTACAGTACATGATTTATTAACCTTTTAAGAATTGGCTCATATTTTGCTTTTTATAACATATATTTTATAAGAAATTTGAAAAAAACAAAGTCTGTTTATCTGTTCGTATGATTCCTATGTAGATATAAGTTTTCAATGCACTAAAACATGTGATTTAATTCTTTGATAACAGATATGACTTCGAAAACACAATCACTAGAATAAAGATCCATAATTAGATATCAGACAGTATACACCATCGCACTTTAAATAAGACACATTGTGGAAAATCTTCCTAAAATAACACAGTTATTCTTTACAGCTGAAAGAAGGGTTAAATGTCTAAGTGTGTAAAATGATGAATTAATTTTTTCTCATGTTCATTTACACGTAGCAACAGCAGACCTGTTGCACCAGACATCCCTTGCTTTAGAATCATCAAACTTTCTGTCAACTATTCGTTTCAGAGCAACTAAAAACGTAAAAATTCATGCGAAATATCAATTGCCTACAATGAAGGATACACTGATAAACTAGTTGAAACAAATTTGGTGGTGGTGGGAATCAAGATGATGAGAATGACAATGATATGGACGATTAAAATAATAAGGACTGTATTATTAGTGGAAAAAGGAGAAATAAAAACCCTGATTACAGTGCTAAAATATGCACATTTTGGCACTATGCTTATTGTTCCGGTTATGATGTAGATTAGGCGAGGCATACACTATTGCGAAATTACGTCTGTTTTTCAATTTTCAAATCGCAATCTGTTTTCAATAAATTATGAATGCAGGATGGGTGTGGAAAAATGTGTTAAATGGAGTTTTATAGATATATTGATAAATATCGTTATTTATAGAAAATAGTTATCTATTCGCCATCACTATTTGGCCATTCACTCACTCATTATCACTGTTTGCCATTTATTTTATATTCTCTACCCAAGATATGAAAATTACCGTAAAGATTTCTTTGAAAAACTACACAAAATGGTTAAAATAATAATAAAAAAACATTTGGTTAAATGCGCAAAATAATTATGTGACAGTATAGTGTGTATTCAATATAGCTTGGCTACATGTTGGCCATTATTGGCTTGAAATGTTCCTGAACAAACGGATGTATACATTTTATCAATATATCAGCAATACTGGCACGATATATTTCGCCTTCTGCTGAAAATATTTCAAATGTAAAGCAAATATTCATGGATAAATGTCATTGCAGTGCATTTGTGTGGAATATAAAGACACTAATTACTTTACATCATATTAACAGCATTACTGATGACTGAAATATTGTCGCGAATTTTGGCACTAATATACAGGGTGTTTTAAAACTATATGGCAGAAATGTAAAGGCATGTAGAGAGGACCTGAATAAGCAGATTTTATATAGGAATGTGGGTTCGAAAATGCAGCGTTGAAGTGGTATCAAGTAAGGCAGTATGAACAACAGATAAGTGAAATGACAATTAAAGGTAAAGGAAAGCAACAATGTATTTATCAAACAGTTTGCAATAGATGCTCAAAAGAGTAACCACTAACAGCCTAATCAGGGAATAATAAATCCGCAGGTAAGATGGGATTGGATGCAGTCTGCACGCGGAGGTAAATCGTCAGGCTGCAATGCTTGCACTATCTGGAAATGATACAGGTGTATTCCGTCTTCGTGTAAAGTCCTCCAAACAGTTACGTGGCTCACACCCAACGCACGTGCAACAGCTCTCGAGCTTGTCGAAAGACTATCCTCTACTGTGCGTAATACTGCTTATTGCACTGTAAGAATTCTAGGACATCTTCCAATGCCCGTATCACGCCTGGAAATATAAAATGATCCTCTCGCTCACAACTCCCGGGAATCGTTCAATATAAATCCTTTGAGCAACCATTCTATCTCCCTTTTGCAGCCCCATACATGAAATGCATACCGGCAAGCTCCGCATTGGTATAACGATACATGTTGCTCGAAATCCGTGTGGGAGCGCAGAACTTTCATCCGCCGAACTCAACAGCGCCTTCTTCTGCCTCAACGCTGCATTTCCGCATCCAAATTCCTATACAAAATGAGCTGCTTATTTAGGTCCCCTCTACCTGCCTTTACATTTCTAACATATAGTTTTGAAAGATAATGTATATGATAATAACCAATATTAGTTTGCTACAGACTATCAAAAAAGATGAAGTTATGACTTTGTTTTTTAAGAAATATTTTTATAATGAATCCAAAACGTTATTTATGTTTTTGAAAAAGCAACAATAAAGAAAGTGTATTTTTTTTTTCCTAATGACATAAAACTAATTAAATTGTTCATTTAATTGTATAATTAAATAATTAAACATACAAAATCATAACTTAATGGGTTAATTTTAATTAATTCATTAAATTCCCTATTGTTTAAAAAAATTACAATATTTTTACTTCAATATGATTTGTATGGTACAAATAAGCTAATTTATACAATATTACAAAACCCCTTTTCTCATACAATACAATTATATATAAATTAAGTCTCACAGTACAAGTAGGTTATTTAAACGATTTTGCATAGCACTTCTAATATAATAAGTTCTGCTATAAGATTAATTCGAGAATACAGAACGCTAGTTAATGAAATTTGTTACTAAATGAGCATGAAATTGTAAATAGTATTATACTTAACTGAATTTGGAACTGCGACAAAACTTTAAAGCGTATCATGAGAACTTTTATGGAGCTAAGTTACTTCTTATCACTAGGCGCAGACCTGTGCAATTAAAACGTAAATTAAGTTAATGGAACATCTAGCTGTTTCTTTCATGGTAAATGTCTGTCTGATAAAGTGTTATTCTTATTTACTACTAAAATTACAGTCCTTAAAAAAGATTTCCGTTTTCAAGCTGAAAAGTTCGCATAAAAATAAATAATACAACGTAACCGGAATTTTATATGTTAAATGACGTTCTAGTTATTGTATACAGACATTAATATTCATTACCTATAAATAATTGTTTGAGTAAGTTTTTTCAAGATAGTAAGTTAAACGAAAATATTTTTTTTTATTATTTTGAATTAAATATGAAATTAATGCTTAAAGTGATAAAAACATTACACAAAAAGTCTTAAAATATTTTTTCATATATAAAGATGACATGTTTTGTACACTCAAATAGCGACTTCTTCAAGATCGAAAATTATAAATAAACTATTTTCGCGAAGTTTTTGAAAATGATAAACACAAAACACGAGACCACAGGTATAATGAAAATAGGTGCTTCAAATGGTTAAACTGTAAACGTGAAAATTATTATTTTACTTACTGCTCTTTAAATATGTAATCAACTCGTGCCAAATTTTAGGTAATTCAAAAGAGTCTTATTAATTGCATATGTGCTCGTTTCGCAAAAATATTTCTATTAATTCATGGATAATGGATACGAAATAAACTCTTGATGGAAATTTTTTTAACATAACTGCCATATAAAAAAAGAATAAAAGAACATATAGAAGATATCAAATATGACAGAACTACAGCTTTGGCCAGACTACACAGAGCCTTTGCAGATTGATTTAAAGAATAGTAAAATACTTTTTTCCATAAAGATTTTATTTCCCATCCATTATACTCGAATTAATAGAAATAGGTTTGCCCAAACGAGAACATATACAATGAATCAGCCTATTTTGAATTACCTAAAATTTGGCACGAGTTGATTTACAAATTTAAAGAGCAGTAAGTAAAATAATATTTTTTACGTTTACAGTTTAACCATTTTAAGAATCTGCTTTCAATACATATTGGTCTCGTGTTTTGTATTTATCATTTTCAAAATTTTCGCGAAAATAGTGTATTTATCATTTTCGATTTGCAGAAGTCGCCGTCTGAGTCTAACAAACATGCCATTTAAAGGTATTTTACGCTTTTTTGTGTAATGTTTTTATCCCTTTAAGCATTAATTACATCATTAGTTTAACGTTAACAAGTGATTTTATTATATTATTTGTAATGTTATTTTTATCACCTTCTTCGCAGTGCTTTACGAGTTGAAACACATGATAAGTGACGTTAATTAAATTAGGTGTTAGTTTCGAAATTGGATGACCGGAGGTGAATAAATTGGGCACACCTCATGCGATTCCTAGTTTTAAGTACCAAAATATCAGAATAGTAATCTTATCGCAGTTTATCCAGAAATTTTGCGACTAGATAATGTGAGGATTTCCATTCGGAAATAGCGTTACTTAAAATGAAAAAACATCCAAGTCATGCACATATTTTTCACGGCTGAATGACTTATGCTAAATTACGGATTTATGTAAGTTGTAAGTGCTTGGCTGTTAGTAAAATAATAGAACTCTAATAAAGAGAAAATTACATATAAGAGCGCCAAGCATTGCTCACTCGCGTAAAAAATAAATTTTTATTTAGAAATGTAATGCAAAGGTATAAATACTAATTTATTTCATGTTTATCAGCGTATAATTTCCTTTATAAATGTGAGAAATCAATGAATATTATGTTGAAAAGTTTTCCATTTTAGACACATTTTTAAGAAAATTTAGAAATTTTTCAAACTTTTCAATTCATTGTGTTATTTGGTTCAAATCTGAAAATATTTTATACTTTGTTTCCCATGTCCTTTTTAAATTATTTTCTTTTGTTGTCGTTTGACTTTATGTTGAAATTTATTTCTATATTTAACACACTTATAAAACCCGTGTATTTATAGCTACACAAAAATCTCTTTCAATAGTCTACATTTTACTTCCTTCCAGTATATCAATGACGACGTGACGTTTAGCACTTTTTTCCTTGAAAGTTAAAATTCCTTTCACCGAATTTCAAGATTTATGTGTCAAAGACTCATTTTTCTCAGCGAGATTTTTCGACAGTATATCAGAAGTAAAATATTTTTAATCATTTCTATCAAAAAAGCTATGAATTTTGATGTATCCTACGTGGTAAGAATCACTTCCAATGTGTGGTTAAAAATCAAACTTAATGAGTATAATATTGTTTTCAGTACAGTTGTAATGTGCATAAATGATTGCAGGTTTTATTAAAATTTACACTTTTGTGACTAATTGAATTTTTTAAGAGAATCATTTTGCTTAGTGAAAGTATTGATGAAAAGAATTACAAATCATGTTTAAAAAGGAAATCGTAAAGTTTTCCACTCTTTTAACCCTTTACGTACCAAATTATGAATTAATGAAACTTTCGCCTTCCAAAGCATTTTTTTCTGAATATTTAAAAATATGTGAGTAGATTTCTACAATTATTAAATGAATTTTAGAAAAATTTCATTCATTAAAATGTAATTAACTAAATCAGCAATTAGAGGGATTTTGTAGATTATTTACAACTTTACCCAAATCATTTCTTCAGGTTATTTTTTTAGTATTTTATGGAATTAGGAAATGTACAAAAGTAATATCCTTCCATATAAACATAGAAATTTTCAGAACTGAAACTTTCAACTAAATGTCTTTCAACATAAAGGAAGCTTAGCAGTTGCAATTGGAAAAAGAAAATAACCATTTAAAAATATTTTTGCTTTGTATAGAGAATTATGCTTTTGGAACATTATAAAGTAAAGTGTTTAGGACCCATGCTAACTTGCATTGCTGACATTAGTTGTGTTAATTGAATTTTATAACAAGTTTCTTTTAATGGTATTTTAAAGTACCGCGTCGGTACATAAAGTGTTAGTACAGAAATAAATATATCTGATAGCTTTGGGGTAGTTTAAGATGTGTTACAATGACGTTTTATATAATAAAATGTTTGACATTGGAAAAAAAATTAAAGCACGAATTGATGAGGGTAATACAATAAAATGGCTGTGAATACAAAAACACATAAATCTGATAAAGATACACTTTTGTCGTATGTCAGATCTAGATTTTTCAAGTGAAAGAATGGAAGCATTTAAAATTATTTTTAATTACCAAAAATAATTATAAGTTGAACAGACACCTTGAAAGGAAAATAAAAAATTCCTCTTTTTTTTCTTTCTTTTTTTTTTTTTTTTTTTTTTTTTTTTTTAATAAATACTTATAGCAAAATGTGGTTATTCAGCCTTGAATACTATTTTGGAATTTTACTGGTTGTAATAAAAAATGACACGCGAAATTATATTTATAATTTGTAATATTTATAACCATAAATAACGTAAAGAAATCCATATATAGTTTAAAATTTGTCGTTACACTATCGCAATTTGAGACAATTAAGAATAATATAATATTATTTTGTTCTTATAATTATGTTTTACACTTTCCTTAGAATCACAGCAGAAGAAAGGATGATTTTTCTCTAAAAAAGAAATAACAAAAAATGTGAGAATAACTTTCTATGATTGCAAGGAGCGAATGAAATGCATATGTTTAACAATTACCAACAGAAATAAATTTCACTCAGTATTTTATTCACGATTACATATAGGATCGTATTAAAATTTTCCGCAAAAGTTATTTGTAGATATATGAGAAGTAATATAAATATTAAATTATTCCATTAATATAAAACTCTTTCACTCTGTGACACAGATTTATATTCGGGAAACATTTCTCAAAACTATTTCTTCTGTACCTTTAATTCTTGTAAAAGTAATGTGAGATTCCATTTACGTGCATCATTTAATTTAAGAAAACACGTTTGAAACATTTGGTAGAAAGTTTTCTTTTCAAAAGTGTTTGTAATCACCAGGAACGTGCACACAAACATCGTTTTAAATTTCTATTATTTCTACAGAAACGGTGAGAGAACGGGCTAATGCTTTCGCCGAAAATGTAATAAAAAATTGAGGAGAATCTTTTGTGTTTGCAAATGTAGTATGAAATATATATCTTTGGTATTTTCCAGAAAAAAAAAACGTTAAATTCTAAATTTTATTCATGGTTAAATAACACTTCGCACTCATACTTTTAGTAAGGAATTTTTAGCAGCTAATGAAGATATTTTTAAGATGCAATCGACAGTTTTCTAAAATAAGATTACAAGGGAAAAAATATTTCAATATTTATTTTCCATGACACTGACTGATGTCACTATAAATGAAACATTCAACAAATGATGGAATTACAATTAATGAGACATTTACAAAATTTGCTGTTGCTGTAGCTGAAACCTTTTAACAGAAACCTTGTTACAGCATTTGGTACTATTGAACCATAAAATTGTGCATGTTCAACAATGAGCTGGTAAAATATTAAAGAATGAAATAAAAAACTCTTCTATTGAGAACTGGTAAACTTTGAAAATTAAATAAATAAATACTGCGCCTTAAAGTCGATATGGTTTTCAACAAAAAAGAAGGGTTAATTATAATCGGACATATATTTACTATGGATTCACAAACACTTGATTGGGATTTAAACAAATAACCTCTTGATCTGTAACCAGCGTGCTGACCATTGTACAAACACCCGAAAAGCTCCATATCGAGATTGCATACAACGGTATTTGTTCTGATTGACAGTTGAATTGTTTTGTTAAAATTTTTTTGATGCACTTTAAGTAAGTTTGCAAAAGAGTCTTTTACGTTTTAAAAAGCAAAATTTTGTTTATGTAATTAATTTACAACACAGACTGTTTAGATTTACTGGGATATTTAACAGTGTACATGAAGGTGGAGTTTTCAGAAAGATATTTATTGGCATATTTTAATGTTGCCTTTCAATAATTCTAAAGGTATGCTTATATATGTAACAATTTTTTTTCTGTATTTTTAATACAAATTTTATGAAAAGTAGCAGTTGCTTTTAAATGTGGTGGCGGATTTCCGCAGCTATATCACAATATTCATAAAATATATATCAAAAGTATTGCCGGTGTTCCTTGAATAATTGCAGCAGTCATATAAGAAATAATATATACATATCAGCAAAGAATACAGAACGAAAACTCAACGTATCAAGCGGAACAGCTGGCGATCTTGGACTCAACACAATGGTCAAAACAATCAAAATATCGCACAATAGTTATAAATTCAGATAGCCAATCTACAATATCAGCACTAAAATATATATCTACAAAAAAATATAATAATCAGCCAAATAATCCAGTCTCTGCAGGGAACAACACAAAAAATTTATCTGCAATGGGTCAAAGGACATTCAGGCATAACAGGCAATGAATTAGTGGATCGGTTAGCAAAGGAAGCAACTGACCCAAATTCATGAATACCAGAAAAATTTATACCATATCCATCCTCATATCTTAAGAGAATGTTAAAGCAAACTTTACATAACTCATGGCAACGTGATTGGGACTTATGTCCCACTGAGCGATATACCTATGCATTGAAGCCAAAAGTTTCAGAAGACTATCTTCTAAGTCATCGATACCTATATATATTCGCTATCAATCATGGCCCTTTCCCGGCTTATTTAATTAAATTTAATAAAGTTTTGTCTTCAAGATGCACTTGTGGTGCAAGAGGGGATTCGCTACATTACGTTCTCACATGCCCATTGACAGCTACTCTACATTTGAGGAAAACAGACACCATCTCTCTGTCGAATTGGTTTAAATCAATCTCGGCGAATTCCTCATTGCTTCAAAAGATAATTAGCTGCATGTCCTTAATAGGAAAAAACCAATTGTTATTCCAAATGCCACCAGTACACATCATTGGTGGTGATGATGATGATGATGCTTTTCCTGATGATGCAGAAGTTCAATGAAAAAATCCACTGTCTCTACTTTTAAAATATTTTACACTAAAAATCTGACAATTTCAAATAATTTTTAAACTCTTATTAATTGTGACTTTTCTGCTGAGTATGACTTTTGAGTATGACTTTTTGAGTATGACTTTTCTGCAAATTAAGCTGGGCTGCTTTGTCAAATGTGTAAAAATATGTAATTTTTTTAATAAACTTGCCAAGCAGGGCTTGCAGGGGCTAAAGCCATATGGTAGGCCTCCCTGCTTGGTTGAATCTGATAATTCTAAGCACAAGCATTCTTTAATTTAAGAAAATGTCTTTGAATTATTTGGTACTCAGATTTTCTTTAAAAAAAGAGAAATAATCGAAAACGTGCTCACAAGCATAATTTTAAATGTTCTAACAGCTTCATTAAGAAAGAGGGGAGAGGAAAGTATAATTCTTATATGAAAAAGAATGAAACTTTTGTCCTTTCAAATAGGGATTAAAATATATCTATTTTGTATTTACCAGGAATTCTACATATTCGCAATTAAATAAAATTTTACATTAAAAATTTCATTAAAAAAGGTACAGCTATATAATATGTAATAAAAACATTCAACAATTTGTATAATATACAGCGTGTTTCACAAGAATGTAGCATCGAAAAATACTCGTTTTATAGATTAAGTATAGGAGAAAATAAACGAAAAACAATTACATATTATAACTGTACTTTTTAAGAAATAAGGTTGTCATTGGATGTGCAAGTAATGTGATTCCTAAAATTTACAAACACTGCTTAAATATTCTTATATTCTAATATTTTCTCTAGTACCAACATTTTCTGGAACTACATTCTAATGAAAATCCTTGTATAAGTAAACTTCTATATCACGTCGATTGATAGTAGGGAAGCATAGCTCAAAAATGATGCTCCTGCAGCTTTAAATCTTGTTACAAAAATACGATAAAACTTAAAAACATGAACATATTTCAAGATATATAAAATTATATATAACACAATACTGAAAAAACGTGCATATTTAAACTTAAGAAAACACATTTGAAACATTTGATAGGTAACACTGGGATAGATAGCCATAGAGAAGAAATAGCTAGTCTAAATATTTCCAAAAATAGATCATAGATCGCAGCATAAACTTTGTTCGTAGGAAACTGTTCAACGAGTTCACTCGTGCATAGTTCATACGTTCATCAACGTTCAACTGTGTTTTTTAATTATAAAAAGTAAGTGAAATTTTAATGTTTATTTAATTTAGTGGTTGAATATTTTTGTTGAGTTAGGTATCTGAATCTTTTGCAGTACGTACGTTATTATTATTATTATTTTTTTTTTACTATACGAATTTTTAAAGCGCTTTACAAATTGCTATATGTTTTTCATAATTAACTATAAGAAATGTATTATTTTTTGCTATTTTAACTTCACTTTTCCTTTCTTGTATTGAATGGCCATCTCTCCTAGGCTTGAAGGAGAGATGGCCATTAATTTTGTTTCCCACTTTTTGTTCTCAATATTTAATTATTTTTTGCCCAAAATATTATGGGTATATGTATACGAATTTAAAATATGCATTATATATTTCTTGTACTTGCATTCAAAGAATTTTTATTTCAATCTTTAAAATTATGGACAAATATGTTCTATCCTAGAGTTACCCTATACCAATTTTCCTTTTACAAATGGAAATCATTTGAAGCAAGTTCAGAAGTATCTTTCTAGTTTTCTTTATAAATATCTCGAATGTTTTTTCAGCATATAGAGAAATGAAGGAATAATATTTATATATAAAATATAATTATTAAAAGGTGGTTGTGCTTGTTAATGGTAAATTAAAAGTATTTATTTTGCATTTATTAAGCAAAACCAGTGTTTCAGTACTTGATTAATGATTACATATAAGTTTGCACTGAAATTTCCATTTGAAATTTTGTAGCCGTTAATGGACATTTGTTTTAAATCTCTAATTTATTGATTTTTAAAACAAAGGCAAAAACAGCAAAACACGTATTGCTTTTCTAGAAAAAAAAGCTAATTCACCATTTTATTCATAAATGCATAAACACTTTAATTCAATTATTGTTCTAAAATATTTAAAAATTTTCCAAGCAGTTTTCATTGAAGAAACGGAATGTAAGCAGTTTTTTAAATAAAAAAAGATATATATTTTTTTACATGTGCGCACTCGATTACGGCCGTTTACAAAGAAATTTATAACAATTTGCGATGAGACCAGACGAGTCTATTTTTCCTCCTAACTTTTAATCCCTCCTTTTTCCCCTGACTTTGCAGTAATTATTTTAAATTAAATCCTTGCAAAGTTCGCGGTAAATAATACTCATAATATGGAATGTATGAGTAAGTGTTGTTTTATTGTTTTATAACTGCTATTGTACCCAGGGCCTGATTAAGACTTAGAAGTAGGGGAAGCCTGACATCACACAGGGTGCCCCCCTTTTACTATGCCAATTATGCTTCAACAATTTGAAATTTTACTTTCAAAATTTCGAGTAAACAGCACTTTTACTATTAAACTAAAACTAACTACCTATATACATATAAAAAAATATTTTATTAGCATAATTTTACATAACAAATTAATTTTGTAAGTGAATTTACAAACATGGAACAGGTGCGAATATTTGAACTTGAAAATATATTTTATGCTTTACAAAATGCAGGATTTGCCAATGCTAAGAACAATGCAGGGACAACAAATATTTGATGTACATTTATGCTTGGCTGCAAGACAATTTTGCTTCTATTTTATAAAAAGAAATTTGGTATCACTGAATGCTAATTACTTTCTCCTTTATTTAAATAACCTATTCTCCATATTTAATATCAATTCTCCGCTCTTTATAAATATAACTAATATATAATTATACAGATTAACTTTTCTGTTATTTTTAGCACGTTTGAAATTAAAATGTAAATCATAAGAAAAATGAAAATAAGTTGCATTTAATCACTATTTTTATGCTATTTATTATATCAAAAGAAAAAAAAAGAATATAAATGAGTCAGTAATAGTCTAAAGGGAAAATTTAGTAGTTAGAATTAAGATTAAAAAAAATACATTTTTTACCCTGACTGAATTTTGTCCCTAAAATTATTTCTGAAAGGTAAATTTGGGGCCCCTTTGTATTTCAGTGGGTAAACTCAGGCTTCACGGGTCTATTCGGTAAACAGGCCCTGACTGTACCAGTGGAGAATAAAGTATAGCACCGTTACACAGACGAAAACAGAAGTAAAACAATATGGTTTGGTATCCATATTCTGGATTTTGAACACTTGAGAAAAGAGATCTGAAGTTGGTTCCGTGTGGATACCACATACTTGCACGTAAAATCAGACTTTTTGTGAGTCCTCGCGCAGGATACCAGGTAGGTGATAGAGAGATACCAAGACGGGAGATTTCCGTTCCTTCCGATACGAATAAAATATATGTGAAGACATTGACGCTTAAATAAGTGAAATGCAAGCTTCACTCCCATTTACCAGCACCCTCGGGAACTGTTGCGCCATCTCGGTCTACTAGGAGGCATTTAGAATAAATACAAAAATTATTGCTGTCAAGAATGTTACGAAAGCTTCCAAATTGAATTTCTAGAAAAGTTTTCATGAGAACCTTAAAAAAAGCCTATAAAAATCTATGCTTCGTTCATTCATTTAACTTTCTACAGCTTTGAACTATTTGAAACTGTTGTATAAAATAATGAAACAGAAAATGCTCACACAGAATAATTTAAGTTAAATATTTTTTTTTGTATCTATTATTACAATACATAATATAAATATGCAAACGAACTAGAATTTTATAATTAATGATGCTTGTAATTATTTTCTCAACATGATATACCACATTTTTTTACAATATTTTCAAAATTATATTTATTTTTTAAATGAGCTTGAAACTGAATATTAATTACGTGCCTTCATTAAGAAGTTATTTAGAAACAAAGATTTATTAAGATTTGTTCGAATTATAGTATAATAACATTAATTAGTTAATTAGATATATTTTTATTTATCTTTAAGACCTTTATTATGTATACCGATGGTGCACTAATTAGTGATGTTTCAAAAACTGAATTACAAATAATATTCTGTAAAAAAATCAAAATTCTTTTTTTAGCATAAATTTTTTGTTTGATCATTATTTATTTTAATTAAAAATATCTACTATAAAATGCATGTTTATTATCTAGGGTTTATATTCATTTATGTTTGAATGATAAATGGAAGAATATTTAATAAAAAATGAATTTTTGGTATAATCAAATCGCAATTACTCTAAAGCTTCTATTCAAACATTTATTACTCTAGAAATATTTCTTATACTGTTAAAAAGAATATTAAATATCTCACTAAAATAAAAGCTATATAAACAACGACGTAGGTTAGTATATTTTTAAACTTTTCTCACCACATGTTTCAAGCATATTTGTGATTATGCGATATTACGATTTTTTTTAAAAAATTTTAAGCTACCCATTGAATTGTATTATACAAAAAGTATACATTACTGAACAAAATAAATGTATTATTTTTAAACAGGTCAATAATTATTTAACTTTTGGAAACTCCTATTCTGAACCTACCTATTCTGTTTGTAAACACGGCAAAGTAAAGACAACGAAGGGCTGGGTACAATGCACACTAAATAATGAAATCTGCGTAAGCTTACCAGTGTATTTGTAAAGAGTAATAAGAAAATAATGTAATGTATTCCAAGAAATACTACAGCCGTAATTACAAGCACCATTAAAAAAGTTCTTTCAGACAACTAATCTATCTTTTTCGCAAAAGCGTTAAAATCCTAACAAGTTCCCCTTTCATGTACTTTTGTTAACCTTTGTTACTGTGATTCCGTCAATTAATCGGAGAACAAACCTAAGCAAGCTATTCTCTCTTACGAATTTTGAATGCCCGACAAAAACCACTTAATTTGGGGTCACAAATAATGTATGGGTGTGGATTATTATTATTAGCTGTTAAAGACTTTGTCGAAAAAATATTATTTATGCCTTTAACTTAGTAAATATTTAGCGCAAAAAAAGCATAGGTTCTTTAAAGTTAGCAAATGTGTAAAGCCCGATTACATTATAAGTAGCAGAATGTAACCAAATTTTATAATAAAATTCATTATAATTATCTGAGCATGTCTGATAATGATAATCACGGGACAACCAAGCAGTAAAAACGTCTTATAGTCTGCCATGCTAGGATATTTTCAGAGATTTATTTTACCTTTTCAGAAAGACTGTAAAAACCAAAAACATCTTGATCACACATGCATATATTTCGAATTATATTCAGTTAACATTCGGTTAATCGTCCTCGAAACTTTTTAAGCACAAGCATTTTATTCCTTTCTGATTAAAAGCTGGAAACTAAAATATCGATCATGAATCAATTCATTTTGCTCATTCACGCTATCAGTAATCAACTCTCTGTACAGGTTATTAAACAATCAAAATTCAAAAAAATATGAATATATGTCATAAAAACGCTTTTAACCAATCACAGTTCAGAAACCATCTAGAGAGAGACTGTTCAGAGAGAGAATGACAAAGTATGAAGTATTTATATTAAACAAGTAATCTTTATTTGTGGGTGGTAATTATGTTAATTTAACTTTTATTAATAAAACATTACATGGCTAGCTGGCAAGATCACAAAGGAAAAAATCCTTTCGGCCTGTACCGAGAGGAAAAGGTAGCTTTCCTATATCTTTGTTTTAAAATTTTTGCTAATGTTACTCGAAACAGCAATCTAAAATGCAATGAATTACAGAAGATTCGTTAATACTAAATTTGAATAAGAAATTTGCCAAATTAGTCAATTATAGCCAAGTTGGCTTAATTTATGAAGACTTATTTTTGATCACCAAATTTTGCGATAGTTCTCCAAGTGTCGCCAAGTTTGGCGAGAATTTGGCGCTAAGGGATATGAATATATAGTTTCATGCGTATGATTGGGAAAATGATTACAACAATGAAAGATAATAATTTGCGAGAAATCGCGTTCAATAAAATTCATAAATTAATCGTTGGTTTCTTGTAATGTGCTGTCTTGTTTCAAAATGTCAGCCAACCTAGAATTTCAAAGAGCTCTATTTCAGCCATTTTTTAAGATACAGGTTAAACAAAAAATGCTCCGGAATCCTTGTATCAAGGCCTAATTCTGAGGCCTTGATACAAGGCCCTTGTATCAAGGTCTCGGGTGCTTTCCAAGAAAAACAACCTTACACCCTCATCTTTATAATGGAAGTCTATGGAAATATCGCCAAGGAATGGGTTTATCGCCAAGTTTGTGACGGATTTGGCGACTTTTTGTGCAACCCCCCGTTATACCTGTACATTGGGGTCCGTTCTCGCTTGAGGTTCTCTCTCGAAAGTCGAAGTATTTTCTGGTAAATTCTGGACATCCGAAAGCTCTGGAAAATTCTGGAATGATCTCTAAAGCCTATATAAGGGCCAGCTGGGTCCTCCACGGTTCAGTTCAGTTGAGTTGGCTATCAGCTGTGATTGAATTCACACGAGAGGCTTTTGCTTTGAGACTGTGTTAACTATGAGCGATTTTGTATCTGATACGCCATATTGAACGTTTTGTTCTGAGTGAAATTTTGCTGTGCTGTTATTAGATTTGAAGATTACTGAATATTTGTGTTTTGAGAAGATATTTCTTTTCTTATTTAGAGTCAATAAAGCTTGCAATTGTTTTTATATATTGGCATCAATCCGTTCGTACCCCGAGCTCACAACATTTGGTGTCAGGAGTGGGGTTGAATGCCGATTACGAGAGCAATGGAGGCGCAACTGACTAAATTATTGGAGAAATTAGTAGAGATGGATGAGAAAATGACTGCGAATCAGGCTGAAATGAAGAAGGATATGTCAACCAACTTTGGCGAGTTGAAAGAAGAAATGAAGAAGGAAATGTCAGCGATGGATGAGAAAATGACTGCAAACCAGGCAGAAATGAAGGAATTGTCCGAAGAAATGAAGAAGGAAATGTCAGCGATAGAGGAGAAAATGACCGCAAACCAGGCTGAAATGAAGGAGATGTCGGAAGAAATGAAGAAGGATATGTCAACCAACATTGGTGAGTTGAAAGAATTAATAGATAATAAAATAACATCTTTAAATCAAAGAATTGACAGCGTGGAAAACAAATTTGAAGGAAGATTTCAGGAAATAGAAGAAAAAGTTCAAAAGACAGCCAATACCGTAGAAGAAAGGATAGAGAGTGTAGAAAAGGAGTTTGAAAATGTGAAGAAACGAAAGGTAACTGCCGAAAATTATCCCGAAGATGTCAAGTATCAAGCAATGCTTCCTCGGCTCTATTAAACTCTCGACCTATGACGGAAAATCCTCATGGCCAGTTTTCAAGAGACAATTTGGGATCGTAGCGGACGCCAATGGATGGGATTCCCAGACAAAGGCTTGCCAGTTAGCTGCTTCTCTACGAGCTGATGATGCCGATGCTCTACAGACGTTGCCTGCAAATGAACCGCTGGATTTTGAAACGCTCGTCAGTGCCTTAGAATTGCGCTTTGGCGAGAAATGCATGAAAGAATATAGCAGACTCCAGCTCAAATCTCGACAGCAGAAATCCACCGAATCCCTGCAAGAGCTTGCTACGGATGTCGAGAGACTTTCACATCTTGCTTATGCTGACTGTACGACTGAAATTAGAGGAAGTTTAGCTCTGCAACATTTTATCGATGGTGTGCGTGACCCTGAGATCCAGACAGCACTCCGGATTGCAGATCTCAATGATCTAAAAGGGGTTTTAGTTTACGCTCTGAAATTCGAGGCACCCAGCAAGATACTAGGAAAGATCGACACTTTGTACTAGCAGCCAACGTGCCTGAGACGTCAGGTAGAGCGGTGGAGCGGTTACAGCAGCAGATAAACAGCATGATGAGACAGATGAACTCCTTTATGGCCAACAAACCTTACAGAAAGATCAAGTTCTGGAAATGCGGTGGAGAAGGCCATATCCAAATCAACTGCCCAAGACGACCCAGTACCGAAGGTAATAGCTCACCCCCGAACGGACGAGCAGGAAAACTGATTAATGGTCATCTCCTGGGGTGGAGGTTGCCAGATATTGAGAAACCTCATTTTCAAGTATGTGAAATTTCTGCAAGAAGTTGCGGCGAGAACGGAGTTTTTATAGTCAGAAGTGTAAATGATTTTCCCTGTAATATGATCGTCGATACAGGAGCTAATCTGACCATCATTCGGAAAGATCTAGCTCAGCGGCTCAACGAAAAACTCTTCTGGACCCCGCCACGTGTTATCCTTCAAACTGTGACCGGAGATAAGATTGACATACATGGAAGAATGACACTGAAAATAAAGTTTGGGAACACCGCTTACTGCCATACAGTCTATGTGGCCAACATTTCAGACACTTTCATACTCGGACTGGACTTTTTAAAAGAGCATAGATTTACACAGGACATTAAGAATAACTAGATGGAATCCGTCAAAACTTGACGCAAAAAAATACTATAACAATATCAGTAAAATAAGCTTCTTTATTATTTATGAAGGGACGCGTATAAAACAGTCTTTCAAATATTTTATTTAAATTTTTTCCCCAGTCAAATACAGTACTATTTCCGATGCAAACTCCAAACAAACAATCCGTAAATAACTGTGTAATGCAAATCAGTTTGACATTACCACCATATTCCCCACGGCAAGAAAAAAAAATCATGGACCTATGAAGTATATTCCTACGTTCATATCATATTCATTAAATAACAGAACATAGTAAATAAAGCACACATCTCCCCCCCCCCCTGTGATAATGCAACCGAATGAGCTCCTATGCGCATGTGCATTGCATCTGCCCAAAAGCACCGTCGAAATTCGACGTTAGAAAAGTTTTAAAATGATTAAATGAAAAGTTTTAAAATGTCCTCTTTAATCATTATTCGTTTCAATTCCATATCTTCTAAAACGCATCCATTGTTTTAAGCTAATCAATTTTTATGCAAAGATTAAGAAGTTTTTTACAGTAATAAATCTATCTGCAGATGAGGGAGATTTTTAATGTTTTCAAGTGTAATTTATTTGTATGGTTTCTTCTGTTCCTTGACATAATCAGGATGATTATCCCTTTTCCATCACAGTCGGGGATATTTTTCCTCTTATACAGATGGCAAATGTAAAAATAAAATAAAAAAATGCAATTCCTAACATATCCTGATATCTGATGGAACATATTCATCAACGAATTCAACATATCAATTTTATGTTCAACATAAACTAAAAATAGTCTTTTTTTTTCTTTTTTTTTCCTGACAGATTTTTGTTTAGCGCCAAAATGTTCTATCTTATGGATAATCTGATCTTATGATTTATCACTTTTTTTAAAAAATTATTATTCACTTTTTATGAGGGTTAGCGAAATCTATTTTCAATTGTGGCAACTTTCCCAGGGGCTATTTTACATTATTGAAGTAAACTGGTGGTCATTGATAAGATAGAATTGAAAAAATTTTCATGCTTGAAAATTATTTAAAAAGTCCGTTAAATTAATTGGCAGTTTTCATATCAATTTCAATCGAAAGCTAATTTTTTTTCTAATTGATGATGTAAGAATTCAAATTATAAAATGTAGTAAAAAATAGAAATTTGTAGTATTTCGTAGTGATGTAAGCGCGATGAAAGCTAAAGCGATAGCGCCTTTGTTGTCACAACTGTTGTACATTTCTAAAAATTGCCACTGTATTTTGGCTGGCGTCCAAAAGTGGAAAAACATTTTTTGACATTGAAAGAGAAATTCACAGTGAAAGAAATAGGACTTTGCGCTAATAAGGAACTGTTAAATGAACTTATAATAAATCTACCAAAATAATTCCTATGAAATATTAGTCTTACATTGTTTATTCTAGCTAAAAATACAATAATTTTTTCAAGATTTTTTTCTAACATAACACTATTTTTAATAACTTTAAATTTCCTGAAATCCTTTACTGTTGTGATTTTTTTTTATTAAAAAAGGAAATCTTCTATCCTATAATTTAAAAAAAAAAGCAATTGGTAACATGTAATCAAGGTATGCAATCAAGATGAAGAAATCAATGCCGTTCCAATTCTAATCTTTATAATTATGAATGCAAAAATCAGTAAAATTATGTCATGTTAACACAATCATATACATTTTTCTCTTTAGTTTTATCAATGTTAAAATGCACTTCAAGCTAAGCATAACGTCATTTTCACCGGCGCAAACTTTTCACACGTATTTCATATACCTTACATTAATGCTTAAACACCATGCACACAAATATAAATATATTTTGTATTTAATTGTAATGAAAAAATGGCATCAACAAAGTTATAATGCATAATAATAAAATAAACCCAATGGACAATATTCCCGCGACGTCACAATAAATATGAATTTTTATTCGCTTATAAAACACGCGGATAAGTATTTTTACCGAAATTTAACTTGCAAAATAACAAATTCGGCCTTAAAACCGCGTGCTTTTAATATTTATTATTTCTCTTTTACTCAACCACAGAGTTTAGAAAATAAACTCTGTGCTTCGGAACAGTAGGCGTTATCCGATTATGACGTCATTAGCAGACGTAAAAGTTTAATTAAAAATTACGGTTAATTAATTAAATTTTCGAACAAACGAATGCACGATAACAAATCTGTGTCCAAATATCTTTCATTTAAAAAAAGAATGATGTAATTTGATGCAGTAGTTTGTTCTCACGGATTGTCGAAAGAAATCGCTTAGCGTTTTAAATATATAGATATCAAACGAATAACAGCCGAATTTGGATGCAACGACTCCAGGAATACGACTTTGACATCAGGAATCGCAAAGGCTCATCGCATGGAAACGCCGATGCCCTATCAAGAAGACCGTGTCCCGAAAGTTGTCGCTATTGTTCAAGAGCGGAGAACAAGTATAATCCCGAACATGTCATACGCCAGACGAAGACTTCACTATCAACGCCACCAGATCCCTGGAGTGATGAGAAGATTCGAGAAGATCAAATGGCAGATTCTGACATCAAACCAATCTTGGAGTTATTAGAATCTTCTAGCACAAAGCGCAGTTGGAAAGACATCTCGACCTACAGTCCTACGACAAAGCAATATTGGGCTCTTTGGAACTCCCTCCACGTCAGGAACGGAGTCCTGATCCGAAAATGCGAATTGGAAGATAGGAAGACATCTCGGTGGCAGTTGGTACTTCCTCGATCCCGAATCCCCGAGGTCCTCAAGGAATTACATGGCAGTCCCACTGGTGGCCATTTTGGAGTCATGAAAACATTACACAGAGTCCGAGAGCGCATCTTCTGGAGAAAACTGAGAGCTGACGTCGAACAATGGTGCAAATCTTGTGACTCATGTGCAGCTCGGAAAGGACCAAAGAAACGTAGCCGAGGAAGACTACATCTCTACAACGTAGGAGCACATTTCGAACGCATCGCCCTTGACATCCTAGGTCCTTTGCCAAGAAGTGCTGAGGGCAACAAATACCTCCTTGTTGTCATGGACTATTTCACGAAATGGGCTGAAGTTTATGCCATCCCTGATCAAGAAGCTTCTACGGTTGCGGATGCCTTGGTACACCAGTGGATATCAAGGTATGGAGTCCCCCTTCAAATGCATTCTGACCAGGGGAGAAATTTCATCTCTGCTGTGATTGAGGGTCTCTGTCAACTTCTCGGAATGGACAAAACTAGGACGACGCCTTTACATCCACAGTCGGATGGCATGGTTGAGAGGTTTAATCGTACCATCCTCAACAACCTCTCACTGCTAGTCTCAAGAAACCAACAAGACTGGGACCAAACACTGCCCTTGTTTCTTCTCGCCTATCGCAGCACCGTCCATGAAACAACCGGCTACTCCCCGTCTCAGATGCTTTTCGGTCCTGATCTTCGTCTACCTTCTGATCTGCTTTTTGGTCGCCCTCCAGATGCGCCTTCATCGCCAGAGGGATACGTACAGTATCTCCAGGCATGATTTGAAGACGTACACAACTTGGCTCGAGAGCGGATCAATATACAGACAGAGAAGATGAAGACAAGGTACGACACGAAAGCCACGGGACATCAATTCAAAGAAGGTGACAAGGTGTGGTTTTATAATCCGACTCGACACAAAGGATTTTCTCCCAAACTACAATCGCACTGGGACGGTCCTTATACAGTCCTAAACAGACTGAACGATGTCGTAATTCGGATTCGAAAGTCGCCGAATTCCAAGCCTAGAGTCGTTCATTACGACAGGCTAGCTCCATACTATGACAATAGTACTTAGTTCATATGGTATAGTGCATTGATTGTAAATAGTGTAAATTAGTATGACCATAGTCTTGTATATAAATTAATGTAATTATATATTTTGCTTAGCATTATCATTATTATTGTTATTATTATTTAATACTTGTATGGAATGATGTCTATGCTTTAATTTAATTTAATTAATTAATTAATTTATTTATTTATTTTAATAAGTGTATATTTTGTATACTTCAGCATTATGAATGTGTTTAATTGTTATTTTTCATGTATGCTTTAAGTGTTTTGAATGGTATAGCTGGGTTGTACTGCCCGGGACGTGCAGCCCTTGACAGGGGGACAATGTTATGAATTTTGTATATATTTGTAAATATTTCATTTCATTTATTTTATTCTTGTGAAAATTGCAGCATTATTTAAGTATTTCCTATTGAGCATCATATAACTGTATGCAAAAGCTCTCGGGTGCTTTGCAAGAAAAACAACCTTACACCCTCATCTTTATAATGGAAGTCTATGGAAATATCGCCAAGGGATGGGTTTATCGCCAAGTTGGCGATGGTTTTGGCAACTTATTTTTATCGCCAAATTTGGCGATATATCGCCAAACGTCGCCAAGTTGGCGACGATTTGGCGAGTTTTGGTGCAACCCCCCCTTATACCTGTACATTGGGGTCCGTTCTCGCTTGAGGTTCGCTCTCGAAAGTCGAAGTAATTTCTGGTAAATTCTGGACATCCGAAAGCTCTGGAAAATTCTGGAATGATCTCTAAAGCCTATATAAGGGCCAGCCGGGACCTCCACGGTTCAGTTCAGTTGAGTTGGCTATCAGCTGTGATTGAATTCACACGAGAGGCTTTTGCTTTGAGACTGTGTTGTCTATGAGCGGTTTTGTATCTGATACGCTGTATTGAACGTTTTGTTCTGAGTGAAATTTTGCTGTGCTGTTATTAGATTTGAAGATTACTGAATATTTGTGTTTTGAGAAGATATTTGTTTTGTTATTTAGAGTCAATAAAGCTTGCTGATTGTTTTTATATATTGTCATCAATCCTTTCGTACCCCGAGCTCACAATAATATATATATATATATATATATATATATATATATAAATCAACATTCGAACGGAGGGTAGTCTGGGGGTCTGGAGGTCATGATCGGTGAAAATATACTGAAATTTTCCGGAATTGCTTTTGAAAGCTACCTAAAAGACTAAGTTGTTTTGCTTGGTTTGATCAATTTGCTAATCAAAACTAAGAAAATTTATTGTTTATAATTTGAAGTCTATCGATGTATATGTAGAGAGTTCTTGGTAAAGGAAAAACTTCTGTTGTAAGTTTAAGCTTTCATTTACATGTTAAAATTTCTTTTTATATTATAAAGTTAATAAAACAAGTATCTGTTTATAAATTGTGAAATATTAGTAAGTTATTAAATTTATTGGAATCCTAAATAACATTATTTTTAAAACATATCATTATTGATGTATAATGTCTCGAGCTTAACACGATTATATTATCGTGAAAATTAAAAAGATATAATTGATTTTAAAATCAAAAAAGCGATTTTGTTTTATTATGTTGCAACTATAAAAAAGCCATTTTTCATGTTTTGCTTGATATATAAACTGATATATAACTGAAACCTGCACTTAAACTGAAAAAATATATTTTAAAGCATCTTGTGAATTTATTTTCTAATGAATTAATCTAATTTTTTATTACAGTAAAAATGGCGAATTTTTATTTATTTACTCGTACATTTTTTTCTTTGACTTCTCGGAGCCCCATGAACGCTAAAAGCAACACTTCAGGTAATATTATATTAATTTTGTTATTTTATTTAGAATAGAAATTTCGGAAACTCCTTAAAAATCTTATTTATACCGCAGTTTATCGATGTAACATTAGTAATATGCTTATTGTAAAAACATGTTTAATTTTAATGAAATAATTTAAGTATGCCTTTTTTTATTGCTTGTTTAAAGAAAAGTCTCTTTTTTTTTCTAATTATCTTTCTAAGACGTTGAAATCTATTTTTTTGTTTATTTAAAATGTAAATATATTGTGGCGTGTTGATTTTGGAAATGAAAAACTGAGACTTACTAATGTTACGAAATGTTTGTTACTTATTTATTTAAAACACTATTTTTGTTTATTTTAAATGCAAATGTATTGTTTTATTTTCATTTTTGAAATATAAAAACAGAGAATTAAGCCGCGAAATGGCTAGTTACTTTTTATTTTTATAAATATATTAATGATTATTGACTGTAAAAGCTAAACGATTAATAACTTGTCCATCGGGCCTCATCAGGCTTTTCCCAACTCTGAGACATAACAAGTATATATTAGTTTTATTCAATTTTTATTTACTGAAATCGAATAACTTTGTTTTTAAGACATAGCTTTATTATTGTAATATTCAAAAATATTCTGTTTTGTTCATCTATTCAGCTCTTTAAAGACAGCACCGCCTATAATGGAAACCTGCATGAAACAATAAATCATTATTTTTTTTTAGTTTTTAATGCGCTTGACTTTGTGATATTATGAAATTTAAAATGCTGGTCCAAAGGGACTTTATTTTAATTTTAAAATTATTATTATTTTTTTTGTTGAATTTCAGTTTAAATAGACAAGCGATAATAAACAGACCAAGTAGGCTTCTCCCGAATCTCCAACGGTTCGATAAAGTAAGATACAGCCTCTTAAGAAAAACATTGTTTAAAATAGGCATAGGTAAACTTTTTCGCTTTAAAAATCTGATACATCGTAGACTGATAAAGTTCGTATATACACTGCCGAAATCAGCTGTATTCTTGAAGCGACCATCTATACAGGCGAAGTTCGGCTAGAATATTAAAATTCTTTTATTTTTAAAAAGCACTATGCACCTAAAAAATATTGAACTTATTTAAATTAGTGATGATAAAAATCTAACCTGTAGTAACATTTCAGTGAGTTTTCAGTGAGTTCAGTGAGTTTTAAAAAAATGGATATAATTAAGTTTATACTGAATTATGTATATATGTATATATATATATATATATATATATATATATAATTTAAAATTTCGGCTAAAATATATCTTTTTATTCAGCTATGAAATTATTTAAATTTATCGCTTCTAATATCTAACTTTAAAAAAGTATCTTCATGCTCTAAAACTCTAAAATATCTCATAAAAGTTCTATTGGATATTCTAAACGATAAAAGGATACGAGACGTAGAATTTTATACATTTATGCTTCAAAAAATCCTAAAAAGTTTTGCTTGATAGCGTTCTCTAGTGTCTAATATAGATGGTAGTATACTTCTGAAAATTCTTTTACATGAGAAAAAGATACATCGAAGATGTAGATATGAAAATGTGAAAGTCTTAGAGTACTTTACGGAATACTTGTATTGAAAATTTGTCACTTTTATCTCCGTGTAATTCAAAATTGTATGTTACATAGAAATATATAGTATATGCTATATTTGATATAATAATCTCTTAAAAGTATGTGAAATAAGCATTCAATAAAAAATTATTTATTTAAAACATAAAATGAAAAAAAAAACTATTTACTGTTTTATTTGAAGAAACAAGTATCTACAATTAAAAATTAAATAAATTAGCTTAACAGTTTGATAATTAAAAAGGGAGATGTAAAAATGCTGTGTTATCAGCAAAAATTCTAAACTGCTTAATAATAAAAAATCCTTTTTAGTTTTTATTTGGTTATTATCTCATGCTGAGTTTTCCATATTTAATTAATTATTTCAATACTTTCAACATATTTTTGATTCTTTATATATTGACATACATGTATTTCGCATAAATAGACACTTACTCACACCATATGTACATACATACACAGTATACAACTTGAAAAAAAAGTTCTGTCAGCAAAATTCGCCAGGCAATTCCTGTATGTAACAGAAATATTTGTACTTCAGAAAAATATTGTCCCATAAAACATTTTGTTGTATGTATATTTAAATGTACATTGAATGTCAGATGTATAAAGATTAAAATTTCGAGGGAAAGTCGCAAAGCATTTTAGGGATGGAAAATTTTATGAAGTATTTGATTCATGATGAAGAATATGAATGCGTCAAACTTTTTTCTGATCGTACCGATATTTATTTTACATACTAGAAATTACGTTGCAACTATTGCTATCTATATTTTTCATGTTTTTTTTACATTGTATATATAACAGCATACAATACATACATAGATATAATAGTACTTTTTTAATGATTTAAAAAAACTATTGCCTAATGTGGGTATGTGAATAACAGGAAATTCAGATACCTAAAATGTCCAATTTAGATTTGCATTAAATGTCTAGTAATGTTCAGTGTTACGAAATCCCCCTAGTTGCTTACACATTACTCTGCACTAAAAACAGCATGTTCTAATTAATGTAAAATTTAGCTCTAGTAGAAATCTAATCATTGAGAAAAGTATTTACTTAATTAAAATTAATTTATGTGATATCAGTCTTATATTTATAACTAATGGTAATATTAGTTTTCACTCAAATGTATAAGAGAAAGACGGATTTTTGACACTGTGGGTAAGATGACGAATTAAGTTTTTCTCCCGTTCAGTTATACGTAGCAGTACCTGGTCTGCTGCATCAGATACGCTCGCAAGACGTTCATGTAACTCACTATCAACAATATCGATATTACTCACAAGTTTCTCTGAAGCAACTTGTGAGTAATCGATAGCCACAGTTCGATTTTTAAGTATTTTGTTGTCAATTTTGAATCATGCACTGCAGGGAATTCAACTTTGCTAGGATATTTCAAACCCTCATCAAAGTAGTCACAAAATGCAACTCAAAATGTAAAAATGCTTATGAGATGTATACAATTAATGCATATAATGAATGATATACTGATAAAACTAGTTCAAACAAATATCGAGGAGTTGGGACAAGATGTCGAGGATAACAATAATATGCAAAATATGACACTAAAGACTACATTATCTGTGGTCAACAGATCAAGGACAAACTCTTGTTCCTATTCTTCATGTGAATATTTTGGGATCATACTGATTGTACTTGTTGGAATTTAGAAACCGGCCACAGATCTTTGCTATGGGATTTTTACTTTTGAATTTTCAATTTACAATTACCTTTTTTGAAATAAATTATTAATGTATGGGTGTCGAAAGATGCCTTGAATAAAAGTAAATAGATATGTTGTTAATTATTGTTATCTATGATAAATATTGTAATATATTCGTCATTTTTTTTATATGTAAGGCAAAATGAGGAAGAATCTGACATTTCTTCGGAATTTCTCACTCATTTTTAAAGGCATATTAAGCCGTTTAAACAATTTTCTGTTGGAGATATGAGTTGTAAGAAGTGCCTCATACCAATTACAGCTTTTAATCCACTTAATAGGTGCAGAAAATCTTTGTAAGGTTAATCCTACTCATCGCTAATATGATCATAAATATTTGGTTAAATTATTCATATATATATATATATAACTAGTTGAGAAAAAAGAAACCGTAAATTTGAAAAATGTGCTAAATTAGCGTAAATCAAGCACAATACATGACAACCTAAAGCCAATTTATCATTATTTTCCTGAAAAAAATAATTATTATAGCTTTACATAAGATACACTTTTGCCAGTTTGATTTTCCAGATATTGAAAGTTTATTTGACACAAATGAATTTTACATTAGTTAAACTGACGACATTTATTCATTAAAACACACCTATTCAAAAACAGCATCTAATTTTCTGAAACTGAAACACTCATGAATATTTAGAATCAAATAATGAATTTTTAAGTGATTCTGAATAACTTTAAATCATTCATGTCAGAATTATTTGACAATTTAAAAATAAAGTATCACTCATTGTCAAGAAATATTTATGATTTGATTTATTTCAGTAGAAAACTGCATTTCCCTTTTCGTTTTAAACTCTCGTTTAAATGTAAAATGCGCATAAAGTTTAATATAAATTAAATATTTTGTTGAAGGTATTATGTGTTTTTTAACAGTCGTCATATTAAACGTTTGCGTACATATGTAATAAAAATAAGTAAATAACAACCGAAAATATAATTATTTTGTGACAAAATGACAGTTAATAGCAGTTACATAAAAGTGTAAAAATTAAAGCTAGCTGAAGAACATATGTGAAAATGTGACTTTTACTAATTGCAACACAAAAATCTGTACAAAAACCATACATTCTGTAAACATTATAGTGCATTTTACAGTTGCTTAAACTATACCATAATATTACGCCAAATGTAAGATCCTAGATGCAGCTGATAAAATGAAAACTACAATAATATATACGTTAATTGGACATGTAGGTTTAATTCGGATAAGAATGTCTTTACTTATATTAAAACAGTGTAGATTTAAAGACTATTCTATTTTTTAAATGTGATTAACGAATGCCCTTTTGTTATTAGGTGGGTTTAAAACTTCAAAGTTTTGAATAACTATTTTTTTAAATCTAGATACTTTGGTTTTTTACCAATATGGTTTCATTTTTACACATGTAGCAGCATCGGTAGAGCTATAGTTTCAAAATTAACGCTCAGTATTTCACTGTTCAATAGTTTGTTGTGTAAAGCTAGAACATAGTCTATGTTTGCTAGAAAAGTGAGATAGAAAACTTTGATTTTGAAACAATTAATATGATTATATGAATGCTTATGAACCCTTAGTGCCCATATTGTTCAAGAAAATGTGATGCCAATTGAGTTATGGTTACTTTAACGTAAGAGCTCAAGAATAAGGTAAATAACAACAATGTACCTCTCTCATATAAGCTTAAAGTGATTCGAAAATTTAAAATGGCAACACGCAGTTTTTTTTCATCGCAGAATGTTCTTCAAAGTAAAAGACCATAAACAGCATTATAAAACTAATTTTAGCTGTAGAAATGAACATTTAAGATTAATCTGCGACGAATAAATTGGGTGTTGCCATTTGAAATATTTGAAATTTTGTCACCGTAACTATAACCGTGAGAGCTCGATTTTTGTTTTTTTACCAAATTCTGGAGTCCATGCCGTAAAATAATCCCAGCCACAATAGAATCCAGTTTCATTGAACGACATATTTGTTAGAAAGTCATATATCGTCAAAGTTTTTTTATAATTACTTTGTATACGATACTTGAAGTATGTCATAAGGATTTTTTATATTAAAAATTTGTAGTAAGCTGTTTTATTGGCAGTAATTGAGTATTAAGTTCCAAAAATACATTTTCTCAAAAATAACTTTTATTCTCGTCCATGTGTCTCTGTAAGATAAAGTTTTATTTTTCGTATTGTAAACATAAAAAATAAATATATTAGAAAATTCGCATCTTTTGGCGCGTTCGAGTATATATTTACAAGAAAATTACAGAACGGCACTATTGAATAGTCTGTGTATTTTTTAATGTTACGTGAATGTCATTCATCGTGAAAGATGATCAATAATCACATCAGTATGTGCAGTACCCGCATAGCATGTACAGTCACGGTGACGTCATTGTGACGTCACTGTGAGTCACGTACGTCACGTCACATTTGTGACAAAAATGACACCACTTTGTAACGTCACACTGTGACCAAAATGTGAACGTCTTGAAGATCTAAAGAAAACTTAAAATAAACTTTAGAACATCTTATGGCATGAAGAAAATTACTTTTTGACAGCTTTAAAAACGTTTGTGACGTTGCAATGACGTCACTGCAAGTCACATAAGTCACGTAAAACCTATGACCAAAATGCCAACACTCTGTGACTTCACGGTGTGATCGGAGAGAGAATTTGGAAAAAAACTCATAAAATATAGATTTGAATTATGTCATGTACCTAAATCATTAATAAAAACATTGTCACACATTATTTAAATATATTGTATTTCCAAAATAAAATAATAAATAAATATCTGTCTACATATATGAGGCAGATAATTTTTTACAATTTTCATTACCATTTTCATGAAATTTAACAAAATATACTATATAATACACAGGTAAAAATCCTTAAATAGAAATTTAGTAACATAGGAAAGTTTTGGCGGAAAGTAATTCAGAAATAGATCTCCCATTCTAATAAAACTGTTAGCAATTTAGAGATTTGTTAGCATTTTAAATACAAACATTTAATTTTTTTCCTACCACCGCATGGAACTCATTTGCTAATTTTGTGATACTAAAAATATTTTAAAAATCTCCAATCTCTTATTATTTTGAGGGGCCACTCAACCCAATCATCAGCTTTCTGTTTAAAAAGTGAGGACACCATTTTTGCGAGTTCCATATCGGGGGTGCTCGGGGCGACCGTCGAACGCGTTCAAGATTTTTCTTGTGCTGAATAATTAAGGTGGTTCGCAACTGACCTGCTCAACAACGCGAAGCTTTCTGACATAATTTCTGACTCATTTTTAAACGCAAAGGCATAAAATGGGCAGGACTGACTATGGAAGCAATTTGGAATCGAAATGAGTTTTCATTTTTTGATAAATAAATTACTTATCGAGTTATAAGCAATTCGTGTCACGTGACGACTGGTTTTTCTCTTTTCTTTCCCTGTTACGTCGGGTATTTGGTTCAAAACGCTGACTTTGACATTCTTTTCTGAAAGATCTTCTGCTTTATCTAAAAAATGGAAAACGTCTTTCAATTACATAGTTTCTAAATAAAAACACCCGCCAATTTCATGCGTTTCCGAACAAAAACGAATTAAAAATATGTCATAAAGTATATGTCATTCCTATAGCAATTTATTCCAAAACTGATCAGTGCTTAATAAGATATCACCTCTGTTAAATATACTGCTCTTTTCAATAGAGTGTAAAAAATGAAAAAATCGTATTTAGGAAATCTGATTGCAGAATAGTATTTATATTTATGTCGTAATTATTTTATAAAGACTATTAAATCCATTTTTATTTAAAATTTATGTTTACTTTGGACGCCTAAAGCAAATGCAACTGATTAAAAAATATATAAAAATTTAAATTTTCACAGCTTATTTCCAAGAATACTAAACTCTCTCATATAAAAACAGAATATTATAGTTTTATTAGAAGTTATTTGTCAGCCATATAAACTATAAAGCATTTGAAATGTCTTTATTTAAATGTTTCCTTTCTATTCTTTTTCTGGAAACACCTGTTAGATGTTACTTTGTCGTAAACATTACTGCGCAGATCATGATCGCAGTTATTGAGGGCAGACCATTATTTTCATTTGCAAATTCGGCGGTTTAGAGTGTGTGGTGTTTTTTTAAGTTTGTGGAAGTATATTGTGGAATTTATACCGTGTAAGTAAATTAACGTTTTAAAGTGAATCATCCATTTTAACCTATCCTTGTGTCTAGCTGGGTGCGTTATTAAGGTCTGCGTGATATTTGATATCTCAGATCTATGAACACACCTATGCTGGATCACTTTGAAAATTAAAGCAGTGGATTTGAGTCTCATTTTTCAATGAAAAGGAAGCAGTCAACGACCATTAAAACTTAATCCCTAGAACTGGTGGTTTTACTTATAGATTAGCAGGTAACTTTTAATGCCTTCGCAGTTTTGATAATAGTGCATATTTAGTAATGGTACATTAATAGTGCATTATTTAAAAGTTAAGATGTTTAAATCTTTTTTTTAAATCACTTGTATAAAATTTTATCTTTAATGTTTTAAATCGTTTTAAATAGAGAGTTTGTAAAAAAGCTTAAAGTATTTACTAACAATATATATTTTTAATGTAAAGTGTTATTTATAACGAGGTATTTATTTATATTTTGCGTTTCTCAG
Source organism: Maratus michaelseni (assembly GCA_963931845.1). Lineage (NCBI taxonomy): Eukaryota > Metazoa > Arthropoda > Arachnida > Araneae > Salticidae > Maratus > Maratus michaelseni. The sequence goes on from OZ007593.1 coordinate 111,844,679, forward strand.
TTCAATTTTCATAGTTATTCATTATAATTAAAAACATTGCAATTTTTAAAACTATTAATATTTGATTTACAATTTGAAAATTTCTTAGCTAGTGGAGGTTTCGAGAAATAATTTTCTGGTATATTTGAAATAATTGCGACAATTTAACTCATTACAAATTTAGTTGTCAAGATATGTCAATATTAGGTGCACAAAAATAATGAATATTGATAAAACAATAAAACAGCTATTCAGTTAAGGTAATTTTTCCAGTTGTGTTATCGAATTTTTTTATAGTAAAAATTGATATTTAAGCTCTGCATTTAGTATTCTATCAAAAACTATAAATGAAATAATTTGTAAAGAAAAAAAATATATATTTTTTTCTTTGCGAGTTTTTTTCTTTGCGAAGTTTTAAATTTCATTTGCTTCGAAAAATGTTTATTGCTTGATACAATGTTTATTATTTAATAATATCGCACAATAGGTAGATCTATTATTTAAATGGATTCCTAATATAAATTTTTCACAATGCTTATTTAAAAATCTATACTTTTATTTTCATTAAATTTGTAATCAAATCCAAAATAACTAATTTCTGAATTCATTTTTATTCGGAAACACATGAAATTGGCAGGTGTTCTTATTCAGAATATATGCAATAGAATGACATTTTTCATTTTTGACAGAAGATGTTTCAGAAAACACTATCAAAGTCGGTGTTTTGAACCGAATTTCCGACGCGCAGCGTCAGAAACGGAAAAAACGTGACCAAAATTGCTCTTAAGCATTTCATTTATCTAAAAACGGAAAACGCTATTCATTCCAAATCGCTTTAATAATCAGGCATGCAAGTGCCATGCGTTTAAAACATTTTTCATAAATATGTCAGAAAGTTTCGTGACACTGAGCGAAGGGAAATATAGCAAAGTATACACATTTAAAAACTTCAACACTTAACAGCAAAATAGCATAGTTTTAATTATTGTCAATATTTTTGGTGGTTACATAAAACAAATGGAAGTAGAAGTTAATTTTAAAAGTTGTTATTTGCACAATAGAATTTCATATTATTAAAATATTTAATTTTATTATAATTTTTAATGGATTCATCTATTATTTTTATATTAGTATACGTTTTTTACATTTATAATTTTCTTGTTTAACTGCTACATTAGCCGGTTTCCCAATCAGATGCAAAGTTTTAATTTGAATACGAGTTGCATAAAAAAAAAAAATGATTGCCGATCCAATCCTTATCGTCGATCTTATCCGTATTTGGTGAAATCTTGTTATCCGAATCTATGCGAAATCATTTATCAGGTTCGGTCGGGTTGTGGGCCTACAGAATTTTTGTTGTTATTGTTGTTGGGTTAGGGTAAGAATACGGGTTGAATGTATATATAGTTTCAGTCAACCATCATTCATGTTCAAGTAGACATTCAATCATGTTCAAGAAGTATATAACCGGATTCGTGCATGACTCTAGATCCGAGCCGACATCAGAAATTGTATCGTAACACAATTTCTGATAAAATCTGGTTACTTGGTCGTATGCAAGATTCTATTCCGAACAAGACTTACATTAAAAACATTATACCCGACTCGGGTCCGATCAGGTTCACGAAAATCAGGTCACACGACAACTAATCCAAATCTATTCTGTAGCCAAACAAATTCAAAAAGTTCGATCCGAAGTTTCGGGATTGGATTCGGGTAAAATCTGGTCACCCGACCCGGTGCAGTGTCGTCACAAACGTCACAAACTTGAACCATAAAAAATTTTGATCCGACAATCCGTATAGGATTCGGGTAAAATCTGGTCACCCTATCCGATGCAGATTCGTCATATTTTTCACATTGAAGTCGCACGGTGACTTCACAAAGTAGTCACATTGTGAGGTCACAGAAAGCCTTGAAAACGGCCATAACGACCTTACATTTAGGTCACAATGACTTCACATCGACGTCACTTGACGTCACGACGACGATCACAAAGTCACAGTGTGTCTTCACAGTGACGTCGCCGTGATGTCACCATGCCTTACGGGTAGGTTACGCATATTACAAGAAATTTGAAGCAAAAAATATATTCGACATACTCTGAATGAATTAATGAAAAATATCATAAACTCTACTATACCATGGTGTCAAAGACCTGGTGTCAATCAACAATTTGAAAATTCATAGGAACAAAATGTCATATATGTAAATGTTTTACACAGCTAATAAACTAAAATTATGTTTTTCTTAGAGGATGGCTCATCAAATGAACGATATAGAACTTCTGCTGCGAGATCGGGATTTGGCCTTGCAATTTGAAACTGAAGTTTCGTGCACCTAGGATTTCATCCCGTAGAACACTCCAGCTAATTTGAAGTACTTTGAATCAACGATAAATTGATATTACATGTGCATCTTAATCCAATAGCATTCCAAATACTCTGAATGTAGATGACCATATTCATGTTTAGTTTGTATCTTTCTAATATTTTATGATTAGTTAAATAATGTTTTGCGATCAGTATCAAGTTAACGATACTGAAGAAATAAAATTAGTAGACATGTAGTTTTGATTTTGAGTTGAAGAGAAATGAAATCGATACATGTGTATTCCACAGAAAATAAGATTTTTTTCATGTGTTATAATGCACAAAAAAAAACTACATAAAATGATAAAAATTTTGTCTAAAAAACGGTGTTGTATCATATTTCTATGTTTATATTCTAGTACTTATTTAACTTTTTATATTAACTATTGATATATGAATTATATTAATATATGTAAGTGAATATATTAATATATGTAAGTGAAGAGCGTACGTATGATATGCTGATAGCAATCTTTCTCTCCTATAGAAAATTCATTATAAAGTGTTTCCAAAAATTATTTTTTGACATAATTATGCATGATAGGCTTGGCGACCACCTTTCCGTAGCGTACATAAACTACGCACCCACGTGATAAAGTAAAATACGAATTTCGAAAATGTTACTAAAGCTAAAATATTATGCTTTTCATTGTATATTATTTTTAAGCTATTCACGAAGTCAATCATATATATATATATATATATATATATATATATATATATATATATATATATATATATATATATTTAATTTTTAATTTTCAGAAACGCGTTATGATACAAGAATGAAGAACGGGTAATTTTTCTATAGGAATGAAGTCTGTCAACATTTCATACGTAGTCATTTGACTTAGTTAATAGAAAATGTTTAATAACTATTTGAGTATAAGCTTTCAAACGTATACTTGATATCACAATATTTTGAAGGCACAACGTTCACGCAGTTTTCCATTTATTTTTTTAAGCTTGTCTTTTTAAAAACTTTTTAAAGGTTGTTTTTTACAGACATCATTCAAAAAAACAGTTTGTGTAATTTAAATAAACTACTCACATTAAATTATCATGTTGTGTACTAGAAACGTTTTTCAAAAGGGGTAAAACACAATTTGTATACATTTTGTTTGTATATAACTCATTTCTTAGAGTAATTAATTATTTAAAAGTTGTGAAAATAAATTTATTTTCTAAAAATTTCAGTCTTCATCAAATTATATAGGGTCTTTCAGTGAAAATAGGAGGCAACAAAAAGGACGGCTAATGTGATGCATTGAAAAAAGTACCAGATTTTATAGTAACAAAATTGGCTTTCACTAGAATCACTTGTTTTATCTATTTATTCAAATATTTCAATGCTTTAAAATACACTAAAAGATAGTGCAGATGTATAATATTTTTAAAATATTTTCACCTCCTTCCACTGTGAGGCATCATCAGTTAATGCTGTTATGTATCTTCGTCACTAGATACTGTCGTCGAGGTTTCACCATCTTCTATTCCTATTTCTGACAAATAACGCCATCTGTTATCTATTTTGACATGTAACATAAATATGCATGTTTTGGAATTTGCTGTGATAATTTCTAAAACCTTCCTTTGTAATACATAATTTAAATTTTCATTATCTGCTAATTTCTCGACGAAGTTAAATGAAAACAAAATAGTTGATTTTGTGATTATTTTGTAAGCAACACATCATTTTATTTATATCCAATACGAATACACTCAAAATTTAAGCACTGTTTAAAATAGTCCAGTTATTCCCTGAAACTACATTCAAAAACAGGAAAATTACTAACACTTTTCCTGGCTGCATAAGTATTAATGAACAATGAATAACCAGTTGAGTTCGTAGGATATATTTTTGAGTTTTTTTATTTTTCAATTAGTATTATACGATTGTAAATTTACTACTAAATGTTTATAAAAATATAGTTTAAGTTTTGGAAATAGTTTTTTTTTAATTTTGTTATTTTAAATTAGCATTTAATAAATTAAGAAAATGGTTTATTGTAGTGAATTTTCATCAGTATTCAAATGGATGCGTTACGAATTTCCCGAAATTCAGTCAAAATGAAAGATAAAAAGTCTAAATAATACAGATGACACATTAGACCCATGTCAAGATTTAGGACGCTCTCTCATTTCTTTATTGCTTACAATTACTTTAAAAAAATAATGTCTGAAATTAGCCCCATAGCCATCACAAATTAGCCTCATTCTCTAGTTCTAATATGAGACATGATTTCGATTTTTTTTTACCTTTATTTTTATGGCACGCAATGTTTCTTTTTATTCATAAACAAATAAAGGAAAGAAAAATACAAATTACAGTACTTTTTATTTAGGCCTAGAGTCATTAGATCACAAGTAACAGGAACAGTTCAAAATTTTGCCTCATATTATCCTCAATTAACTGTAGTTTTTAATTTTTATGACAAATAGCTAGTAAGAAAAACACTGATGGAGCCGAAATAAAATAAAGATCTATGGTTGACTCAGAGTGCGTTAGTTGTTCGATGGTAACTTTTTTTGCATATTTTTGCAGAATTCTCTTGCCATTGCAAACACAGACGGCTAAACAAAGAACCAGGCGTGGCACCTAGAAAATTGAAGATCAGATTGAAAACCCGTGGATCTATGAATTTTATCCATATTGAATTGCCTAAATTACGATGAAAGAACATGTATTTAAAAATTCGCCGATGTAAAAATTGAAAGAAATAAACCATAGGTGTATATAAATCACAATCTTTGCTCACATTGGTTGCATAGAAGAAAGATAAAAAAACTCAATATAACTCAATATATAACTCAATTATATTTTTCCATATCTGATAACATAAGTGTGAGAATGGTTTTTCGTGATAAAAACACAGAATATGTGTTTTAATTTGTTTACCATGGTCTTTAAAAAGTTTATGCATTGTGTAATACAAAAATAGAAAGGCTTTTATAAAGATGTAGAAGTAGATAGTTTAAGGATAAATACAACTTTAATCACATTTCAGTTTTACAGCTATTACCTCAGATTCAAAACGCTATACTTTACTAATTGCTTTTCTAATATACTGAAAAATAAATACGACTTTAGGAGTTAAAGAAAAATATTTTTAGACGTATTATTAATGATGGTGACGCATGTTTTACGAGACGACATCAGTAAATATTTTCAGGGAAATACAATTAATAATCACTCTTATTATTTCTGTTACGTAAGTCTGTATATGTAGTTTACAAGTAAAGGTAGATTAAGTACAAAACAAAAATATGCTTAGTAGATTTTGAATATAATATGCGAAATATAGAATTGATATTGTAAGAAACTTAGTTTTTAAACAAAATGAAGTATTTTATTCATAAATATTTAAAAATTATTGAGACATCGTTTTAAATTTTCTAATAATTTATATATTTGTTACACTAATGAAAATCATCATTAAATAAGATATATATGTATATATATATATATATATATATATATATATACCTCAAAACATATAGAGTTAAACTCAATCTACCCTGTAGTCCATGTTCTTCATAAATTTAAATAGTTTAATAAAATATTGTAATTTGACACTGCTAAAAATATTGTAAGGAATAGTTTATTCAGTTATTTACCATAATGTCAACTATATACATATGTTTTACTTTACACTACCTATCACAGACAAATTTTACATATAAAGTCAATGTAGATGTCATTTACAAAGTTATACGTTACTTTATTCCAAATAGGAGAAATCAGCCCTTTTAAAAACATTTATTTGCACCAAAAAATATTTTCGTCCATCGTCTTGGGTATCTTCAGTTTTACTGATCTGCGTCATTGCCACTTGATTTTATTCTAACTTTAAACCAACTTTTTCTAAGGTTTTTAAAAATGTAACACAATGCATCTATTGTATATTGTTGCATGCATTAGATCATAGCAAGTCTTTGTTTTTTCTGTATCTATTTCAATAACTTCACGCATTAAAGCATAATTTAAATTGTTGTAATTTCCAAGTTTCTGTACTTCTTTAAAATGTATCTGTATTAGGGATTTCTCGTTTAGTCGGGCTATTGCTGTGGTCTCTTTATTTAATCTTATATCTCTTTCATGTTCTTTTATACTTTTCTCTATTTTTCATTTAGTCATACTTATTTATGCACCCTCTTTTCCTTCCTTGTCATTAAACTTTATTTTATATATTCTTGAGGTTGTTAAATGGGTTATTTTTTCCCTGTCTGTTCTTAGTAATTTGATTATTGAGAATCTGGGGTTATTGGTTTATTTAATCCAAGTTTATTTTTATGGAGACCCCATTAATAGATGGTATTGCAAATGTACTGAGCTGATTGTATTGTATTATATCTCGATATTGCACTTCCGATTAATTTATGAATTATTTTTGTAGGATATCCTAAAAAAACGTTAGAATCATACAATAGAATCTATGACAGTAATTCAATTTCCCACTTCATTCCCAATTCATTCCCGTAGCCTATTTCATAAGTAAATGAAATTCTTTTTCTGTAAAATTTATTAATATAAAAATTAAAATAAAACTAAATACTCCATAAACATAATATGAAAAATTTTCTTTGCACATAAACTATAAATATTTAAACTTGATACTATTTTTTAAAAATAACTAATTATCTCATAAAATAATTAAAAGGATTTTTTAAGCTTCTAAAAAATGAAACTTGATAATTTTGAAAAATAACTAATTATATAACAATAATGAAAAATATACATTTAATACAAAAAAAAAATAACAAAATAAGTAAACAGGTCGGATTTCGATAGATAAATTACATACCTCATTAAAAATATTACATGCATTGTACTTTATTTTTTTCACTTTCACTAAGACATTAATTACCTTTTTTATCGTAACATGCAATTTATTTCAAATATATATTAAAGTTCAAACGATAATAGTTCATTTGTGGTATTTTAATTCGCTACAAGATTTTGGGTGGAGCTGTTCTATTTTTTATGGATGCGTATAATTTGCTTTTCGATAATACAAAAAGGGTGTCATTTTGAACAAATTTGTGCTCTTTTTTTTCACAATTTTCATTATTTTGTAGATTTTTTTTCGTATTAATTCAGTTTAGAAATTACATCAATTACCAGCAGAACCAACCAGCCCTGTCAGTGTTACACATGGGATTGGGAGGGGGGGCTAATAAGGTGATCACAATAATGGAGCTCTGTGTACACGCCGCATTTAATTAGTGAAATTGTATTTCGTATGTTATTATTTTTAAGTGTAAATTATCATTTTCATTCATAAATACTAAATCTACAATGATTAAATGAAAATTGCTTCATTTTCTTGACACTTTCAATCGTGACTTCACTGATGAAGTATTGTAGAAATGAAAATGAATTAACGCTAAAAAAATGTTTCTCTGTTTGCTACGGTTTTTACGGATTCTTTGTTTAATATTTTATATAAATTGTAAAATACACAGCATCTAAAGTATTAAATTACTTAGCTATAATGTACATAAGATATAGCTATAAGTTATTGTTGTAGTATACAAACGAAATAGGATTGTGTCATTTTCTTTCAGTCGTGACTTCACAAGCTTGAAGAAAATTGAAACGTGAATTACACATATTTCTGCAAAATTGAAACTGAATATAGAGATCTAAAAATAATGTCATTTAGTTACTTTCGGTCATGTTTGACGCATTTATATTTTTTATCTGTAATGAAAACTGCATTTCATAGACATATACAATGACTTGAATAACTGATACATTGCAAAAGTATTTGGTAATCTTAAACAAAAAAATATCAAATTTCCCGATGGTTAAAAAAAAGATTGAAAAAAATTGTAATAGAACCATTTTATGCTCATTATTTTTAATTTTTGTTTATTTTCTTTCAGACTGTCTGGAATTAAAAATAATCGTTATTTTATTATCTAAGAAATAAAAAGATGAATAGTGTAGACATCAAAATTTCTTTCTCTATAAAATATGATAATGATATAATATAAGGTTTCCGTTCGGTATTTTGTAGTGTACCCTTTCTACTTAATGAACGTTTAAACAAAATTGCGTTCTAGCAAGGAAATGGTTACATAATTTCCATTTTTAATGAGCCTTGTAATGAGAAGATTAGGAAGAAGAGTACTTAAGTCATATCTGTAATCTTATTATTTTCATAAATATTTACATAAAAGATAAACGCTTAAACAATTAGATTAAAAATAAGAATTTGCTATGAAATTCGTATTAGTTACAAACAAAGTTTAATTTAAAAGGTTAGAGTTATTTTGTAATTTAGTTTTGTTTACGCAATTAATGGTTAGAATTTTTAAAACTCGTGAGATCGAAACTTAGAATAACACTATAAATAGTCATTCATTGTTTTCATATGTTTATAATGAAACAATACACAAATGAAAAACACATTTTTTTTCTGAATTTAATATATTAGAAGGCTAATAATTTTTCCTTTACATATATGGACTTGCGTTTACCAACATTTAACATATCAAGTTACTTATCAGTATAAATTTAATTGTATAATACTATAGTTATTTTATTATATAATTGTATAATACTGTATTAAAAAACACACACACACACTTTTATTAATATACTTACATTAAAAATTTAAAAAATTATGTTTTATAAAAGGAATCTACATTTTTAGGTAGCTTTCATTACAAAAAACTACCTATGAGTCGTTCATTCCAAAAAAGTTTGGTATATTTTCATCGATCATGACCCCCAGACTGACATTTGTCACGCTGTAACTCTCTTATTTATGAACCGATTTGGATGTGACTGAGTATGTGTACAGGACATACTAAGGTCTCGACCGAGTTCGTTGGCCAGTTTCATCCGCCATCTTGTTTCAAAATGTCGGCTCGATAAAAATGTTTTAATTATTAAAAATTCAAATAAAAAGTACAACAAAATTATAAATTGAAAAAATTGTTTCCGTATATTAGCTCGCGACACAAGGACTGCGGAGCATTTTTTGTTTTGGCTTTATCTTAAAAAAGGGCTGAAATATGGCAGTTTGAATTTCAAGGGTGGCTGATATTTTGAAACAATAAGGTATTTGTTATGTTATAACCCTCGAAATTTATTAACCGATATGAATGTGATCATCTGTACAGGACATACCAAGGTCTCGACCGAGTTCGTTGGCCAGCATCATCCGCAATCTTGTTTCAAAATGGCGGCCAGTTAAATTAAAAAAAATATTTTAAAACATTCAAAAAGATGTATAAAAATTTATAAATTTAAAAGTTGTTTCCGTTAAGTGTTAGATCGTGACACAAGGATTCCGGAACATTGTTTGCTTTGGCTTTATCTTAAAAAATGGCTCAGATATGGCAGTTTGAAATTCTAATGCAGCTGACATTTTGAAACAACCTGATTTTTGTTATGCTGTAACTCCTATGCTGAAATTTACATTCAAATTCAGTATTAACGAAAACCGGGAATGAATGTTCTATAAAGCTTCGGGTATTTGAGTAAAATGAGTGGAATTTTTTTTAATCATGAACTATGAAAGCTACCTTTTTCTCACGGTACAGGCTGGAAGGACGTTTTATATGTGACTAGCGGCCCTCCCTCGCTTTGCTTCGGGTTAACCTTGAAAACCTTCATCTCTTTGTGTTTTCTGTAGACCTTTTTAATGTGTACAATAATTAGTACATTATTTTGATAAATCTTGTAGGGTTCAGCCTGCGTTTGCAATGTATAAGCGGAAAAAATGAAATTATTTACGACATCACATTAAAAACCTCAAAAATAACAGTATTTCTCCACTATTTAATGGATGTTATTATACATATAAACCTTCCTCTTGAATCACTCTATCTATTAAAAAAAACCGCATCAAAATCAGTTGCGTAGTTTTAAAGATTTAAGCGTACATAGGGATATAGGGACAGAAAAAGCGACTTAAACCTCAAAAATAACAGTATTTCTCCACTATTTAATGGATGTTATTATACATATAAACCTTCCTCTTGAATCACTCTATCTATTAAAAAAACCGCATCAAAATCCGTTGCGTAGTTTTAAAGATTTAAGCGTACATAGGGATATAGGGACAGAAAAAGCGACTTTGTTTTATACTATGTTAGGATTTCGCATTCATATAAAAACAAATTAATTAAACTTTTAAAAATAATAGTTTATTATAAAAAAATGTATTTTTTGTTTAGTCTTTAAGTGAATTAAAAGTATAAAAAAACCGCACTTTTATTAATATTCTTACATTAAAAATTTAAATATTTTAAATTCATGCTTTATAAAAGAAATTCACATTCTTTGTATATGACTTCGCATTCACATCTAAAAAAAATAATTAAAATAAAAAAAAATAATGGTTTGTTATTAAAAAAATAATTTTTGTTTAGTTTCTTTCGAAGATATGGCGACAGGTAAGATAAAATTATGTTTATATTACTTCAAGTATTACTTTATATTTTTATAAGAATCAGATACTTATTTTAATCCCATGGTAATAGGTTTTAAAAAAATAATTCATTAAAATTATTTTAACTATCTAATTCAGGTTTTCTAATAAAAATTTCTGCCTTTGTTTTTTCAAATTATTTTCAAATTTTGATTAAAATTAATCTATAAATTAATAAATAAGTTCAGAAAATATGAAAATGTGAAAATATTGTATTGCAATTGAGAACACACAATTGTAGGTAATTTCTAGAACTTGATCACACACGGCACTTTTTGAAATATCAATTACAATTGACCAACTATACATACATAAAGCGAATTACGTTAAATGAAAACATGTAATATTGTTTAAAGCCTCACAATGTTAACCAAAAAACGTCTAAGTTAAATAGGTATGGAAACTTTTTAATTTGATTCGTCATCGCTCGTGGCATTTTGCTGAAAAACCTGGCCAAAATTATTTCAAATCTTTTATGCATTCAATTGCAGATAAAATGTTTTAAGAAAACATAAAATATTTTATTATGTTGAAAACAAATCACTTTTTGTATTATTTACGCAAATATGTGTAACAAAGTAATATCCATAAAACACAATGTAAACACATTGATAATTTGTTGTTACTACAGAGGTGCCAGTAACAACAAATTATCAATGTGTTTACATTGTGTTTTATAAATTTGAGAGGGTGAATTTGTCGTTCGCATTATATGGAATTTTCTATATATTTTATTAAAGTAATATCCTACTGACCAACATTCTTTTTATCATAGCCTTCCACATCATCCTCTTCAGAATCACTTAAAACACTAGATTCTAGCAATTAAAACAGTAATGCCTCTGCAGAAAATTTTTTACTTTTTGTGGAGTTTTTTCGCATACTACAACTTAAATAAGGATCGGAACTCAAAAATAGCCGATTGTGCACATCTTAATTGCATTCTATGCGCAAGACATTTCTTGAAATGTTTTGTCTATATAAACGAAAATTTTTGTTGCGGATTTCAGCCGTTACTCCCTGATAACTGCCCGATTGAGAGAAATGCATGACCTGTAATAGTAGTTCCATAATTTAATATTTTGTGTAATGTGGGTGACATTTGGTGCCAACCGTAAAAATTTGCATAATGGTTAGAGGTATCATTCTCAAATTAAATTTTTTTTGTATCTATTTTATAATTACTAGATAACATTTCTATAATAGATTTTAAGTTTCGTATTATATTTATGCCAAATACTGTAAATTTAGATCATATTTCTTTATCTGAAAAAACCCTTCTTGATGTGTTTCTGTCACTGGTATTTACGAAATCGGCTTTCTCAATGCCTACCAGTAATTCTATCTCCATTTAAAATTTTTCGTATATTGAATTTTTTTTTCTTTGAATGACAATCTATTTCTCCTTATCACTTCTTACTTGCCATTTTTTATTGGAATATTATATGCAAGATGTAGAATCGACTCGAAAAATTTGATCCTACCATGGAGTATTGAGAGATTGAATTTCAAAGAATCATGGTCAATGTTTTTAACTTAATAAAATCTTTGGATGATTGTTTACAAATATAGTATCGCATCGTGGAATTGGTGCTGGTAATAGCATTGCAAAGTTTAGCATCCACCTTAATCAGCATTAATCTGTACTGAACTTGCAGTAGTCCATAATCTGTGAGTATCTCTGTGTTTATTAAACTTCGTTCCTGCTCTTCAATGTATTTTACTTCCTTTTGGAGTATCTTTTTATCTTCATAAATGAATCTTATTCGTATAGGACGACAAAAACGTGGAGATGAAGGTACGGGGTTCTGCCACCATACTTTTTGAAATTTATTTATGTTACTTATTAATCTGAAAGGAATTAAAGAACTTTGGAAAATGTTTGAATCACTATCAAAGGAGTTTTCAAACTTTAGTTTGAACATGTGTTGTTGGGAGCCGTCACAACCCCATTTGCAGTTTTTTAAAATTTTCAATTCTACTTCACTTGCTGATGTGAAAATATGTTCTATGTATTTACACAGTCTTTGTGTAGTGTGAAGTTTTACATCCGCCATGTTTTCAGTACTTTTAATATCTCTTGGATAACATTGCTCTTTAGCTCTCTGAAGAAGTGAATAGCAAGGGTATATATTTTATTAGGAGTTCGGATGATATTATATTGATTGTATGTGAGATCTACTGCAACAAACATGGCCAAAGCCTCAGTCGGTGTTAACTTCAATGTACTTAGGTTTGTTGTCTTAGCCGAAGTTAAAATTTTTCGATATTTTGGTTCCGTAGTTGGAATGGCTGTAAAGTTTTTAATAATTTTTGAGACATCTGCATGTTTAGCAGTTCTTTCGCTCATTTGAGCTGTATATGTCAATTGTTCGTGGCTTATTTCAGATCATAATTGTTTGGTTTTACGCCTCTTACATCTGCCACTACAATCTTTAAATTATTTTGCTGAACGACCGGGTTTCTGTATTGTCCAAGTAGGTAAATAAAACGTTCCTTTCAGCCATTCCTCATTATTGTCTCGAAAACGTTGTTTGGTGAATCGCGAAAATGCCCATTTCTGCTTATAATGATGTTTGAAAGATTTTAATTTGTTAAGGCGCAAGTGTATGCAATTTTCTGGACATTTTGTAATTTCGACAATTTTCTTTTCTAGAAACTCAAATTTCTTGTTTATTTTTCTGTTATCACACTGCTTTATTACACCACACATATATTTTCTTGATATTTTTCATTATTGTTTCCATATTGAATGAAAAATAATATATATATATATATAGAACATTTCTCCTTAATAATATAAAACTCTTACCTCTTTAGTGAGTAAAAAAACACCTTTCCTTATGGCTGATCTAAAATATATTTTTCAAAATGACAGCAGAATTTTAGACAAAACACAACAAAATTTACATAATACGAACACTTGGTACAAAACTAAAATGTAACATTATTTACAGAGAATCATTTAGTGAACGTTATCATTCTGCGATCAAAAAAATTCTTACTTAAAAAAAACACATCGAACAACTTAAAAAATAAATAAAAGTTTTTTTCACTTCAGTTTGCAGATTTGAGGTCTGTGCAGTAAAGGGTCTTCAGTAGGGAGCAGGAAAATATTACATATATTAAATGTAAACAGTTCAATAAATTAAATGTTTAATAAACTTCCTTTTCTAAATTTTCTTTTAGTTATAAAATAAAAGGGGGGTAAAATGGGGTAGGTTTTATTTCATATATTTTAATTACCTAGCGTATACGTTATGAAAACACAATAGTTCTTATTGAACTCAGTTTAACTCCCTATTAGAATTACCTTTTTATTTAAAATATTTAACCAAAAAAAACTACGGTTTCAAATGTGAATATCATAATGAAAATGCATTATATTTTCAAAACTGTTTATGTAAAAGCTAATATACAACTTCGTCTTTAAAATGTTTCTGAAATTAGAATAAGAATAGTATTTTAGAATTTCGATAAAATGATACATGTACCAAAAGCATAAAAAGAGACTTGCACAAGACATGAATTCCAATTGAAATACCAGACGATTGGAGAGGCTATAAAACTAAATGATCTTGTTATCATACGGATAGGATAGTGCACTTATCCCAACCAGAAAATGAACAACTATATATGAGATTTGAAATTTTGACTTTTGGCCAGCTTTTTCAGTGAAATACCACACTGTGCGCTGTTTGAACGCATTCTGCAAGTCATATAAAAACGAGATTCATGTTATAAATAAATCAACATAGGTTCTGCTATTTAGTTGTGGTTATAGACAGGGCTTTACAAATTTTATAAAATCTGGTAGACAATTGAAAAATCTAGTCGCCAGTAACAATATATTTTTTCCTTGTGCCCTCCTCATTGATTTACAAGAGTTTTTTATGAATTAAATGAGAAAAAATAGTAACAAGCATATTTTAGAAAAGTTCACAATTTAGAAAAATAATATAAATTAAGTTTTTTCTAATTAAACTTATCAAAACTATATATCTCGAAAAAAACAATAAGTGCTGAATTAACTTGCATGTTCCGTAAAAGCTGATTATTGAATGCTTGAAATGTCCGGAAAGTTGAGTGCTGCAAAATTTATAAGCTATTGATGAAATAGTGAAGCAGGAAAACAATGTTTTGCCTTATTTGCAGTAGAAGACTGCATTTTTTAGCATTGTATCCGATATTAGTGCCAGAGAGGTTAGATTGACACTATTCCTTACTGTTTCATTGAATCATCCCGCAAAGTCTAACCACATGACTTGCTAGCTGGCTACAGCGGAAATGAATGGCTTGAGACGGTAAATGCAAAAAACTTGGTTCTTCCTTTAAAAGTACGAGAGGGGAGGAATATAACTGCTTGATACGCACGAGTGAGGGCGGGGGAGAGAAAATATGCCATTTGTGCTAATTTCTCAATGGAATTTTTGTACCAAAAAAAAGAAGAAAAGAAAGAAACGTCAGTTTAAAAACCTTGGTCACCAGACTAGAAAATTTGGTCGCCAGGTCGCCACTGGCGACCTGGCGATCTTATTTATCAAGCCCTGGTTTTAGAAATATGTATATGTGGACCACAGGTTTGAAGAGGTTGATAAAAAGTGAAATGAATTATAAAAAATTCATTTGATCTTCTAATAAATTTATTCTTTCCAAATAAGTTAAATCGAAATCTGATAATTTAAAGTTGTCCTTATCTTTATCTTTAAGTTTGAAAAATTTTCCATTTTAATTCTTATCGTTAAACCCATCAATTAACTTTCATTCATTCATTTATTTTACAAACTTTATTTTTCGGTATCTGTTTATTTCTATTACATGTTTGTAGTATTTACAAGTGTTATTTTTTATTAAAAGTTTCAAAATTATTTATATTTTTATAAAGAAGTTCAAGCAATTGAATTTTTTAAATGAAATTAAAAGAATATAAAAGGAAATTAAAGGCAATTACAAAAATATCTAAAAAAATAATATTTTTTTATTAAATATTTCAAGGCATGCATATAATATCCATAAACAAAATATTAGAAACTAGAATAACAACGAGAAGAAACACGTTTTCTCGACAGTGTTGAGATAGTGATAAGTAAATATCAGAATTAAAAAATAAATAAAATTCAGGAATAATATTCTAAAAGTGCAGAATATCTTATAAACAAACACAGTTTTTAATTATTAATTTAACATTTCACATGACAAGCATAAAATATATTCGGAATATATTATCAGATAATGTGTTCCGAAAAGTACATATGCATCTTTCTTTTTCCAAGTGCAAACAAAACATCGAGAATACACAACTTTCAACGATAATGTTTTGTATTGTTTATTTATTGGCAGTTTTATAAAAAATATAATTTAGTTTTTTTAAAATTAGTACTCCAAAAACACGTTTGCATTCATAACTATTGAAACAAATCAATTTAAAACAAAGACTTTATTTTTTTATGTAGTTAAACATATATATTTAGTTAAATAATTTATATGATGAAAGAGCATTTTTCATAACAGCAAGACATTCGACAATTATTTAAAAAAATTCTAAAGATTTATTTACTTTAATGATAAATAAAACTGAACTTATGACATTTCTTTTGTAAAGTAAAGTTAAATTGCAAACATAAAAGTTGCAGGCTAGTTTAGTTTAAAAAAAAAAAGATTTAGGATTTCAACGTATTTTCAACTTGTTTTTTTCTTAAATAAAGAATTGTCATTTTGAAAAGCAATTTCAAACATTAAAAAATATTTACCTAAGGCAAAGAGTAAATATTTATTCAATTATACTTATTGGAATCGTCTGGAAAATGTGGTGTTTGATTCTCAGATAATATTTGTTTAAAATTTAACTTTAATTTATTCAACTACTTTAATGCATCCCCTTTTCTTTTGAAGAAATATTAATCCCAAGTATAATTTCTTAGCGAATTCAGTCTATTGCTTTTAAATTTATTTTTTCTTAGCGTTAAATTATTTTTTAATGGTTTACTAATAAACGGAAGTATCTGTCTGCCTGTTGCGTGTGGCAAGGGAAATCTATCTCAAGTAGAAGTCTGCAAATTTGGTTCCGGACAGACGAAAAGAAGTCCCAATGCTCTTGGCTCTCAGAATTTCTATTTTTGAACAGTTGTTTTTATTTTTATATTGGAAGAAAGCATTTTCGTATATTTTTGATTTTCCAAGTTCTACGGTGATGTTTAGCCAGTCATAAATACGTAAATTTTGCACTTTTTTCAGTAAATTTTATTCGCAATGCGTATAGTCGTTATTGAATTTCTTACAATTTCTTTAGTCTTTTTTTCTGTCAAAAACTAGGACTTTACTTCTTATTAAAATATTTCTACTTTAAATTTTACCCATTTAATCATATGTTTTATATCACTGTTTGTAAAAGTCATTCAGTGACAAAATATATCATTTAGAAATTTAATTTCAAACAGACCTTCTTGGAGTTATCTTAATGATCTTAAAATTAAATCACCTAAAATTATTTTAAATATAATATACAAACAAACCTAGTGGTGTGATCCCGGCTGCTTTCAGCATCACACTGCGTGGGAAAAATAAATAATTTTCTTAAAAAGTGCATATTTCGTCATTAAACTTGAAATAAACAAAAGTAAAAAATGGAATAGGAAAAAATGTAATAAGAAATAACAATTAAAAAGTCATATAGATTGCGTTTTATTTAATTAATATATTCGATTATTATATAACGATGCTTTTTATTTAATTAATTTTCGGGAGAACTTGCAGAAATTTGAAGAGGAGCTTTATAAAATTGAACTATATATATATCGATAAAACCTAGACCATTCATGTCTTATTTTTAAAAGTGAAGTACACATAAAGACAATTTTTACATTTCTGTATTATAATGTGTAAAGGCATGGCATAAAGGTACCCCTAATAATTTTTCCATAAACAATACTGGTGCAAACATATGGTAATAAAGTCTATTACTAATTTTTATGTATGGATTAGTGTTTGAAAAACACCTACCTATTAAAAATCGTAAAAACATTTTTTTTTTTTTCAAATGATAAAACACTTTTACACTTTATATACATTTTATGGATCAAAGTGAAAACCAGAAAAGTGTTATATAATTTATACATTTGAAAAAATTTTCATAGAGTTAGAAATGATAATTTTTTTATGACATCTTTTAATCCACTCGATAAACTTTTAGAAATCTCCCGGATGAAATGTTTCTTTTTTACCATTTCCAACATAGTTGAAAAGTGTTTATTTATTCGGTTTGTCTGGTCATCTGTCCTTGCTCTAACTCAGACTATACTCAGATTGCCATGTAAATGATGCAGGATATTTCGGATTACGATGGCATGTTTGGTATTGAAAATGAAATGTATATAATTTATAATACGTTTACAGGGGCACTGAAAAGACTTTCGTTACCTTATCGTCTCTAGGAAAGTAACGTTTGCGATGTATTTTAATGATGATGCGCTATTTCAAACATATTAATAATGATATACATCACTGAGGTGCATTAGAGGATGCTTATTATAGAATATGATGGGCATAGTAATTATCGTTCATTTACAGAGACATAGAAAAATATTCGGTTTCACTACTGTCTATGATCAATAATTGCTGGCAGTTAAGTTCTTCCCATTGTGTTATGCGTTTTTAAATTTAACTAATTTTTGCGTAGTACTCGGTGTATATAATTTCTATGTATCGTCTACTACAGGGCTGCACAAATGATTTTGGTAGATTTTCACTTACTGACGGAAATTGCTGAAGGGAAATTTTCAACTGTGTTATACGTTTCCTAAATTAACTAACATTTTACATGCTAGGTAGTATACATACAAATTTACAGATAATATAAGAGGCTGCATGAAATAATTTCGGTATAGTTTTTGACTACAGACGGTAATCGCTAAAATTATGTTTTTAAATTATTATGTGTTTCCCTATTACTTTATTTAGACATTATATTTCACCTATTATTAAAGGATGAAGTTTTGTTACAGTGTCCTGAATGTACTGGAAACTGTTTTATGATATATGTTGGACGCATGATTATTTCTCTTGCTTTGTAAAATATGATGAATGAAGCCGTGTATAATAGAGGCATATTTTAATTAAAATAAATACTTTTTATATGAAATCTAATAACGAATTCATATGAAAAATTCATTGCTTATTGTTTTGCTGTCATCATATTCTACTAAGAATTGTTCATTCATTTTTGCCGAATTAAGCCGTATAAAAGTGTTATTTAGGAAGAATTTTGAAGAGAAATTACTAAAACGTCTTCTTCGTGAAATGGCATTGCTGAAATTATTATAAAGGCATGTCAATTAAAGAGTGCAGAAACAGTATACAGAAACGTAAAATAAAAACTTCGAAACGTTAAGCTCTTTTGTCTTTTCAAAAGTTTGAAGAAAAATAAACATGAAGAAATTATAATTAGTATTTTATCAGCTATAGATATAATACTGTATATATATTTTTAATTTTATACATTACTTATCTTTTGGCCTTCAATTTCAATTTTATGATTGTTTTAATCTAAAAATTGTCGGTAATCATCTACCTGTTTGCCGACAAATTTGTTTAGTTTGTTTGTTTCTAGATTTTTTTTTTTAATTTAATATTGAAGTGAAAAAATTGAAGCAGTTAAAGTTCGACTAAATATTCCAAAGCAAATCTGCTGCACACACACAATTTTAACTTAGATTTAAAAATATGTTATTAAAAGAGTTAGAGTATGGCGTACAAAAAAATATTAGTTAAGTACATTATATAATTTTACCCAATGAGACAATTTTAATATTAAAATTAAACTTCGGATGTATAACTTTCCAGTTTTTGATGATCAGTGTATTCCAAAAATATATATATATATCAATGATTTTGTAATTAAGTCTATATTTATTTCTCAAATTTATGAAAGATTAGAAAATAGCGTGAAAGACTTTTTTTTTCTTCATTTTGTTGTTTATATAAAATTTGCTACATTCTCAAAAATTTTATAAATATAATAGTATTGTACTGCAGTACTTTTAAAAACAAAAAAATGAAGTATATTGTAAAGAAATTTGAAATTCAGCAAGTTTCTTTAATGACTTTTCAATAGTGATAGAGTTGAAGTAGTTAATAGAGATGGTTAGGTTAGATAATTAAAACTAGTTATATGCTAATTTGAAGGAATAGCCATAAAATATATCTTGATCAGCATAAATTAATAATTTTACATTTAATAGCCTATTTGTTTTGAAATTTTTAGTCATTATCTGTAATTCAATCAACTTCTAATATTTTGATTTTTATTGATTTAGTAAGATATTTTCAACAGACATTGTCGCGAATTATTAGCTTATATTTATAAATACTTCTTAGTTGTTAAATTAGCTGCATACTTTAGTACTTAATACATTATCTCAGTACTTACATATTTATATCTATACATCTTATGTATGTAAAGTCTTAGAGAAAAAGTGATCACCCCAACTAACTATACTGCAAGTCGTCGTATAAAAATGACTGATTCCGATTGATTAGTAATAATGTCTACTAATTAATGCTACGCTTAAATTTTGCTTAGGGGACGTCTATACATATATATTGTACCTAACTTCAAAATCTTTAATATTAATCCTAAAATTGGCATCATAATTGGATTATTCAGTTTTTATCTCAGATTTCTAAGCGTCAAGTCATGCGGTAGTGTACTTAAGGAATTATACAAATAAAAAAACTAAACTTATAATATTAAATTCATTTTAATTTTCGCAAAACAAATGCAATGCAGATTGTTTTTAAGCCTAACTCAAAAACAACTGGACGGAAGGATCTGTTATTTTGGATTCGCGTATTTGAAGTTTTCAAAAACCTCTTAATATTAAAAAAGGTTACATTTTTTATTTTTTAACAAAATTATTTTTGAAATCTATACTAATATTATAAAGGAGTAAATCTTGTTTGTTTGTTTGTAGGGGGTAATCTCTGGAACTACCGAACCGATTTCAAAAGTGATGGTGGCAAATTGATGGTGACAACCCCTGCTCCAACATAGGCTATATTTTATGTCGGTGCCACTAACCCCAGGGGGTGCAGGAGCAAAAAACGTTCTAAAATTGCGATTTTTCAGTTATCACACTGGCTGTCAAGCCCTGAGAGCTTGGCAGCCGGTTCTGTATGTATGTATGTACGTACGTAATGCAATAACTCTTCATAGAAATATCCGTTTTCCTTCAAATGTTATTTATAGGTTCACTGTGTTAAGGCGCTTCCCTGATTAGTTTTCGGGATTGATTGGTTAAGTATAAAAGGGGGGGAACAAGGGGCTAATTCCCCCCCCCTTAATTTATATAAATGGGTTTTTCATGCAGAATTATTCCGTTTTCCTTCAAATTTTGTTTATAGGTTCACTGAGTTAAGGCGCTTCCCTGATTAGTTTTCGGGATTGATTGGTCAAGTATAAAGTGGGGGAACAAGGGTCTAATTCCCCCCCCTCCTTAATTTATATAAATGGGTTTTTCATGCAGAATTATTCCGTTTCCATTCAAATTTTGTTTATAGGTTCACTGAGTTAAGGCGCTTCCCTGATTAGTTTACGGGTTTGATTAGTTAAGTATAAAGGGGGGGGGATCGGGGGGGGGCTAATCCCCCCCCCCCTTAATTTATATAAATGGGTTTTTCATGCAGAATTATTCCGTTTTCCTTCAAATTTTGTTTATAGGTTCATTGGGTTAAGACGCTTCCCTGATTACTTTTCGGGATTGATTAGTTAAGTATAAAGGGGGGGGGATCGGGGGGCTAATCCCCCCTTAATTTATATAAATGGGTTTTTCATGCAGAATTATTCCGTTTTCCTTCAAATTTTGTTTATAGGTTCACTGTGTTAAGGCGCTTCCCTGATTAGTTTTCAGGATTGATTGGTTAAGTATAAAGGGGGGGAACGGGGGGCTAATACTCCCCTTAATTTATGTAAATGGGTTTTTCATGCAGAATTATCCCATTTCCTTCAAATTTTATTTATAGGTTCACTGTGTTAAGGCGCACCTCTGATTAGTTCTCGGGATTGATTGGTTAAGTATAAAGGGGGGGAACAAGGGGCTAATTCCCCCTTATCTATACTAATATATAAAGTAGTAAAGATTGTTTGTTTGTTTGTTTGTTTGTTTGTAGGATGTAATCTCTGGAACCACTGAAGCGATTTTAAAAGTGATGGTGGCAAATTAATGGTGACAATCCCTGCTCCAACATAGGCTATATTTTATGTCGGTGCCACCACCCCCAGGGGGGTTCAGGAGCGAAATACGTTCTAAAATTTCGATTTTTTTGTGTACTGAAGGAGATAGAAGTATCAAATTTGGTATGGTAGTTACTTATAAGATGTAAATGCTCTCTAAGAACAAATTATAAAAACATTCGCAATTTAAAAGGGTGAGATGAGGAAGAAGCGTTCTAAAAACATTCTAAATTACAATTTCTATGGAATCTCTGAAACTACAGAACCGATTTCAAAAGTGATGGTGGCAAATGGATGGTGACAGTTCCTGCTCCAACATATGCTAAATTTTTTGTCGGTGCCACTGCCCGCAGAGGATGCAGGAGCGAAAGACGTTCCAAAATTATGATATTTTCAATAATGAAGGAGTTAGGAACTTGACATTTTGTATGGTCGTTACTTACAAGATTTAAATTCTCTATAAGAACAAAATCTAAAAAAATTCGAAATTTAAAAGGCTGAAATAAGCAAAAAATTTTCTAAAAACATTCTAAATTACAATTTGTATGGAATGTCTGGAACTACTAAAGCGATTTCAAAAGTGATGGTGGCAAATGGATGGTGACAATCCCTGCTCCAACATAGGCTATATTTTATGTCGGTGCCACTACACCGAAGGGGGTGCAGAAGCGAAAAACGTTCTAAAATTGCGATTTTTGCGATGCTGAAGGAGCTAGAAACTTCAAGTTCGGCATGATTGTTATTTATAAGATCTAAATGCGCTCTAAGAACAATTTCTAAAGAAAAATGATCTAATGATTCTGCGATTTTTCAACTATTGAATTTCTAAAATTACCAAATTTCACAATAGAGTACCATAGCGAAACCTTCACGCGTAAAAAGATAATGATAAGGGCGACGTGTCCTGACGTGTATATTGACTATAGCACGAGTCACAAATTATAGTATCCTTATTATTCTGTTAAAATATAAAAGTGAATTATGAAATGTCAATATTTTGTTTGATTAAAGGTTCGTTAAGAGAAATTGACCAGCGTAGCGGGCGTAGCTTGCTAGTTAGATATATTCTGAAAATTGCTTTCGAAAGAAATATAAATTGTAATCTATATATATTTTTAAAAAATAAATCCATTTCTACAAGTTTGAAATATTGAAATAAAAAATTACACCACATTACGCCAAGTAGTTACTTAGTTTTTCTTAATTATTTTTCAAAAACTATCCATTTGGCAATATATTTTCCAACGATTGAAAATTAAGTTAATATTAGGAATACCAATTTTTAAACTTCCGTACTTCTTACAATTTTTGACAGAATGACTTGACGTTTGATATCCGAAGGAATAATTTACCGAAATATATGATGTCAAAATTTGGTGGTCGTTTGGGACACTTTCTATATGGCGACGACCCCCCCTCACCCCTAAGCAACATTTAAGTCTGACATTATTTAATATATATTATTACTAATCGATTTGTACCATGATTATATCTGATTTTCGTCAGAGTTAGTAGGGGTGATAACATTTTTTTTTCTCACGACTATACATACACATTGCATGCATACTTGTGTATAGTATTTCACACTTAGATAGCATACAAAATTAATAAAATATACTGAACGTTGAATATATGAAATGTAAGGGAAACTGGGTATGTTTCATCCATTTTTCACTAAAATCCTCGTAATTTGTGTTGACATACAAGAACATCTCAGCTTGCCACATATAACTATCTTATTCTATATTCTATATTTTTCAGGCACTAAATAACACTAACTGATTTTTGAAAAAAAAAATTGTCGTACTTTATAAACTGGGTGAACTTTTACCGCTTCAGAGACGTTTGAGACAATTGTTTTTTTTTCAAAAATCATTTAATGTCATTTAGTGCTTGAAATATATCGAATGGTTTATATATCAGAACGCAAAATTTCCCCCATTCAATCTCTATTCATCCGAATGATTTGAAAAGTCAATCCCGAAAACTGTATCTTAAGTATTTTCGCCTACTTTTTCCACTTATATCTCCCTCTTAGTTGCGTTTCCAAGATCTCAATATACAATACACTGCTGGACAATTGCTAAGGACGGATCACAAATTGCAATGTAGCATAACATTAAGCGCGTTATGAGGCCTAGTAGGTAAAAATATTGTTACTACACTGTTTCGACATTAGAATAAAGGACATTTATTGTTCTGGAAAATATAAAAGGCTATGAAACCTCCTGAAAGAAAAAAAAAGTTCATTTTATGCTGCATACAGAGAAATGGAACAATGCATATGAAAGTCAGCACTCACTTTCGAGAAAGGTGTCAGTACGGGACATGTGATGCAACATTCAACACGTCGTATCAGACTTTGCACAACATTATCCAGCTGCTGTTGAGGCATTTTATCCCATTCCTCTGTCAGTGCACGGATGAGGGTGTTCTTGCTTGTTGGAGGATAGTTTCGACAAGCAAGTTGCCTGCCCAAATCATCCCAAACATTTTCAATAGGGTTTAGATCTGGAGAATGCGCTGGTCATACGAGGCGTTGAATACCTTCGCTGTCTAGACAATCCTGAACAGCGAGTGTTCGATGACATGGTGCGTTGTCGTCCATGAAAACAAATTTATCACCGATAGCACCACGGAAAAGTCGAACAGGAGGAAGTAGAACTTCCTCAATGAATCGTTGGCCCGTCATAATCCCAGTCACAACCACAATGTAGGCACGTGCGGCCATTGATCATGATGCCGGCCCATACCATGACACTGCATGTCGGGTATCGATCCCTCTCCTGGATATTTTCCGGACGATAAGCAGTACCACTCTCACGCCAGATCAGTTGGTGTCTACAATCTGATGACAGACTGAACCTACTCTCATCTGAGAATAGTACTTATGCTCAGTCCTGTTCAGTCCAGTTGCGATGCTTACGACACCATTGCAAACGGGCAGTACGCTGCTGTCTGGTCAATAGGACACACACAAGAGGTCTGCGGGCGTATAATCCTCTGTCCCTCAAACGTCTGGGTACAGTTTTTCAAGAGATCTGCTGTCCTGATACAGAAAGAAACTGATTTGCCACTTGCTGAGCTGTGGTGTGTCCGTTCCTTTTTACCGATAGGTCAAGGTATCTATCTCCTGCAGGCGTCGTACTTCTAGCACAACCTCCCCGTGACGCCTGCTACAAATTCCAGTAGTTTTAAATGATTTCCACAGCCTTGAAACAACGCTGTGGGTGATGTCAAACTCCCTGGCAACATCTGTTATTTTTCGTCCTTCTTCGATCTTTCCAATAATTCAGCCACGCATAAAATTATCTAAGTGATATCGGAAAGACATGCCGAAAATTTCAAGTTCGTCAATTAAGTCTTTCCTGTAAAACTTTGACTTGGAACAACAACTGTCCACACGCGTCAAATCCTTTAAAGCTCTTATCAGCGCTATCACGTGATGAACAGACGTGGAACAGAAAATTTGCATACGCACACCTCTTCTTACTATATCCCGCACTTATTCTAATTTTCCACATTTTGCTTCCTTTCATTTTGTGGTTGCTATGGGTAATAGGGTTATCCGTCCTTAGCAATTGTCCAGCAGTGTAAGTTAGTTATGTGTGGAAAATTGAGATCTTATTGTATGTCAACACAAATTATGAGGATTTCAGTGAAAAAGGGTTCAAACACACCCAGTCTCCCTTATATTTCTTATATTCAACGCTCAGTATGTTTTATTAATTTTGTGTGCTATATAAGAGTGAAATTCTGTACGTAATTATGCATGCAATTTGCATGTACAGTCGTGAAAAAAATGATATTACCGCCCCTACTAACTCTGGCGAAAATCACCGTATATTCATTGTACCCATCGCTTAGTCTATTAAATAATGTCATACTTAAATGCCCAATTATTAAAATGCTTTAAATTAGACTACATGGAAAATGGGAGAATTTACCTGTGTCAAACATCCTCAAATGCAGTGGCTCAAACATCCCGCCAATACCATTTAAAATAAAGTACAAAAACAGATGGCAACAGCTATACATAATTCTAATTAACTAACTCATCTTTAAGATCAATGAATTAAATACATTATAAAACACAAATATCTTCTTTAAATCTATTTACAACAGGCATAGGAAAGTACGATTGACAAACGAAAAACATACTTTTTGAGGATAAATTGCAAAATATCTTTATTTTTAAATTACCACAAAGGGCTTAAAAACAACGTTAACTAACAGAAAAAAAAAATAATAAAGTCAGTGGGTCAATTCTCTCATATTGTCACACATAACTGGTTTCCCTTGTGCACTACAAATATTAAATTAACTAATAGAGAAACGATTTTTCACCAAAATGAAGCAATAGGTATCCACAGGTGATGCACTCTGTAGCTAATTAACCTTTTGATTAAGAATTTGGGATGTATGTCGTCCCAGCGAAAAGATTTATTCTATTCGTACTAGTCTTTGCAAAAAAATCTGACATATAAATATACTAGGATATTTTTACGTGAAATCTATCGCAAATAATAAATTTTGTAAATTATGGTATGATTGAATATACAGATAGTCTCCATTCCTGGCCATTAATCAAAATTTTAATAAAGTTCAAAATTAGGAAACTTTCATAATCTAATTCAAATAAAATTTGGATAAATTGCGGATTTTTCATAATGGGACTATACCTATAATTTTTTTAAACAGCGCTTTTTTAACAAAACATAATACCTTTATTTTCATTAATGATGAAAAAGTGTTTTAATAAATTATGAATAAGATAATTAATCCATGATATGAAAATGTTTATATTAAATAAAGATAAAATGTGCACAAAAAACATAAATATATTTTAAGAAGTTATGAAAGTCTATAGCTATGCAATTCATTTTGAACATCCGAAGACACTTAAAAAATGATATTTTACATTACTATTATGAGAATTTTATAATTTCTATAAAATATTTTCTGATGAAAATAATTTCTGTTCATTGAAATGTTTATTTTATTTTATTTGTTGTATTATTTTTGTTGTTGAACAGAGTTATTTGGAACCTATATCAAATAATAAGAAATGTCATTACGGAAAAAGCACAGAAAGAAAAAACTAAAAGAGAGTTTTTCAGTTTTGTTGTGCATTTCACGGCTATTCACTATCTGCTTTGCCATCGTTTTCTAGATACGAGAAATCACTGTAACGTAATAATATTTCAAACTTTTGTTGAAATTATGAAAAGAAACTATTGTGGTCAGAATATTTCAAAGTATCTAAAGAATGTCAAGAAAGATGGTTTTTAAAAGTGAAATAGTAGAAATAATTTGAAAATACGACTTTTCTGTAGCATGTATTTATTCTGTAGATGAAAAGGAGAGAAGTTGTATTTTGACGAATTTGAAGTGGAAAATATTTTCAAAGCTAGATGCATGTGAATTTATATAGAAGAAATATATATTGAATGGGTAAATTGAAAAGTATAAATGAGACTACTGCAAATGAAAAGAACTGATAAACTGAATTGTTAAAACTTATATTTATATACAAAAGGAAATAAGGGAAATATTTCGTTTTGTATTATCTAAAACATAATACTATACAATATATTTTTTTTCATTTAAAATGTTTTTTTTTTATTTTACCGAAAAGGCACGTGCGAAATTTGTTAAACAGGCGCAGACGTTCTGCTTCAGTGACTGTATGATGTTTAATCTGTAAAATAATTATTGTATATTAAATATAATCATTAGTATTTGAAAACTTAGAGACTTAAAAAATATTTGGATTTATGCTATTGTATATGTATCCGTAAAGAATTGTTCGAAAGAAACAATTTCATTTGCTACATCACCCTTTACATCAGCATTATTTTATTCTTTTATGTATGTTATGTTATGTAATGTTGAATTATTTTACGTTTTTATGTGTGTTATGTTTTAAGTTGTTCTTTCAAACTAGATTTTGAAAGAACGTAAAGAATCTTACAAAATAGATTTCGAATGAAATACACACACCTGACATTCTTTTGTACACACGTAAAAGTATTTTCAAACAGAATATAATGAAAGAATATCATAAGATATGGTGCGAGTTTCTTTAAATATTTCTTTTTAAGTCTACATTTATTACAATACTTTTTCAAGAAGTCAATTAATGTTTACGAAATATTTTTCACATTACTTTTCTTAACTCTAGCTCGCTTTATAATTCCAATAAATGAATTATTTGAATTTATGCAAAATTAATATCTATTAAAATGTTCTTCAGAAATATACCTGCATTTAATATACCTCGGTTTCGATATAAATACCTATAAATATGTATGGATTATTTAAAAGGTTTTAAATAAACATCAACGGGCATTTAGACGGAATCGTAAAAACTCACCATGAGTAAGTTATATTTACGATTTTTTTTGTACAATTTTATCTAAAATCATTACAATGTTTAATGCCATTTATTGTATTATAGAGTATTAGAATATTTCAAGGAAACAATCCTTACGTATTTGTCTTTAGTACTTGTTGTGTGTATTGCTTCATATAAAGATATCAACTTAAATAACACAATATTTTTGTTTAAAATAAAGCCGTGTTTTTGAAGTACTCGAGAAATGAAAAACATACATATATATTTATTTATCTTAACCACTCTAGTTTATAATTCAAATAAAGATAATGGTGGGAATTTTTTTTAATGCTTTTCATGTGTTTCCTACTCCAGTTTACTTTAAAATTTCAGCATATTAAGCGTTTCAATTCGTACAAAATAAATATTGTTTAAAATGATCCTATTAAATGCACATTATTTTTCAATCAGGAACTTAACTCATAAATATGTGTGAATTTTGCAAGCAAATTATAAAATTAGCATCAATTGGCATTTAGGGCGAATTAACAAATTCACAATGAATAAATTAGAGAACAGAGGTAAAGATTTTTTTCAAGAGCCAATTCGTGATTTCCTATGAGACGCTGATTTTTAGAATAAATTTATGCTGCATTGAAATATAGTATCCGTATTACAATTTATACTAATATACCACTTTATATAAAACAGTACTTTATTTATGAAAATATAATAAATTTAATTTCTTTCATTATACAATTTAAACAATATATAAAATTTAACACATAGTTAAAGCTTTTGTAGTGTTTAAACAATTTTGTTTAATCACGAAAGTAGTAACATTAATATCATCTAGTTCTATTTAATTAAATCATGCTCCGCTGTGTTTATACAAAATTGGATACTTTTGCAAAAAATTTAAATATTACATTCTAGCCCACTTTATATAATATATACAGCACTTAAAGAAAAATTAGAAGAATAGTAGAATAAAGAAAATATTAAAAATAATGAAAATATTAAAAATATACATTTTTTATTATACAATTTAAAAAATATATATAATTTAAAACAGCATTATAGCTTTAGTAGTGTTTATTCAATTTTGCTTGATCACGAAAATAGTCACCAAAATAACTTTAACAATAAAAGAAAATTCGTAACGAAAGATTCGCCTTCATTCACTATAAGAAAAACATTTTTTATACTCAAAAATAGTAACATAAATATCGCCGAGTTTTATTTATATAAAATATGCTCCGCTGTGTTTCGACAAAATTGGATACTTTTGCAAAAAATTAAATATAACATTCTATCATTTATATTTATTTTGCGAATTAAAACTGAACTACATTAATCTCCAATTGTATTTCTTTTAGAATAATAGAGTCCTTATATAAATAAAGAAAAACAGATACAAATATGGATAAATAAAACGTAAAATACTTTTCTCTATTTCAATTTAAAAAAAAATCAGTTTGCTGTTTGTTGAAATAATAGTATCAATAGTATTTTGAAAGAGTCAAGTGGAAGTTTTACAGGATAACAAAATATGTAGAATGAAAAAGCGCTTGATCGAAAAAGTAAAACAAGCAGATTCTTGACCATTTTACAAACTATGTGTTTTTAAATTTATTTTTCATCTAACATTAAATAAATTGATATTATATAATTATAAATGCAACTCTGATACATGCTGATGCTCGAAATGTAATTTTCTATTTCGGAAAGACAATAATGTAAAATCAGGTTATTTGCACACAAACATTGCCAATTATTGTACATTTCTTTCGCTAACAGTTGTTTAAGAAGCACTAATTGTGTTGATTTTTTTTAAAAATAATATACTTGTTAAAATACTTTCAGTATGTTTTAAAACTTAATTTAAATTTTCATGTACGTAAAAAAATATTGAAATTTGGATTCAAGTAACCCCCGGGTTTGCATTAATAAGAGTTTATTTAAATTTAAAATTAATTTGTAAAATGACGCGAAATACATATTAATGTGTGCGACACTAAATACGAAATTTTAGCAGCAATTTATGTCCTGCTAAATAACCCTAATACGGGAAATTATATAAAAAAATTATTTTAAATTGGATCTTAAAAAAAAAAAAAAACATTTTATCCGTGTCAGTTGCGTAATTATATTTTTATATCACGCCAATTATAGTGAGAAATATTCATATACCTACTTGTTAAAGAAAAGCTGAAGTGTATCCCTAAAACATTTTTCTTGTCCTTAACCCCTTGGGGACGAGCGACACGTATACGTGACGCATAAGATGCTCAGAATCCTCGATTACTCCCACCAGTTAATTTTTATTATAAACTTTGCCTTATTTAATGCAAGAATTTCTAAGATTCAATTAGGCGAAAATTTCTGTTTTGAAAAACCGGTAGGAAAAGATAAAAAATTCTGTAAAGGACGCTCGTCGCAAAGTGGTTAAGGTTTCTCGTCAGTAAACTTCCCGATTCCTCTCGCTAATGTTAATGCTATGGGCGTAGGATGGATTCGTATTTTTAGCTCATAGGCTATCAAAGCCTGAGAGCTTATGTGCCTGCCGGTTCTGTATGTACGTACGTACGTATGTATGTATGTATGTATGTATGTACGTAACGCGATAACTCTTCATAGAAATATCCGTTTTCCTTCAAATTTTGTTTATAGGTTCACTGTGTTAAAGCTCTTCCCTGAATAGTTTTCGGGATTGATTGGTTGAGTATAAAGGGGGGGGGAACGGGGGGGGCTAATCCCCCTTAATTTATATAAATGGGTTTTTCATGCAGAATTATCCCATTTGCTTCAAAATTTGTTTATAGGTTCATTGGGTTAAGACGCTTCCCTGATTATTTTTCGGGCTTGATTGGTTAAGTATAAAGGGGGGGGGGAACGGGGGGGTTGAATACCCCCCCCCCTAATTTAGATAAATGAGTTTTTCATGCAGATTTATCCGATTTTCTTGAAATTTTGTATATGGGTTCATTGTGATAATGCGCTTCTCTGAATAGTTTTGGGGGTTCATTGGTTAAGTATAAAGGGGGAAAGGGGGGGCTAATCCCTCCTTAATTTAGATAAATGGGTTTTTCATGCAGAATTATCCCATTTTCGTCAAATTTTGTATATAGATTCATTTTGATAATGCGCTTCTGTCAATAGTTTTGGGGGTTCATTGGTTAGGTCTAAAGGGGGAAAGGGGGGGATAATCCCCCTAATTTAGATAAATGAGTTTTTCATGCAAAATTATCCGATTTTCTTCAAATTTTGTATATAGGTTCATTGTGATAATGCGCTTCTCTGAATAGTTTTGGGGGTTCATTGGTTAAGTATAAAGGGGGAAAGGGGGGGGGTAATCCCCCTTTAATTTAGATAAATGAGTTTTTCATGCAGAATTATCCGATTTTCTCCAAATTTTGTATATATATATTCATTGTAATTAGAGACTTCTCTGATTAGTGTAAGGGGTTCATTAGTTAACTATGAGGGGGGGGGGGTAACGGGGGGATGACCCCCCCTTAATATATTGTTGATTATTTTTTTTTCGAGGGGCATACTTCAAATTCTTTGAATTAAGAGTATAATATACAATTAGTGTGAATAGCCTGTGAGATCAATGTCCTCAGTTTAACTGGGCAGTTTTCTTTTTATTAAAATATCTCCTCAGAAAATTAATATTTTTAACTTCTATTTTCTTTGTACTGTTCTTAAAGGATGCGTCTTTATTTCTTAGCTGTCAAAATTTTTCTAAAATATATACTTAATTTTATGTGAAGTGTTAAAATCTTATTCAGTTTCGCTAAAATATTAACACATAAAATTATAAATTAATCACATATTTTAAAAATATATTCATAACTAAGAAAAAAAAGAGACATCCTTTAAGAACAATAAAAAAGACAACAAAAGTTAAAAATATTAATTTCCTCAGGAGATATTTTGAAAATACCAATACATCCTACGCCCATAGGATTAACATTAGCGAGGGGAATCGGGAAATTGACTGACGAGCAGCCTTAAAGCATTTAAATATTCTTTTAAACTTTTAGCAAAATAATGTCCATACTATCTACTCTAAGACAAACCTTGTAGTTTTGGAGACTTTTTTTATCTAATTTGCAAATAAATTCAATGATTAATTTAATGAAAAAAAATTAACAAAAGGTAATGATTAAAATTTTCTTTTAATAAAGAAATGTTAATAAATTTCATTAAAAAAAACATGTAGTTAGGGTTTAATTGAACTCAGCCCAGAAATAAATCCAACAACCCCCATTTTTTGGTTATCTGCACACTATTCATTACTTTTAATTATTACAGTGTTAAATGTTTTTCTATCTATCTGTTGTTTTCTTGTTAACCGAATATAAAATGTATTTTTTAACATGTGTGTAACAACAGTTTGGAATGATGTGGAGGTAAAAGCTATCACGCCACAAAAACTAGTCGTTGGGGACACCGTAATACTTACCCATCATGGATATGCATAATGTAAAATATTAAAATAAAAAATGTGTAAACTACTTATAAAATGCATTGCAATTCGAATAAAATCGTGGCTTGATGATGTCATAAACTTTAAAGGCTCGACTACTGAATTGCTTAAAAGAAACATCCTTATAACTCCAAAAACAAGAATCCTATTAACTAGCGGTTTATTGCATCTGATTAAACGTCTCATTTCCAATTAAAATATATCTTTGAATTGAAATTTGGATGAAATACAGGGTCATGAAAAATCGAAGAGTGGGGTTAATTAGGATTACAAATATCTCGACAACTAATTATCCGATTGACTTCATGCTTTAAGCAAAATTTATGTTTTTTTATTGTCTTTTATATTTACTCCATAAAATAAACAATTTCGAAAATTTTTATATACCTTTTATCAGAACAAATATTTCGAGAGTCCGAAAAAAATAGTTCCTGTTAATCGAGGTTACTGAAATTCAATAAGCTTCTTCCCATTATTACATACTAAGTACATACCAAATTTCAAGTCTCTATCTCAAATTGTTCGGGAGATAGAGCGTTTACAGACACACAGACGGACGGCATTTTTATTTTCCTAAAAATATGTTTTTCGGAATCTCCAGTGTCTGAAACGTGTAAATCCGTCAATTTTTTTTTTCGATTTTTAAAACGTTTACAAGACTTAACCTATACTACATATGATGGGTAAGTAATAAGAATGCACCCTCATCTATAAGAATGCTTAAAGAGTTGGCATGTAGTTGATCGCCTCATATGCTAATTAGACCTATTAAGTGTTGGAATATTCGTACAACACGGCAATACACTCTGAAAAATAGATCTAAGACTGATTGAAAACATTTTTGTTTGTTTAAGGTCCAAATAACTCCCAAGGGCTCAATTAACCCAAATTTGAGGTATATTATTCTTTTTTTTTTATTCATGTCTTAAAGTTTTTTAAATGAATGACTTTTTTCCCTAAAATATTTCAAAACTAAGCTATCAGTCTAAAAAAAATTGAAAGCAAGTGAATGATTGTTTTTATTTAATCTTATATATATATATATATATATCATTTTATGAAAAAAAAAAGTATTTAAACATTCCTACAAAAATTTCATTTCAAACACGACTACACAGGCATTGTTGAAAACGATGATTAAACAATGATTTCACTAACTGGAATGCAAATTGATTTGAAAATCACGTAATTATTGAAAAATTATTAGGTAAAAATAAAAATAATTTTTTGTATAAGCTAACAAATTTTCAAATGATTCATCGATCGAAAGATTTTTTTTTTTTTTGAAAAATAGTATAAACAAGAGTGTTTGATTTTTGTTTCAAAAATTGAAACAAATATCTTTAAAAAAATTAGGAAAAAAGAATTTATGATCAGAATGTAAATTGTTTTAATTTTCAAAATCTGAAATAAAAGAAAGTTTACAAAACAAAAAAAAATAGATTGTGCAAAAGTTTAATGCGTGGAAACACAATCAGTAACATCGAAGCCTAAGGAAATTGCTTTACTTTTTTTAATTGGTTTCGTAAATATAGACGGAAAAATAAATTTAAATAATTGATTTGTACGCATTTTTAATGTTATTGATTATAAAAAACATACACAAGTTGGTTGCTTTGAATAGTAATATTTTGATTTTTGTATTAATTTCTTTACAAAGAAGCACTAACCCCTTGAAGGGAGGTGGTTAATTTTTGGACTATTTAATTTTGGTCTCTAAATCCCACATTGGCACCAGAATTTTGGGAAGA
Organism: Maratus michaelseni; assembly: GCA_963931845.1. Lineage (NCBI taxonomy): Eukaryota > Metazoa > Arthropoda > Arachnida > Araneae > Salticidae > Maratus > Maratus michaelseni. Next base: position 111,879,287 of record OZ007593.1, read on the forward strand.
AAAGTTTCCTTTTATTGAGTAAGTGAAGAAAATCTTTTACTGATTAAAAAAAAAAAGTTTGTAATTTCTGGTGTCTTTTAATCATTTCACCATTTTACGAATAGAAGAACATTGCCCCTGAAAGGGTTAACGTTTTACATTTTTATTTAAAATTTCTTGTGATTAAATTTAAATAGGCATAAAGTAAAAGTAATATTATGTCTTTTCAGCCCTATTATAATTTGGTTCAAAAGTAAAAAAAGAAAAACCTTTATATTTTTAACTAACTACACTGCTCAAAACAATTAAAGGATATTGCAGTTTTAGGTGGATTTTGTATCTGGGAAACTTTTTAGCTGATTGATACATGGTCGACAGATATAGTAGGTTATATGAGAATAAATTACACATGTTTGGCAGAAAAAAATGCATTTTATTGCGCATTTGTGTACAAAAGGAAAAAAACACAATTTGTGCATATGAGAAAAAAAGAATAAGAAAAGGTGTTTTCTTCAAAGAAAATCATTTTCAGTAGGGGGTATGGTTTCCACGGGCGGCCAGCAACGTTGAACACCTTTGAGGCATGGACTCAATGAGGCTATTAATGACGAGTTGGGGTATTCTGCCCCACTCTTCCAGAAGAGCTCTTTCCAGTTCTTGGAGAGTTTGTGGGGGTTGTTGGCGGCCAGAAACTCGTCTTCCTAGAGCGTCCCAAACATGCTCGATTGGATTCGTGTCTGGAGAACACGCTGGCCATTCCATTCGAACAATTCCTTCCTCGAAAAGGAAATCCTCCACTAGGTTTGCACGATGTGGCCTGCAGTTATCGTCCATTAAAATGAAGTTATCTCCGATTTCTGCAGCGTAAGGGACTACAATAGGTCTGAGGATCTCATCCCTATATCGGCGACCAGTCAGAGCTCCATCTCGAATGATGTAGAGGTTAGTGTTCCCGTCAATGGAGATGCCACATACACCAACACTCCTCCACCGCCAAATATGACACTTTCGTGCACGAACGCAGGATTATTTCCTACTGCCACGGTCTCTCCAGATGAAAATACGCCTATTATCCGGATGCACAGAAAAACGGGACTCGTCAGAAAACAGAATATTGCTCCATTCATTTCTCCTCCAGTTGACATGCTCGGTTGCCCACTCCCTGCGGTCGCGACGATGCCTTGATGTTAATCTAACACATACCATCGGTCGGCGAGCATACAGACCTACAGCATGGAGCCGGTTTCGGACAGTCTGAGTTGAAATCGTGGTGCCTGTAGCCGAGCGAAGGTGTTGTTGGAGAAGAGTAGCGTTCATGTTTCGGTGTCTCCGAGCTGTTAACGCTAAATACCGATCTTCATTGGGCGTTGTTGCAAGTCTACGACCTTGCCCTTGTCTTCGGCCTGCACATCCACTCTCCAAAAAACGGTTCCAGATCCTGGAAATGACACTTTGTGACACTCCAATGGCTTGCGCTACTTCGGCTTGAGTTTGGCCCCCTTCTAACCTACCAACAATTCTCCAAGCTTCTGAATCTGTCAAATGACTTCACTGAGACATCGTACTCATCGAAACAAAGCAATCACTGAATGCCGATCATCCTTGTCTTCATTCTCTTTTATCCAGTTGAAAGTCAAATTTCATTCGCTGCCGCTGAAGCGACGTTTTTGACGTCGAACTCAAAATTTGCATACTCCACAGTTTGAAAACCAGAAAAATTTGCATTTGTGATTCTCTTCTTCTACTTTCGGCAAAAAAAATTTCGTTTATATCTTTATTTTATATAAAACTTCAAATATCCTTTAATTGTTTTGAGCAGTGTATATTTATATGTTATAAATTATTAAGCTATCTTACGACATAAGTAAATTGAAACAATATATCTCATTAAAGGAAACAAATTCTATGATTTGGACATACATTTTCTGCAAACATTTAGTTAATTGCAGTTATGTTCTTGGACATGGATAGTTGTCATTTCTGCGCATTCCGTGAAGTTATCACGTTTTTCACAAAACAAATTTCGTCGGTTGAAAAAATCATTAAAATAATTTCGGTCATCCTAAGACTAAGGATGATTAACCATGTTTAGTTTTGAGTAACACTCATTGTTGTATTGACTGTATAAGTGATTTATGACCTTACAATTCTGTGTTAGTTTCAATATGCTTGTTTTGTATTTTTATATTTTCTGAGAAAGCTTACAATCAAAAAGTGTTTTATAAGACATTTTCAAGAATGTCTGAATGTATTTTTCTATAAAATGAGTTTTCTAATCTTTAATTGCATTATACTGATTTCCCTTTTAGAATACGTTATTCATTATAACAAATTCAACATCATTACATTTGCTTCTTTCATGATTAAATAAAACACCATAGGTAAATAGAATTTGATTATCCATTGGAGACTTTTTCTTCTCATGCAATCAAAAGTGTTTTATATTCACTCTAAACTTTTATTTGCTGAAAATAAAGATTGATCCGATTACCAATGATTAAATTAGATTTTGTAAGCAAACAAATCCATTGCACCTATTTTTATAAAATAAATAATTCTTACATTTTGTTTAATGACTTTCAGTCTTTGTTTAATACATCTTCAATCTTCATTTCAATTCCATTTAACTTTTTTTGCATGAAACAAATAGGTCACTTATACATGTTTAACTTTATTTAGGAATGTTACGCTAAACAAATAAGTTTAATTTAACAACATTTATAATTTTTTTACTAAGCATGTTTGTTAATATTGTATATCTCTGCATTTTAAATAATAGATCCGTTTCCTTTATGTTTTTCGTATACATAGTGATTCAAAAAGTTTAGTTCAGCTTCACACGTTTATTCCAAATTCTTACATTAAATGTTAATTTCACACAAAATATCATAAAATTTCAAAAGGATTGGAGAGAGACTAAAAGTTGTAAATCACAGCTTCGTAAATTGTTAGTAAGATGAGTAGTGCATTCGTGAAATCGAAATTTCATTGTAATTTGTTCGAAAAAGGATAAATTTATATACCAATACCAGCAGGCATTTCAAATGAATTAAAAAGTCGCAAGACAACAGTGATACAAGACATTCTTAATAGGATGAGGAATTTTTTGAGTTACTTAAGACTATATCCTTGAAGCAGGACAGAGGTTTATTTAATATGTATAACTGAGTTAGTGTAACAAAAAGTAAAGTATAACATTCAAGCACAATCTATAGTTCAGTAAATTCAAACGTATAAATCCACTATTTTGGATCTTAGTATATATTAATGTAAGACATAAATTACTTATGTTAAAAATCATTTACTGTATTTCTTAGATTTTCATGCATTTGTTATTTACTGTTGCAGTTACACGTTAATATTTACAAATAAAGAATTTATCATGTTTATATTAAAAGTATTTACACAATAATGTCAGTACCACTGTAATTATTGTAGAGAGAAATGCCAAGTGAGGCAGCAATACAAGTGTATAAAAATGGAAGTGCAGAAGCACAATGCAGAAAACAAGACACCATAACATCATGTATAGAAATTTAAATTTTTCAAGGCCATAGACTCTAATTTGGATAGTAGTAAATTTAAAAAAAAGGTTGCTTGAAGAGGATGGAGAATTTTTAATGTAGTGTGTGGTACTCAAAAACAGCTAAGACGGTTTCTCATCTGTTTTCTATGGATGCGATGAAGTTGTCGATATGACTTAGGAGAATTCTGTTCAATTCTGTTCAATTTTGTAAGAAGAGAAATGTGTAAGTTCCGGACAGTTAATGGAGGTATTGGTGTCGTATGACGAATCGCCAAAGTATGTGCCAGACATTTTCGATCAGATTTATGTTAGGAGAACATGCTGGCCACTTTATAAACTGTATTTTTCCATTTCAAGTATGTTCTCTATATTTTGAGATGTATGACGCTTAAAATTATCATGCTCTGAAAGCAAATAGTCGCCAATAACTGCAGCGAAACTTACGGCATGAGATCTCAGTATCTTGGCTGCATACCTTTGCGTCAAAAAAGTGTTATTTCTGATAATATGCTAGTCCCTACGTTCACGTATGTTGATTACGCTCCATGCTATAAATCCATCTTCTCTGTTCTGTGATATTTCATGTATGCAAGCGTTATTTATAGTGCCTCTTTATCCCATATCTTAGCATGTCTGGTGTCACACTGCAGACAGAATCGGGATTCGTCAGTAAACAATTCTTCTCTATTCAAGTTGCGCCCAAACTCGATGTTCAGTAGCCCATCCTTTTTTCCATGTGTTTCGACGTGACAGGAATATCACTGACCTACATGCACAGAAGCCATCTTCATGAAGACTATTTAGGAATATTTAGCTTTACATCATCTATCCTGTTGCCAAAATGAACTGTCATTTCAGAGTAGCTGTCTGACTAGCATTTCGTGTTCCGTTCTGACGAGCTGTTAAAATCCGCAGTTGTTAGCAGTTGTTGTGATAGAACCTTTATGTCTTTGCTAAGGTAGACGTCAAACGTTCTCTGTTTTTCCTGGTATCGATTCCACAGACTTGAAATAAAAATTCTTGTCCCTAAAATATATTCCTCAACATATCTTTGTGTTTGTAGGATTCCTTTCTCCCGATAATTCACCAGGATGTTGATTCCAATGTATTACGTTTTAGTGACATTTTCAAGCAACATTTTTGCAAAAAAAAAAAAAAAAAAAAAAAAAAAAATCTTTGAGCAATTGAGTTTTACGAACGAGATCGTAAATAAAAGAAGCTCCTGTGAAATCGCGATTGATTACAATATATATATATATGACGTCATGAGCGTTTATCTGAATATGAAGTTTTCTTCCGCTGCTTTCTGCTGCATTTCAGAGTATGGCTTTTTCGTTTTATGTTAGTTACCAATAGAGACGTTTTGCATAATATCTTTAAAACTACGTGCTCCCTTAATTTTTTAATCAGTGTATACGGCAAACGAATCTTTTTGCGAAACTTGCAAAAAATAGCTCTCCACGTTTAGTCCAAATACTGCTCTAATACACCTGATTCATTAGGTAAATTTTTAGATGTATGCCTACAATTAATTGATAACGGATTAATAGTGTCAGAAACTTGGCTACTCATTTCTAATTTTATATACCTCTACATTGGTTTTCGTAAAATAAATTCAGAAACATTTCCTCTTGAGAAGAGAAAACCATGAAAGTGTACTGTAACTTAAGATTTCGAAAGATTTACGTTATCGTCAGAAAAGGATAGGAAAATTATTTAGAAACGCCACAGACTTACAGCTTTCTGAAATTAGCAGAACCACTTTTTCTGAAATTTACGTACATCAGTGTTTATGAATTTTAATGTAGATAAATTTAATCTATTAAAATTTTCTCTTGTCTTTGAAAAATTTTTGTCATATTTTATACTGCAATGTTGCAGCTACAGCAAAGCTACTAACTGCTATGATTTTTTACCGACACATTTTCGAATAGTAATCTTCGCCTTATTTAATCACAGATTTCTGTGATTCAATAAGGCGAAGATTACTGTTAATTAATACTAGAGTAAAAAAAAAGCGTAGAATTTGAGAGCTGAATATATATTTAAAATTTTTTTGTTAATATTACGAAAGAGATCACGACAATAGTGTATTGTCTGGAACAGCTTTATGCTGAACTAAATCCTTTTGTGAGAGAAGGTTTTTTTTTCAGGAATATCGTAGCCCTCTCATATATACATATAGAATGGTAAAATTGAAGCAAAATACCACACAGGAATTCTCACAGGAAAAATAATACTGAAAATATTAACTTTAACACAAGGTGTAATTTGCATTGGATGCTTTACACGAAAATAAGTTTTATGCATTTTTTTTTTCTCTAATCTTAAAATAGATAATAAAATAATTTTCAGAGTGATTCAGAATGACATTTTCAAAAATTTCATGGAAAAGAGGAATACATAACTGAGGAACTTTTACACAGAAACAGGTTTACAATGCACTTATGCCATCAAAATATATTGGTATTTCATTCTAACTGAAGTCAAGTTTACGTAAATAATTGTGAAAAAAAAGATTATATTGTAAAGAAAAAAAATATGAGATTTCTTTTGATTTAGTTTTAGTGTGATAACATCACGAAATATTCTGGAACAACACAGAAATTCAAATACTATATGTGCTCAGAAGTACATTCCAAAATGTGGAACGTATAGATTATGAAGTTTGGAAGTGGAAATCGCAAATCTTTTCTCGTGTTTTATGTTAACCATTTTCGCACATGTAGAATATCATGTATTTTCACTGAATAAATAAATTTGAATTCATATTCTTATGGTATTATTGATTGGGTTTGTGTTCCTGTACTCTCTACAAATTACTCAGCAGTTATTCTGAATAACCCTGTGTATATTCATTTTGAATGATTGCCCTTTTTAACATAGTATATGTGCAAAGTCTTAGTAACTTTGTGAAATGAATGGATATATTCATTAGATTAAGTTTAGTTTATGTTATTCTGCCTTAAGAGCACTATAATTTTTTGAGCCAATAGATATGATTTTAAATCAAATTCAGTACTTACAATAGTTATCATTATGTTCATTAATGCTTTTTATATTTTTCTTTCTCTATATTGCATACATGTTTCAAACATTTGTAGCAAAACAAGTAATACATCTTTAATGAACTATCTGATGACCTCCCGAGTTATATGCTAGTTTTAAAATGCATTCTATAATCAATGATTACCCATTCTTTTAACTATTTGTATATTAAGATTTCTCGTATAAAATCACTTCTGAATTTATTTTTTTAAAATTCATTATCAAATTTTTCCTATTGATGTTTCAATTCCATTTATAGGATCTCATTCAACCTAATGTTATTTTCAATGCTTTCAATCTAATTTACGATTATTCTTGATTTTACTTCATTTGCAGTCATTTAGAATAGATTAAATTAAGTAGCAAGATCTGAATCTTTTAATTTTATAAATTATTTGCTGATAATTTAAAAATTAGTTTTGACATGTCTTTGTTAAAAATCCTTGTACATATTTTTTCAAACATCCGATGCATTTTGTATAAACTTAGAATTGTTATGTGTAATTTTTTTTTTGGATTTGTGTAATTTAATAATCTAATGTATAAAGAGATAATATGTCAGTTTATATGAATGGTTTTTGACAATCAAATGTATCTTATGACTCTTTAACATTTCTTAAAAATATATCTGTAAAGTTCATTTTAAAAACAAAAGTGCTAATGCTACAAAAAATGATGAAACCTAAAATTTTTACATAAACTGCCTAATTACGGGTAATCATAAAGGAAATAAAATATTCAATAAAAATAGAGAAAGTATATTACACTTTATATTCGGGGTGTCGGGAAAATAAAAGGTAAAGCCAGGAGAGATGGCGCAGTGGGAGAAATTGCGCACATAGAAGTTCGGAGGGAAGGAGCAGAGTGAGCGTGCAGCGACTCCGGGTAGTTGTACAACAACAGTAGTGGAATGTCTACTTGAAAGTGCACGTTGATTGCTTTGAACGTCTAAGATAAAGTATTGCTATTTTGTTTTGTTTTCAAAAAGTAAGTGCTTGAATTTTCATAGCTATTCATCAGAACTTCTATACAATGCCAATAGTACAAAATATTTCAAACTTAAACGATTTCTCATAAGCTATTAATCTAGACTAACAATGTGAACATCAACGGTTCGTTTTAGAAGAGGTCATGTTTAAATAAAAGGCCACGCAATCTCTCCTACCAAAATTGGAGAGTTTGCGCATCTGCTACTTAGGAGAGATGGCGCAGTGTTCCCATTAGTTTCCATGCTAGGAGAGATTACGCAGCTTATTGGTAAATTTACATTAAAAAATGAAAAATGAAAATGGACTAATTTTAAGTTAAACGTGTTATTAAGTAACATAATTTTATTTTGTAATCTTATCTGGACTTGCTTTTTCTGATTCTTATTTTTTTTTCTTTAATTACTGTTGGAGTGAGCGAGCGAAACATTTTTATGTGCGCAATCATACCTGCGCACTGCCTGCTTTTCCCTCCCACCCACACACACTCAGTCTGCGAGCGACCGTTAGATTGGAGAGATGTACGGAGAAGTATAAAAAGTTATTTTCTGTGTGATTCGATAAGCAAAGATATCGCTGTGTGATTAAGAAGAATTATATGTTTAAACTAATTGTTTTGTGTTACAGTGTGTCGTCCAATAAATTGTTTTGTTCTGTAGAGATCCATGGTTTACTTCGTGAGTTATATTAATAACAGAACAACAAATGGTAGCAAGAACAGTGGTTGTTGAATTTTGAAACCGAAAGTGATTGTGTTAAGATAAACATGGACAAATTAAACGTACCTGAATTAAATGGAACCAATTACTTTATATGGAGCCTAAAAATTAAAGCAGCTTTAAGTCTAAAAAGATTGGACAATGTCATATCTGAAATTAAAGCTACAGATCTAAGTGAAAAAGATTCCATCGAATGGGACCAGAAAAATAATGACGCCGTAGCCTATATTAAATTGTCATTGTCGGATGAACAGGCATTACAGTTTGCAGCCGAAGAAAATGCGAAAATTTTATGGGAAAAAATAAAATCTACTTTCACCGGTCAAGCAGAAGACAGAAGGATCGACGCGGGTAACGAATTAAAGAACTTAGATATGAAATCAAACGAATCAGCAAATTATTATATCGCCAGAGCCCGGGGAATTGCCACTAAATGTCAAACGCTTGGATTGACTGTAACAGATCGAGAATTAGTATTCTACACGGTACGTGGGCTGAAAGGAAAGTTTTCAAAAGTAAGGGACATTTTAAAGACACAGCGTGAAAAATCTATGGATGAAGTGTTAGAAATTCTACGGGAAGAAGAACAAACGAATACTCCGCGTTCTGAAGGGACCGCCGCTGAAGTATTTTACTCTAAGAAAAACAAAAGTCCAAGACTGTGTTACATTTGTAGACGTCCGAATCACGTTGCAAAGGATTGTTTTTACAGGAACAATAATTCTAGAAATGACAAGTCCAGTGGAAATCGACAAAGAAGAAAAACGCACTATGATGTAAATCATTCATTTAAGGACAGAAAAAATTCTGCACTGACTATTTCACCTGAAAACTATGAACTGTGTGACAATATATGGTTGTTGGACAGTGGTGCAACTTCCCATATGTGTAATAACAAACTGTGGTTTAAGACTCTAATTCCTGAAGAAAAGGATATATATCAAGCAGGTAAAAATTCAAAACTAATTTCGAAGGGTTTAGGTATAGTATCCTGTAATACGGTAAGTAAAAATAATTCCATCCATTTAACTATTAATGATGTTAGCTTTGTACCAGATTTGAGATATAATTTACTATCAGTCACTTGTCTAATGGATAAGGGTTGTAAAATTATTTCTAAACATAACTGTGTGCTAATTTTTGATAAGTATAATACTTTTCTATTTAAAGCATTTAAGAATGATAATCGATTAGAGATTAAACTTGAACCTGCCTGTAATACTCAGTGTAATTTTACTCGTAAAAGTACTAGTAATTATGAACTCTGGCATAACAGATTGTGTCACTTAAATTCAAAATATATGTTACAAATGAAAGAGTATATTGATCTTAAAGATGTAAATGTGTCTGATTTTAAATGTGATACATCTGATATAAGTAAGATAACCAGGAAAAGTCATCCGAACATTGATATTGTCCAAAGTTCTGATATAATGGAGTTATTTCATGTAGATTTGTGTGGCCCGATAAAGCCTGAATCACTTGGTGGGGCAAAATATTTTATGATACTAGTGGATGATTTTTCTGGAATGTATTTTACTTATTTCCTCAAAAGTAAAGATGAAGTATTTGATGTATTTTATAAATTTAAAGCTAAATATGAAAATCTTATGGGTAAAAGTATTAAAAAAGTGAGAAGTGACAATGGACTCGAATTTGTAAACACAGAATTAGATAATTATCTTGCTAATTCAGGTATATTTCATGAAAAAACAATTCCATATAATAGCGAAAGCAATGGAAAAGCCGAGAGAGCTAACAGGGTTCTATTAGATAGGGCTAGATCTTTGTTATATGAAAGTGAACTTCCTAACAAATTCTGGGCAGAAGCTATTAATTGTAGTACACAAATATCTAATATAACACCGCGTAAAGGAAAAGAAAAAATCCCCTTAGAAATTTGGACAGGTAAAAAGCCCAATTTAAACTATGTGAGAAAATTTGGCTGTTTAGCTTACTTTCATATTCCTAAAACAATGAGAAATAAATTCGATGTACCCGGAAGAAAAGGAATTATGTTAGGTTATGCGAGAGATAGGATAGGATATCGTATTTATGATGTGAAAAATAAGAAAGTAATTGCAGAGCGTTCTGTTAAATTCAATGAAATGATAAAAGGGAGTAAATATTTTGGATTATGTAAATTTTCCGAATGTTGGGATATTGAACCTTTAATAAATAAAAATTTTCAGGGGGAAAATGGGATTAATCAAAGTGAAAGGAATAAAATTATCAATTTAGAGATTTCTGACGCAACAGAAATAAATAACAGTTGCGCAATCCCATCAACAGAGTTTAATTTATCTCCAGATAGACATGACGGCGGCAATTTAAACGGAGCGGGGGAAGGAAATAAGAACAAAATGAAAACCCGAAATGAAAATATTGAAGTTCGAAGGTCAGAAAGATTGAAAAATAAATATTCGTCAGCTAATTTAACTGATAATGTCCCAAGTAATTATTTAGAGGCAATAAATAGTATGAATTCACATGCGTGGGAAAAAGCTATGAAAAGTGAATTGGATTCTTTAATTAAGCATAATGTTTGGGAAATTGTAGGTATGCCAGAAAAAACAAAATTGATTAAAAGTAAATGGGTATATGCTTTAAAAGAGGGCGATAATAAGGAAATAAAATACAAAGCAAGATTGGTAGCAGCTGGATTTAATCAGATTAAAAATAAAGATTATTCTGAGTCATATTCACCTGTTGTAAATATCGAGTCATTTAGATTACTAATTGCACTTGCAGCTAAAATAAATTTGATTGTTAAATTTTTTTATGTTAAAACAGCATATTTGTATAGTGACTTGCAAGAAACATTATATATGACACCACCACCTGGCTACGAAAAACTAATAGGGGTTAATAAAGTTTGTAAACTGAAAAAGAGTATTTACGGATTACCCCAATCTGGTAGAAACTGGTATTTTAAAATTAAAGAAGTACTCTGTAATATTGGATTAAATCAGTTAGGTTCTGATAACTGTATGTTTATTAAAGTTGAGAATGATAACATTTTTATAATATGTATGTATGTTGATGATTTAGCTATTTTTTGTAATAATCAAACAATGTATGAAAATATTGTTTCTAAAATTAAAAATGTATTTGAATTGTATGAAAATAAGAACTCTAAATTTTTAGGTATGGAAATTGAAAAATATGATAAAGGTATCAGTTTATCACAAGTTGAATATATTGAATCATTGTTGGAAAAACATAATTTAGAAAATTGTAAATCTGTGAAAACACCTATTGTTAAAGGTGAAGATAAAAGTTTCCCTCCAACAAATGAATTGTTTGACATGACTAAGTATCAGGAAATTATTGGTGAACTTTTATATTTAGCTAATAGAACACGTCCTGATATATCATTTGTCACGACTTATTTGTCTCAATTTAATCACAAACCAGAAAAAAGACATTACATTTTGGCTAAAAGAGTATTAAGGTATTTAAAAGGCACAAAAAATAAAAAATTATTTTACAACAACGAATTTGGGTATTTAAATAGTAGTTCAGACGCTAGTTGGGGAAATAGAGAAAATGGAAAGTCTTTTTCAGGGGCAGTTGTCTTAATAGGAAAGTCATTAATATCTTGGAAATGTCGTAAACAAAAAAGTGTTAGTCTTTCTACTTGTGAAGCAGAATTGTTTTCTATTTCAGAAATTTGTAAGGATATAATATGGACAGTAAATTTATTATCTGAGTTAAATTGTAAACAATTTATAAAGGATGCCATAATTTTAAGTAGTGATAGCCAAGCAGCAATACAATGGATAAAATGTACAAGATCATCAAATAAATCTAGACATATGAACTTGAGCTTTCATTTTGTAAGAGATTTGTTGTCAGAAGGTATTATTTCATTGGAATATGTTCAAAGTGAACATATTATTTCAGATTTCCTTACTAAAGCTGTAAATGAGGATAAATTGATTTATTCTATGGAAAATATTTCATTATTATGATATGTGTAATTATTGTATGTAATTTGTGTGTAATTTTATGTAATTTTTGTATGTATATGTATTTGTGTATTTTTGAACTGTTTAAAGAAAAAAAAATGTATCTCTCGCAGGAGGGGTGTGTTGGAGTGAGCGAGCGAAACATTTTTATGTGCGCAATCATACATGCGCACTGCCTGCTTTTCCCTCCCACCCACACACACTCAGTCTGCGAGCGACCGTTAGATTGGAGAGATGTACGGAGAAGTATAAAAAGTTATTTTCTGTGTGATTCGATAAGCAAAGATATCGCTGTGTGATTAAGAAGAATTATATGTTTAAACTAATTGTTTTGTGTTACAGTGTGTCGTCCAATAAATTGTTTTGTTCTGTAGAGATCCATGGTTTACTTCGTGAGTTATATTAATAACAGAACAACAATTACAATTTTTTAATCGTTTTTAAAAGTATTTCCTTTTTCTGATTCTTTAATCATTAGGTTGAAATATTCCCTCCTAATACAATAATATTTCTTCACAAAAACCTTACAGCAATGTCATTTAAGTGTAATTATTATTGGTAACAATTTAATTGTAGTTATTATTAATAACAATCTCTCCTACCCATGTGCGCAATCACACCAACCCTGTAAGGACAGATTGCGCAAAATAACTTTCTTGGTTTTATTACAACTGTTCTATAAAATTGCAAAATAGCAAGAAAATAGCAATGTAAATGCATAAAAAACAAATGAAGTAAAAATTATTCATGAATAGTTTAGCAAAAAATTATTTTTTAGATGTTTTATTGCTATTCTTTTGAATTGTGCGCAGACTATCCTAGCTTTACCTTAGAACAAATGTTCTTCTCTGTTCTATGAAAAGTAACTAATGCTACTGCTGCAGCCGTAATTGAATTTATTGTGAAGTTTTCTCTTTCTCGGCTGATAATGCAAATATTATTGCATATAAAAACATGAAAAATGGTAGATTTATAGAGTAATGTATGATAAACTAGTTAACACAGACATATTTTTAAATCGAAGATTACTTTAGGCGAAATTTAATGTTGAAATTGGTCTAGGTAGTCCATAAGTTTTATAGAATCTAAAACTATGTATTGCAATTTAACCATCTTTTACAGGCATATGCGTGACTGTATTGTGCTGTGCAGTTTCTATTCATTTGGTAAATTTGATCTTGAGGGTTTTTGAAAATTTTAAGAGGAAATTTTGAGGTGTGTTTTAAAAAATTTTATTCATAATTTCATTATCTGAATACAGATTTAATTTATATTTTGAAACAGCAGTTTTTTACCCGTTGTTGTCAGATTATTCAAAAAGCAAATAGTAATATTTTCAAACATATATCAATTGGATAATATACTTACACGTATATATTAAAGAAAGAATGAAAACTGAAATAATTAAATTACTTCATGCGAAAAGCATTTAAAATTAAAATTATATTTAAAATGATATAATTGAAATGTCATACTTAAAACGATTTTTTTATAGTGTCTAAAATAAAACTTTTCTTCTAGAGTTTGAAAAATCCTGGAGACATTTTTAAATGTGTAATTGATCTTACATAAGCGATCACGAAAACAGGCGCCAGCTGTCTCAACGCTCTTTGATACGGTCTTGATAAACAAAAAACCTACACAGTCAAAGGAAAGTAAATGACAACCCGATTACATTATATCGCTAAAGGTCGATATAACATTATGCATTAGTCCATTTTACATCATCAGATAAACTTTTTGAAACAGACAAGTTAGTGTGTTTTTAGAGCCTGCGGGGTCTTGACGGGAGTTGGCTAGCGTAGCTCTTAGGCTGCATAGCCCCCTAGTAATGTAAAATATTCTGCATGCAATGTGTTCCAAAAAAGGAAACAAGTGTATAAAAGTGGTAAAAAAAGTTTGAATGTACTTAAAACCTTGAAAAGTGTTGTGCAAACGATTTTTGTAATCACAATTTCAAAACGATATTTGTACTTAATTATTCATTCACAATTACAGGATGTATCACGGGAAGTTAGACCAATATTTACATTCGTAGATTAAAACTAAAAACGGTATTGCACGGGCATTTTCAATAAATTACCCGTGCTTTGCAAATCATGTGATGATATCATAAGAAATACTGGAAGTGTATTTCAATTTCGTTAGTGGCATCGTATATTCCGTCAGTTACCTTTTGAAAAATGAAGAATCTTCTAATTGGGGCTTGAATGTGAATGGTGACTACGTCCGGTCATACTCGTCATGACGTCACATTTCACGGAAAAAAAAGTTTAATCGGAGGAATGTTTAAAACTCTGTTACAATATCTTCATATTTTGTAACGTTAAACGAAAAAATCCGGGTTTAACAAGGAACGAGGCTCCTTCATGAGATTTCATGAAAAATGGATTGTGACCTTTATTTCCTATAGAATATTTTTTCCCATGCGAATGCGCGTTACTAATAAGCCGATGAACAGTTATTTGGTTACTGTGTTGTTTTTTGAAAATAATTTCAAATATGTATTTGCCATAATTTATGATTCAGGTTTAATATATTCACTCAGGGGTACGATGCGGTAAAATTTAGGATACGATGATAACTACAAGATGATAACTACAAGGTGAAATGCCGAATTATTGTAATCTAGCAATTGTTTGCCCGCGTTTACAAGAACACAAAACTAAGTAGTAATACATTATAAATTGAAGAACAAATCAATTGTTTGAGCACCTGAAAAATGAAAAATGCATTGCTGTATGGTGTATATTTTCTTTTAAACCTCGACATAAAACTGCGTGTGGAGTGTTAAAACATGGTGTTCAACGGTTTTATGGTAATATACTTGAATTTTTAATGGATTATCACTCATAATATATATATATATATATATATATATATATATATATATATATAATAGAAATAGTGGCAATATTTTTTCTACAAGACTTTTACAAAAAGTTACCAGTATCCTAGAATTATAAATTAAAGTGATTTTACGTTGACATTTTTGTCTTTTACATGTCTTTTAATTAAAAAAGCATGTTTCTTTTTATAACTTTAAACATTGCTAAATCCCCCAATATCAATTAACTGGTGTGATACTGGTTAAATATACAATACTTTTTAGTGAATATTATGAAACTATTTAACATAGAAAAGTTAAAATATCAAACTTTTGAATTTAAAAAAAAATATATTCATGCATTTGACAGTCCTGGTTCGAAAAAATTCATTTGTTTTATTACATTCTTTTCCTTTGGTATTATTAGACTTTTCCACTAATGTTTGATACGTATGGCTCTATTTTATGGATGTTTATGAAAAAACCCTAAACACGTCTAATTTAGTTTTATCAACCTTTTATTACATGGTGACATTTTTCCCTAAACATATGAATTTTACTTTATTAGCAGATTAAATCCGGCACGATAAAAACTATAATTTTTTTGGGTGCGTATGAAAAGAAAGGGAGAATTGAGCTTTAACGTATCAACGCATTACGGGAGAAATAAAAGCATCCATTTAATAATAACTCAACAGAAAAACTGTCTTATTTGTCTTTAAGGCGGGAAAATTCATATTACATTTACTAAGAGAAACTAAACTAAACTCTGTGACGCTACAATTCCAAGGGACCATGGCCTACGGTGACCAACTTTGTTTTATTGACCATGGCTCTGGAGTGCTATGTCCCAGTGTGTTAGGAATCAAGGTCATTGAATACACAGATGATCTGATGATTTTATATGGAAGCACCCGTCGGAAAATAGAAGAAATATGACGTAATCCATAATAAATATTAAGCGAATGGATCACCAGGTTCCAGATGCAAATATCCTACACAAAATATAAAGCGCTAAATTTAAGAAGACCCAAATATCTCAAAAAAGCTCCGATATATAAAAAATACTCAATCACCATAAATCAGAAAATGCAGTCTCCTATCTGGGTGTAATACTAGATTCGACTGTTTCATTCCTCCCACATCCGATAACCAAAATAATAGAAATAACAACAATAGTCCAAAATTTCCTAAAATTTGCCTCCCCCATCACGAGAAGTTTCAAAAACCATCTTAAAAATCTGGTATAACATTATACTTGAGAAAACAATCCCTTACGCAGCAACAGTGTGGTTATGAAAAGCTTCAAAAAGACCACGGCCTAAAATTTCTATCATCAATACAGACACAATGCATCCTCAAGATATCAGGTGCCTACAAAAGAACCTCCATAGCAGCACTCTGTGTATTAACGGGCATTTCTTCAATCTCTCTAAAATATGAACAAATAGCAACAATCGGCAAGGTCCTACGCCTACTGGTACCAGTGGGAAAGATCTACAAACTAAAATTGACAAAAAATAACGTAAACACCTTGATAAACTACTACAAATCCCTAGAAAAAGCACAAACACTACCAGAAATCAACATCTACATAGACGGGTCGAAAACAGATGAGGGACCAGCGCATGATTTATGTGCATATAAAGATGTAAACATCATAAAACCTCACCAAACACAATTAAATCTTCAAAATATAGTATTTCAAGCATGCTTGCCCTGCATTGTTGCCCTGCTTGGTTGAATTGAATTGAATTGAAATGAATTGTTGAACCTACGCAGACCCTCAGTGTTTAGCTTCCAAGCATGCTGCGTACTCATTTTATCAACCCAGGAGAGATTTCAAAGGCCACTTTTCTAAAACTCCCCGATCGCAAAATTCCATGTTAACATTTGGGAAAACTTAAAAGCGTGATTACTCATTACCTAATATAATTATAGAAATACTGTTTCACCATCAGAAATTAGACGTCAGATGTCGACGTTTTCAAACATTGTCTCCTTAAATTTTAACTAATTGAAAAATACGTATAAGCTTTGAAATTTAATTTGATGAAATAGCATCATATTCTTAAAAATACTTAAAATTTCCGGAGATTTTTTATTAAACGCTCATTGCCTGTATTCGATGTCTACCGTCCGATGGTGAACGCCTTTTAATAATTATTTTAGGTAATGTGTATTCACGCTTTTAAATTTCCCCGTCGGTTAACATGGGATATTGAGATCGAGGAATTTCAGTACATCGGCACCTTTAGGTTGAATGAACCTTGCCCAGCTTAGAGTCTAACTCTATTTAGGAATGCTGACCACTAAGCTACTGGATTTCCAAAATATACTAAACTAAACTAAAATTATTCCATGGCATTCTGTATAAAATATATTAAATTACTATACTTTTACCGAAATTTATATTATTGAGAAGACAGATACTTTATTAAATAATATTTCTTTGCAACAATTTTTCAGTTTCCAGTTATTGGCATATAATAAGTTTATCTACTATTTCTCCAAGTAATTCTCTTTGTTAAAATATTTTATGCATATCCATTCTCTGGAATAACAATACACAATAGAAATTACGTTAAAAAAAGTTTTTTTCTAATGTTGCATCAAATATACTGACGAATATACGGTTGTAGAACTTACTCTGAATGTTTCTGTTGTTTCCTTATTTTGGAATTTCTAAACTTAGTTCATCATTTGAAAAATCCATTTCCGAAAATATATCTAAAAACAAAGCGAAGAAAAACAAATAGTAAAATAGTTTTCTCCGTAAACAAAGTAGGAAATAATGTGAAAAATGTTCACTATTTTAAATAAATTATTCTTTTGATATGTAATGCATTTTTTAAATGTTTCGGAAAAAGTTTGAATACATTGGATTTTTTTTTAATAGATAAAGAAATATTTCTCTCTCTAGCATACAATGTAAGCAGTTCAATCACAGAAAGTTTTATTTTCTGTTTTTCGGATTTTATACTATGTTCTTTCATACCTAAGGTAAAATACACAGATTGTGCATCTAAATGAAATTTCAAAGCGCTATCCTGTTACATTCTAATGTTATTAACATGTAAATCTACAGATCAAAGGCTTCAACGTCAGCTCTACAAATCATTTTTCATTAATCTCACTCATTTTAAAAATTATCTTCATAATATTTGATACCCTAAAATTAAATCTTTTTAAGTTATTTGTACATTTAAAAGAATATAAAATTTAGCGAAAGTTCCGGAAAATTTTTAAAGTATCGCATTAAACACAATGTTATGCTATGATAGGATAAACTACTTATTACTGTATTTTTCAGAATAACAATACATTACTTCAAGTGGGCCGAGCCCCCCTGAACCCCCCTTTGTCGCTTTAATATTCTATTATCAATTTCCAGTAATTGCACTATTTCATTTCGTGAGTATATGTCTGAATGTATTTACTATTTTAATTTCATTAGAATAACCATCTCTTTGTACAAGAGATTTTATCCTATCCTTAAAAGAATACTTTTATTTCAACTGCTATACATCGTATGTTGCTGAAATTGAATAAAATTCCGTGTATAAAATATACTTATACAAATGTAAATTACTCTTATGTGACCTATATTCAATTTACGCATTCAACGTTTTTATTATTTTCATTTGGAAAACCGATTTGGTAATCATTTTTTAGTAGTTAAAATAAATTCTCATTTATTTCATTAAAAAAAGCATATTGAAAACTTATATAACCCGAAAATTAGCTATTTTTAATAAAATTCCGCGTCAAAATAATGCGATTCATTTGAATTTTTCTTTGTTCATATTCTTTGAAATATAGTTGATTAGCAACCATTTAATGAAAGAGAGAAGAAAATGCATTGGAAATTTTTGTAAAAAATGAGAAATTAAAATGTTTCATATATTTCAAATTAATGCTTAAAACTTCCCAATAATTTGTGCAATTAATTTCGAAATTCAAATAAACATATTGGCAAATTTTCAAAGCGATAGGATTAAATTAAGATCTCCATTTCGTAAATTTAGAATCCATAATTTAGCATTTACAATTATCCCACTGGGACAATTTCTTTTCGGTGAATGTTAAAATTTAAGAAAAAAATCGTCTGACTTCCCATTGAAAAGCATTATGACCTAAAAATAAATTTTCTATATTTTTCGAACAAATGAACCAAATGTAACTAAAAACTATACAGCTAATTCTGGGTACCTCGACAACATACTCACCAAAAATCACCTAATCGAACGTGTTTTTACGGTAGTTATCGCGGAACAGACAGACAGACAGACAGAAATCAAAAAATTTTCGCGTCTTCACAATGAGCCTTCACTGATGTTTCGGCAAATATACAAGGAGTCCCTTTTTATAGTTATTTTATAGTTTAAACCGTTAGTGTATGTGATATGGTTGCAATTGAAAATATGTTGTTTTTCATTATATGAAACGCCATTTGCTTCAAATTAATTACGTTTTTAAAAATTCAGATATTGAAAATTCCCTACTATTTCATGTTGCTATAAGTTCTACTATTAGTAGTATTTAATTTGATAGCCTAAGAGAGACAGCTCAGACGAGGAAACCATGTCCGTAAAGCATAACGTCACTCCCTGATTCCTTTATTAAAATATATTTAAAAAATACAATGTTCAAACAAATACAATGTTCAATACAATGTTCCTCAGTAGAACCCACACGCGACACGGGGAAGGGTGGCTTTGAATGGCATTAAATTAAGAAATATACTAATATATTTCTCACTGCCGGAAAACAGATTTCCAACGCGATACTGGGCAGTGAAGTTGTTGGTGGATTTAGTTCACAATGGTATCAAAAGAGGCAATTTGGCATCAAATGAGGCATTTTGAAACTTGTACTACTTGGTGGTTATTATTCGTGGAACAGGGTGTACTTCAGGTTACTAGTGTGTTACGTTGTATAAGTCATGGGAAAAATATGTGAATATTTTTATCTTTGATAGAAGTGTTGGGCGTGTGAGGATGTTTAGAAGCCAATTCTTAGGGGGCGTGGATGGGAGAACGATGTGCCTGTGTAGTTATGAAGTGCATGAGTAGCAGCTCCCAGCATAAAAAGTTCCCACCATCCTGTAAAAAACAAAACAATAACAATTGAATTTTCTATTACAATTCCTTACAGCATTTTCTCCATTATAGCCAAACAATATCTCTCGTATCTCTTTGCGACAATTTTGTGCTAAAATAGCATGGAGTGGCGCGTTTTATTTATACTTCTACATTTTAGTTTACGTAAAACAAAAAAATAGCATTTTATTTCCATACTTAGTATAAAAGTTCCAAATCTATATAGATCAATAGCAAAAATGTATGGAATGTTTGAAATGTTTTCTAATGAATATTTGAGAATTTATTTTCAATTAAATACTTTAAAAAATTATATCTCTGATCTAACAGTAAAAGAGAATATTACAATATTTTTTTAATATCTAAGAAAAAAAATATTCTATAGAAAACACATAAATATAGAGAAAGATGTTTTACAGTTATTTACGATGAGAAATTGAACATTAATTTCATTTAGAGCAAAAAAGTTAAGTAATATTTGACAAAGCATATATTTAATTGTGATTTGTTTGCGAAGCATATACAGTGAATTAAATTTAGATTTTGAAATAGGTTTGTTTTTTTTCATTCATTTGTTTCGTAGTATATATTCTAGTTTACATAGCAGTAAAGACATTTTGGCATTAAAAGAAGATATTCAAGAAACAATATCTCGTAAAACACATTAGTATGGATAAAGAGGTTATAAAACTTATTTGCGATGTGAATTTTTGCATTAATGTAATCTAAAACATTTAAGGAAAAATATTTATCTAAACAGAAGTCTATATATTAAAAAAAACACGAACAAAGAATTTAAAATATGTTTGTTTTTTCCGTTTATTTTAGTTAGATATTTTACTGGTAATATAACTAGATTACATGGGAAAACGTTAGCTCATATAAAATGTATTTTGAGCGCTAAATTTAAATTCAATTCCTCTCGCTTAAACAGGCCCATTTGTTTTTATATTTTCAAATTTATAATTAGATACAAAAGTATTGATATTTTTGTTAAATATTCTATAACTATTCTTAAAAACAGCTTCTTAAAACTTAGTTTTTGTAACATATTTGTACTTAAATATAATTAAGTAAACATGATGAAAGTAGGAATTCTAATGAAGCCAAATGTTCTTGGAAAAAAAACATTTTCACCTTTGTCTTTAACTCTTTCGCTCTTTGTTATAAATCAATTTTTTCTATATCTGTTTGTCTCTGTGTTTGTGATTCGTTATCACTCCTATTCTGTTTCTTACAGTATTTTTTTTTTATTTCAGTTGCTGATTGGCTGTTTCCTTTGTCTTCTGCTTTCTTATTCGCTGTTCCTTTAAACACGTCCGTCTCCCTACCTTTCTCTTTAATTTCCGTTAAGCTTTCATTTTCAGATTGATAATCTGAAAATGATAGAACGTCTGTACATACAGAAAAGAATTGAAAACCCATTGCCATTTTTTATATATTTAAAAACGTTCTTTCCATTGTGTTAAGTTTTGTATCTGTGTATACCATTTTTGTTTGGAAATGTTTAACAGTAGGACATTAAAGAATACACACATTAGTTATACACAAAAAAATAGTAAAATATCATTCGTCATATGTATGGCTACCAATCAGGACATACACAGATCTAGGAGGTATATTTCACTATTTCAAATAGATGGTAACAAAATGGCAGTACCAATCACAAATTTAATAAATTCAAACAAAATACAAGTTAAAGAAGATGCTAAATTTTCTGAGCTTTACATGTGCATAAGTTCAAAAAACGATCGATTGCCGTATCTAACATACAAAACTTACAAATGAAACTCTCAATCTCAACATTCTCATGCTGGATAATACGTCACAGCAGTACAACATATTCGGAACATGATCATTTTTATTTGGAAGTCGATCATTTATCGTACTAAAGAAGGGTTTGAAACATTTACAATGTTCTTTTGTTTTTTATTTTGTGTGATTTTATTAAATGTCTTATTTTTAATGTAATTTTATATATTTTACTATCTTTAACTGGACATATAATGTGTAAATTTAAAATGCATAATAAACAATTTTGTAACACTATTTGGAACATTATATTATTTAAAAATAACGAGTTACTTCATTATTCTAGTAACTCAAATAATATATATAAATTTTTGTATAAAAATGTCAAACAAATGTGCTCTAAGTTCTTTACAGAAAGACATTCCGATATAAAAATTAATCCTAAAATTAAATTCCGTAATTACTTATGTATATACATAATTAACTGTTAATCAAATGTAAATGTTATTTTAGATTTTTTATACCAAAAATATAAAGGAACTTCTTTTCTGTAAGCATGAATATCGCTTAATTCATGAACGATGAAAAATGATATTTTGACATAAAGGAATTAAAAATTCGATTTTCTGTAAAAAGAAAAAAAAGTTATTTATGAGCACAAACAATAGCAACACTAACAATCTTTAAAACAACAGTTAAAAATAGTATTTTAATATTTTAAGAATATGCTAAGCAACGTTAAGAATGCTTTTTTCCTTTTCGTAAATTCAAACACAATTTTCTTCTTTCAAAACAAGAAATATGAATATTTCAGGTCAAGGACGATAACTCATTTTAAGCTGTCAAATAAATCTTAGATGAACAATTTATATTCAAATACATCTATATAAAACTTCATGTTATACATGTTAATTATTTCTGATTGTTTTGTTTCAGCAAAGTAGCATCTATTTTGAATAATTTTGTTTTGGTGAATAAATTAAAAATGTTTAATTAATATATCATGGAAGCGTCTAATTTTCGCAAGCTATTTAACACACACACAGACACAAACACACACATATATAAACAGGATGTATAAACACATAATTGTTTGTAAAGTTAAACAGTGCAAATTGATTTCCATTTGGCAGGGACATTTCATTTTATGCATTTTCTAAATTAATTTTTTTCTATTCAAAATAATATCAATGTACATTATCAGAATGTCAGAGCGTTTATTTATGAACACAAGCATATAAAACACTAATAATCTATACAAACGCCGATACATTAAAAATAAATAAATAACCAGCATTTTTTTCTTAGGCAGAATTTTGAAAAGTAAAAAAACGCATTTTTATTATTATACACCAAAACATACGAATTCTCCTTGCCAATAATTATAACTCATTTTTGCGAAGATAAAAATGATTTTTTGCCATTATCGGGTTTTTGAGTACATTTATTTAAATTTCATGCTTTACATGTTAATATTTTGTGATTTTTTTTGTTTCGGGAAAATAGTTGGTATTTAAAAAAAAAAAATATTTTAATAAATAAAATGAAAAAATGTGACATATATGTCAAACAATCTTCCAGTATCTATTTAAGTAAATTGAGAATATACAGTTTCTGTAAATACCTATTAGCATTTCGAATAATTCAGTGATATACCGATTTAAGTTAAAACGAACCTGTTCGTTCTGAATATATTCTTAACGATCCTTCTTCTCTTTCTACTAAAATACAATATCAATTTAAATTAACAAACACATTACATTTTACAGAGTTGAAAAGTATGGCATAAAGCTATGTAACAAACAACCTATTGAATTTTTGAACGGCTGTCGCTACTGTTATAAAAATCGTAACTGCACATAGTTACGTGAGAAAGCGCTACACAATGAGGCCATTTGCAGAGAACCTAGCGGCAAAATTCAAAACTTAGCTTTCTGTCTAAAATTTCTTGAAAGACGGGACAAATGTGAATTTGACATTTGTTCCATTTTGTCCATACAGTTGAGTTGAGTTGAGTTCATTTATGTTGGTCGATTATCTACACTAGGGATATAGGCCTTAGGGGGGGGGGGAGTGCCTTCCATGGGTGTCTATCTAAGGGATCCTAACCCGTATTTACGGCAAGGTTAGAAGAAAACCACAGAAAACTCCGAACGGTTAGGTCGACTAGCGCGACAGGGGATTGAACCCAGCACCTCCCCTCTACCAGACTTGAGAGCAGAACCTATTAGCCACCGGTGGGATTTTGTCCATTCAGAAGCAAATTACACTTAACTTTAACCGAGCAGCTTAAACCAAAAATAAGAAAAAAATGTTAAAGTCAGGATGGCAACTGGTAACATATATAGTGGCGACTTTCCTCTGGCAAGAACCAACGGGCAATATTTCTCCGACAAGAACCAACTGGCAACATTGCTTCGGCAAGAACCAACTGGCAATATTGCTCGGCAAGAAACAACAACTTACAGATAATGGTGACTTAATCGTGCATAAATAAAAAATGAAGTTCTGTTTCTTCTGTTCTACTCATGTTGTTTGATTGTAGTTCCTATGCATTTTTCTAATACGAATTGTCTTTCCATGTTTCAAATTTGTAATATCGACGGGATTTGTACTAACTTTTACACATTGAAATCAATAATTCGCTTTTGGTTTTACCTATTAATGCCTAAGGAGCAATGATTCCCAACATTTATTTGGCCACGCCCCACCTAAGCATCTATAAGTTCATGATGCGCCCTCACTGTGAAACAAACAGTTTATATTATAATAAAATTGATTTTTATTAACGTAGAGATAACGTAAAACAAAGTTATTGACAATGCATTATGACCTAACTATTGAACAAAACTGACGTCGTTTCAAAATTTGTTAGATTAATAAACAAGTAAAATTTCGCCACAAGTATAGTTTTAATGTAATTCCATAAATTGAACGAAGTCATAATCTTGACTTTATATCTGGAAGGGTTTTATTGTTTTTAATCCAATTACCACTGTGTGAGAAATGTAGTATATGGCCTCCACTTTATCTGCACAAAATTTCTTGAAGAATTTCTCACATTTTTCATTCAATTTGAAAACACTGCTACATTTTAAAACTGATTTTAATACTTTATTAAGAAGAAGTGGACAATTTTTAAATACTAAAATCTCTCTTTGAAGAACAGAATATACCTGAAGCATTTCCAGATTTTTATCTTTATAAGTTTTAAGTAGGTATTTTTTTTTCACTATAATGCACCTCTCTTCAATTGGGATTACCTCTTCCTATTATCGTCATCGTCGTGTACAAACTGATTTTAGATTTTAAAATGTTTATGTAACAGTCTATATTTATATAGTGTGTATGGAGCATGCAGCAGTGTTATAAGAAATTTACTATTCACCCGTTCCCTTCGGTGGTGGCCTTTAGCATTTCCTTATTTTAATAAAGTTTTTAGTACCACGTTTTGATATTTTAGATATTTTTAGGTTATATTTGTTAAGGCATTCAGTTTTAGTTGTATATATTTAAGTAGTTTCATGTGCAAAACTTTCTTCATGTGACGTATTGCAGAGCAAATATAAATGCAAGTTTTATTGAATAAATACTAATCAAAAAAGTTGTTCAAAATTTTGCAACAAGAAAAATTATAGGAGTTTTCAAAAATAAAAAATATGTCAAAATAGTATACAAACATTTTCATACAATTATTCCGATAACTGTTTTAATTTGAACTTTTGTATGAGAAATTTTTGAAAATTCAATATAAATGATATTATTTAATTTTATTTTAAAAATCTGCGAGTATTACTTTTATGTTTAGTCTAAAATATGACTTTTACAAAAAATAAATAAATAAATAAATAAATAAAAAGAAAAAACGAAAAAGAAAATTGAAAGAGATTAAAAAGAACTGATAGGGAATATATTACTAACAAATCTGGAATTTCCCCTGTTAATAATCAAATTATCCCCTGAGTAGCGTACCGTGCCGCATTGGAAACCACTGCAATAGAATGTATTTCCTATTAAGACGACGTTAAACAACTTTCTGATTGGTATTATTTATCTTATCTCTAATAGTTTTCAGGACAGCATCGCTACGTTCTGCACCTTGAAGCACTGTAAATCGTATAATTTTTTAGTACATATTCTCTTTCCTATGCACACATGCCACATTTGTAATTTTACTTCGTTTTCAGATTACTAAGCTCATTAAATTTTATACTTTCAATCCTGTAAAATAATCATTAGTTTAATTATTTTTGACTTTAAGAAGTTTGAATTACAACACAGCTGTTCTATGAAATTTTTTTCGATAAATATAGCTACTCTTAATGTAATTTTTGCTCCTGAATGAAAACTGTATGTAGCAGAAAACATGAAGTCATTTTTGAATAAGCATCCCAAAAATATATACTATCGGCATAACTTTTTTACTAAAGTTTTCACAAATGTCAAATTTTGAGACATGTATTAAGGGAATAACGGCGTGTAATAGTAGTCAATTAAATTAAAATAATTATCCCAAATTACGGTAACTGTATTACGGACTCAACTTACGGACTATTTTACTCAACTCAAATTACAGACTCAACTTAAAGTGAATCGATTCATTATTGTAGTAAAGTATTATCAGTATTCTTCTGTACTGAATGTGTAAATTGAAACATTATGAGATTAATATGAGAGTATCAGTGTTGAATGTGAATCACTAAAAATTTCGCTTAAAAGAGATTTTTAGACATTTTAGACAATTCACTAAAAATTTCAAGATTGTTTTACATCATTGTTGATAGTGTAAATTTGTAACTTTCATGTAAAAATAATTGCAACTTTCTGCTATTAAAAAAAAAATGCTTTTTTTGTTTTACTTTCTTGAAAAATATCCTTATAACATATCCTCGAATTATTAATAACCATTAAATAACGTAGGTGTACTTATAATCTATAAATTCAAGTAAGTTTTGGAAGAATTTCCCTGTTTTAGATATTCGTACAATGCATCTTTTTTCTGGTGTGAACTCACAAAAGCATGTTACTTTCTGCATTCCATACTAAGGGAAGCGATCAAGCAAAACCTTTTCGATTTTTCAGGCGTAGAAAAATAAGATTCAACGCTTCGTATCTTTTTATCGTTTAGAATATCACATAAAATGTTTATGAGATATTTTGCAGTATTTGTACCATGAAAAGTAATTCTATATAATATAAGATATTTCTTGATGATTTTGTGTTATGTGAAGATGAATTATACAGGGTGATTCATAAAAGATGGGCAGAACTTTAAGGGGTTATAGTACACTTAAAGACAAATAATATTAAATAGGAGACTAAGGGTCCCAGACGTATTCCCAAGGAGATAGGGGGCATTAAAGTTTAGGGTCCGAAATTTCAAATGATTATAAAACATCGATTCGTTTGCGGTTTTTGCAAAAAATTTTCTTTATGCCAGTATTTTCTTGAAATAAAATTTTAAAGTTCAATTTCAAAAAATGCCGATAGGGGGCGCTTTAGACTTTGGAGTAACAAACAACTATTTTTTAACGTTATTTTTTGTATTTCTTTAAATGATTTCGAAAGCTTAGACTTAAACTTAAATTTTGATCTAAAAATCTGAGTCCTAACGAGTAGTTAAGTAGCGTAAACTGAAATTTGAAATTTGAAACCCTTCTCCCCCCAGAACAAAAATCAGTTATTCCCGATCTTTGTGTCGTAGATTAGGCTCTAACTACTGCCGCGTTTTGCTAAAATTATTCTTTATGTCAGTATTTTCTTGAAAATAAATTTTAAAGAAAAATTTCAAAAAATTCCGATAGAGGGCGCTTTAGACTTTGGAGTAACGAACAACTATTTTATACCGTTATTTTTTGTGTCTCATTAAATGCTTTCTAAAGCTTAGACTTAAATTTTCAGCCCAAAATCTGAATCGTTAGACGTGGTTAAGTTTCTGCGGAGAGGGGTTTGAAATTTCTACTCCTGAGCACAGTTCAGTTTACCATGTCCACACATTGTGTGCTGTGATACGAGGTAAAAAGACACAAATTAGGATTATGTTACCAAAGCATATTTATTAACATGTAATCACAATAAATGTTCAAAATTGTGACCACCAGAGGTTATGCACGCAGAACAACGGCGACGAATGGAACGGCGAACATTCGCGAAAACATCAGGCTTTTCGAGCACTTCCCCTACAGCGGCGGAAAGTCTGGCGACCAGTTCCTCGGGGGATTCAATGGGTGTCTCATACATAAGAGCCTTCAATCGTCCCCAAAAAAAGAAATCGAGGGGTGAAAGATCTGGCGAGCGAGCAGGCCAAGCAACAGGACCACCTCGACCAATCCATCTGTTCGGAAATGTGATGTCCAGATAGTTGCGGACGTCTCGTACGTAATGGGCTGGCGCTCCATCGTGCTGGAACCACATGACCCACCGGATGCGTGGAGGAACAACGTTTAACAGGTCTGGCAGCACATGTTGCAGAAATGTGAGGTATGTTTTACCGTTGAGGCGTTCAGGAAGAAGGTACGGTCCGATTAGGTGGTCTCCGAGGATTCCTGCCCAAACATTGATGGAAAAGCGTCTCTGATGAGCATGTGGATACGTAGCATGTGGATTGACATCCGCCCATACATGTGCATTGTGTGTGTTAAATGTACCTTCACGTGTGAAGGTACATTCATCGGTGAAAAGCACAGTTCGTCCAAAATGTGGATTTAGCGCGTTCTGCTGCAGAAACCAGCGGGCGAATTCAATACGATTTGGATAATCCCCTGGAGACAGTTTCTGGACTCGTTGCACATGAAACGGGAGCAAATGTTCATCCTTCAGTACCCTCCAAGTCGTGGACTGTGAGGTATCCACCTGGCTAGCCACTGTTCGTGTACTTGTACTTGGCTGCGCCGCTACTACATCCAGAATGGCTTCTGCAACAACTACTGATTCGTCCTTTTTTGCACGACCTGCATTCGACCGGGAAGCGAGAAATGATCCCGTCTCACACAACTGTCTGTGCAAGCGCTCGAAAGTTTTGCGGTTAGGCAACCGCCTGTTAGGAAATCGCTCTCCGTACATTCGTTGTGCCTCTGCACCATTTCCATCTGCCGCTCCGTAAATTAAATGCATCTCAGCCTTTTCCTTATTCGTGAAGGGCACCATCTTCCGATTCATTACTACAGCGACTTACACTTGACTCACCGTTCAGTGGTTTTTATGCCTGAATCGTGTCGAAATTTTGCATACGTGTTCTTCTTCTTCCTCATTTGACATTTGCATACTTTCTGTTTCCTTCTTCACCCGGTGACTAGCGTCAGGAATGGAGCTTTAACGTTTGCATGAGCGACGTTTCCAACTGTGCCAGTGCCTTTATGAGTGAATTTCGACTATGCAGTCCTTGACGAAAGTTGTATTTTTGCCTCGTATCACAGCACAGAATCGTTGGGCATGGTTAAGTAGTGCAAACTGAACTATGTTCAGAAGTTGAAATTTGAACCCCCTCCCCTCGCTACTGAACCACGCTCAGCGATTCAGATTTTGAGCTGAAAATTTAAGTTTAAGTCTAAGCTTTAGAAAGCATTTAATGAGACACAAAAAATAACGGTATAAAATAGTTGTTCGTTACTCCAAAGTCTAAAGCGCCCTCTATCGGAATTTTTTGAAAATTTTCTTGAAAATTTATTTTCAAGAAAATACTGACATAAAGAATAATTTTAGCAAAACGCGGCAGTAGTTAGAGCCTAATCTACGACACAAAGATCGGGAATAACTGATTTTTGTTCTGGGGGGAGAAGGGTTTCAAATTTCAAATTTCAGTTTACGCTACTTAACTACTCGTTAGGACTCAGATTTTTAGATCAAAATTTAAGTTTAAGTCTAAGCTTTCGAAATCATTTAAAGAAATACAAAAAATAACGTTAAAAAATAGTTGTTTGTTACTCCAAAGTCTAAAGCGCCCCCTATCGGCATTTTTTGAAATTGAACTTTAAAATTTTATTTCAAGAAAATACTGGCATAAAGAAAATTTTTTGCAAAAACCGCAAACGAATCGACCAATTTTTCCATGTTTTATAATCATTTGAAATTTCGGACCCTAAACTTTAATGCCCCCTATCTCCTTGGGAATACGTCTGGGACCCTTAGTCTCCTATTTAATATTATTTGTCTTTAAGTGTACTATAACCCCTTAAAGTTCTGCCCATCTTTTATGAATCACCCTGTATATGTGTAAACTTTTTACCAAAATATTGCATATCCAATACATCCAGGCAATTTTTTATGTTACTTTAATCTAAGTTTTGTATTTTGCATATCTATCTTGTTGTAACAGAACGTAACAATATGAAACCGTTTTCATAAACATATATTTTAATTTAAGCCTGTGCTTATGAAAATGGGCATATTTATTTTAATTTAAATGTGCTTTTTTTGGAATATATATTTTTTCTTTTTTTGTTGGTGAGAAATGTTTTTCACAGTAAATTGGATATCTAGATCCAAAAATATTAAAATTTCTCCAAAAGAATTTCTCATTTCCTATTCATGAACCTAATATTAATGAACCTAAAATTAATTACATTTTTCAACACTTTATGTTCTTTGCAATTTACAGAGGATATTTAAATAAATATAAATAGTCATTTAATTACTATTATTAAGTAAGGATGGAACGTACAAATTTCTTTATGTAGAATAAAATTAACAAATTAGATATGAATGACTCAACGATGTTTTTTAGCTAATAAAGAGCTATTTTAATTGTACAACGAGCAAATGTATATTTAATCATACGTCAAATATTATGGAACTGTGTAGAACACAGGGTGCATAGGAAAGTCCCTTTAACTTGAATATACTTGCCAACGGTGAGAGCTACAGCTATTCGAATGAGCTAACGGTATAGTAAAGCCCGACCTAATGCAAACGGCAGAAGCGCCCTCTTGTGGAAAAATTTGGAAGATAGCCATTGCAAATCGAAAACGAAAATAGATAGAGCAAAATTTCCAGTTAGAAAGATTTAGATCATTAATTAGTACGAAAAGACATTTGGTTCACACGGATAAGATAAATCGTCACCTGTATACCCAAAAATGTCCGAAATTGATGCACTCCATTTTGTGTAAACGTTTGAAAAGAATAACCAGAAGTATCAAGAAATATGTACAATCTATTGCATAAATACGCACTTACGTCAATTTATTTTGATAAAAGCACACACACACACAAAAAAAAGACAAACTGTCTCACAGTGATAAAAAGCTAATGTTCAGTATGTTCGAAAAGTTCGCCACTACTCACGATACACGTTTGTACTCGTGAGAGTAATTCTGCATTCACGTTTCTCAGCATGAAAGGTGTCACACAATTGCAAGCATCTTCAGTACGACGACGTAGATCCAGCAGACTTGTAGGTGGAGTTGCATAAACCTTATATTTTACGTTACCCCACAGGAATTAAGCCAACGGAGTGAGGTCCGGCGATCGTGGAGACCATTCAACACTATCCACCACACAAAAATAAAAGTTTTAAAATGAAACCGCTCGCACATTCGGATTCAAATTATCGTCTGCCATAAGTTTATGCTATGAGATTATACTGTTAGTATTAAGCGAGCGCCAACACCTTTTAAACTAAAATTTTAAATGCATTGGAAATGAAAGTTTTACAGATGTTACAGTACAGTACAACGTCATAATCTGCAGTTGTGCACTGCTACATTTCCGAAATGTGAATATGCAGAGTAGAATCATCGCGCATCGATTTCGGACATTTTAGGGTATACATGCGACATTTTATCTTTGATGCTCTAAAACTTTCTAATTGGAAATTTTGCTCTATCTCTTTTCGCTTTGGATTTGGCTATCTCCAAATTTCGTCACTAGGGGTGCTGTTGTCATTTGCATTATGTAGGGTGTAGTCGCTTTACTATACCATTACCTCACTTACATAGCTTTCGCAAGTATTTTCAGGTTAAAGGGACTTTTCTATGCACCATGTATATATATTCAAGGTATCGATTTAATATAAGTATTAACAGAACGCAAGGTTGGTATTGAATGAAAATAACAAATTCAATTGCCTGTTGCATTACACGTATTTTTAATTTGTTGATAATGATTATTTTTTGCATAATTTAATAAATTCATTAAAAAACTAAAAAATTAGAAATCCTAATTTTTTTTCAGTTAAAGGTTCCGCCTTGATCCAAGGATTACGGATCAAATTTTGTTTTGTATCTCTCGTAAAAAATATAGCAGTTTGAAATTTTAGGGTGGTTAAAAGTAGCATTTTGAAACAAGAAAGCAGCATTCCTAAATAAACGGGTTTAATTTATGAGTTTCAGTGAAAATTTTCTTTCTTACCGTAATTTCTGGTATATAACACGCGGCTCAAATAAATCGATATCGAACCAGAAATTTTATTTACTAAATAAAATAATTAAGTACCAAGTAGAAACGAATTACATTTTATTAAATAAAATTTCCGGTTCCAAACTGATTTATTTGAGCTGCGGGTCATATACCAGAAATTACGGTAATTGTAACCATTGTACCAACTCTTATATGTTTAACACTATATATTCATATTCGCCAGTGTCAAATTCTCGCCGCCCTTGGCAACACTTGGTGAAATATCACCCAACGTGGCAACAAAAATATGTTTCCGTAAATGAAGCCAACTTGGCTATAGTTGAATAATTTGGAAAAATTATCATTCAAATTCATCAGTATTGAAGAGAACTGGAGAATGAATCTTCTGTAATCGGTTTTCACGTATTTTAGCTTCGTGTTTTCCAGTAAAATTAGCTAAAATCTTAAAACAAAGGAATAGGGAGGCTATCCTTTCTTGCCGGTACAGGACAGAAGGGGTTTTCGTAGTTGTGTTGTACGTCGGCTGCTCGTGCAACGAAGGGTGCTTTCGAATCCAGGTAACCGGACCATTCGCCAGAAGATTGCGTACAACAAAATGACGGAAAATATTGATTTTGTTGCATTTCTTGTGATAGCGAATTTTGAAGTATTAACACGTAAGAAATAAAAGAAAATTTTGAAATTGGCACATCCGAGTGGTTTTGTTTTATTTTTAATTTTCTTATTTAACCTATGCATATTTTTATGGCTACTCTAACAAAACCTAGCTCTCAACTTACGCAAAAGTAAATTCAGTACATTTCTAAAAATTAAAAAAAAAATCAGTTGAATAAGCCACTTTTAAAAAAAGACTTCATTGAAAGCAACACTTTTTTCACGTTTTAGAATAGAATAATAGCATTTATAGAGAAAAAAAATAGGAACTTTTGTATTCCTAAAATCAACCATTTTTACGCAGTCTACACTCTAGGCAAAAATTAGTGTTCAAATTACAGTTAAAAGCATTGGAAGTACCATATATTCTATCTCTGGAGGAGGACACATTTGCACAGTTTTTGGGGCGATGACGTGTCATTATTGGAATGATCGCGCATAAAACAAGATGACAGTAAGACAACATTACAGAAATTCCTATACCGGATCTAAACCGGATCTAAATTAAAACACATACAATATTTCAATTTATATCATCTGTTTAAATGAAATAACATGTTAATAATTCGACTTAACGTTCTAAACTAAGGAAAAAAACACTTTTCCGTCATTTTTGACCGGGGTATATGCTATTATTATTATTACTATTATTATTATTATTATTATTATTATTATTATTATTACTATTATTATTATTATTATTGTTTTTATTGTTATCACTTTTACTGCTGCAAACAAGTGTGTATTTAAACCAATGAAACTAAATAATAATAATAATAATATACAATTAACAGTTTTATATACATTTTTTTATTTCATCCTTTCCTTTTTCTAATGTATTTTTATTCTGCATAAAATGCATTCATCTTGCACTTATAAGAACTCATTCATAGCTTCCAAAATCGATGTTTAATAAATTCAAATAAAGGATTCCCTGTCAACCACTGTAGTTCCAGCAGAGATCACATTCAGAGTGTTTTGGCAGAATGATGTATATGTTGTCAGGGAAGAATAATCAAAGTCATTACTACTAGAACGCCGACTTACCTATTAATTTAAATAGACTGTTTGATATGGAGATTGTATTTTAACATAGACTTTATGAATAGATTCTAGAAATTTAAATCACTTAATGTTTCGATTTTAATCGCATCCCCATTTTATATTTACTAATTAAGGAAGAATAGGAAACCTTATAATCGGTTCGAATTACTTAGAGAAAAATCTGTGAAGTAATTAAAATTATATCGGCTTTATTAATGCCTGATATTTTTTTAATTTTGCTAATCAACAGTTGTAAACGACTTATTAATTTTAGAAGTTACTTTTGTACCACTTTAAAAAGTGGTATGACATTTTATGAAATGTTAAACGTAGTTGGAATTTTTATGTATTTTCATAGTATTTACATTAATTTTTTTTTCAAGTGATCAAAAAGGAGCATTTTATATTAACCACATTTTAATGAAACATATATTGGGTTGTCCGGAAAATTCGTGCCGTTTGTGAAAATTAATTTGTACCGGAAAA
This sequence comes from Maratus michaelseni, assembly GCA_963931845.1. Taxonomy (NCBI): domain Eukaryota; kingdom Metazoa; phylum Arthropoda; class Arachnida; order Araneae; family Salticidae; genus Maratus; species Maratus michaelseni. The sequence goes on from OZ007593.1 coordinate 111,913,737, forward strand.
TTCTGCCCGTTAATTATTAGACATTAGCTATCTGAATTAATGTGTAATAATTAAATGATAGAATTTTCTTTACGAATTAGTTTTCCCAAACGGCACGAATTTTCCGGACAGCCCAATAAATTCACTTTTAAACATAATATATTCTAAAGTGATCCAAATTTTTATTTTCACTAAAAACAGAAGATAGAGGTATGACGTTTGTCATATTTATGAAACATTTTTTTCAAATGTATTTCTCTTGTATCTTAAAATCTCGAATTATGATAAATGTAGTCAGAAATATTATAGAACACACATCCTTTACTTTTGCAGAAATATGAAAATTGGGTACAAAACTTTGCTTTTAGTTAAAAACTGAAACTTTCAGAGTATGTACATAAACGTCGTTTAAGTTATAGCTTTTGAAATTTTTTCATCTAAAAATACAGGGATTTGTATTCAAAATATTCATACAAAATATTATTTTTAATAATATGAGGAAATTGTGGTATAGCGTCTGTATATATATCAGATTTGCCGTGTCTTCTTTCTGAAAAGAAGTATTCGCCCTTTAATGACACTTACCTACGAGTTAATAAAAAAACATTATTATTCAGCAATAGTGGTATTGAAATTCCGGAGACTTAACAGCTATGAAATAAATCAAACATCTGTTTGAATGTATAAAATCTCTAAATATTATATACGTAGATTTGAAACTTTATGATTCACTCAGCCTTTAAATTTACATGTATTTTAAGATTTTGGTACGTAGTTTTGTTTTTCAAAAATGCCATCGATATTTCGATCCTTTCCATAAATATACAGGGTGATTATAATTAAATTCCCACTTTCAAAATGCGGTACAAAAAGAACCACTGGTCAAAAAGACTTCAAATTTGAACTGAATATACTGGAAGAAAGGGGAATTGGTATGGCATGTGAAAAAAGTTCTAAAGTTTATTAATAGATGGCGCTGTAAGCGCCCTACTATGCAAATTAAAAGACACTCATGCGCACGACACATTACATGTGGTATAAAAACGCAAGGTATGTGACAATACCCTCATATTGCATCTGAGCAGTTTGTCATGAGTCCCTCAATGTAGGACCACGCTCTGCTGATGAAGATGTTTTAAAGGAACGACGACTGTGCGCTTGCAGCTTTAAAGAAATTCATGTCATTAAAGGGTATAAAAAAAGGTGTGGTACTATGTCTGCCAAGGGTCTGAAGAATATGATTTAGAAATTCGAAGAGACGGGTAGTTTTGAAGTGAAGTCTGGAAGAGGGAGGAAATCAATTGCTTCGACGTTATAAGAAGATGTGGCCACAGCATTAGAGGAAGGGACGAGCAGTGGTGTGCAAACGTGCAGTGAACCGAGAATTGACCTATTTTAGACATGCCTGTGAGCACGGTACATAAAATTATGCGAAATATCCTGCATTGCTATCCTTACAAAATTGCCCATGCTCAAGAGTTTCTTCCTACTGACTTGCTCTAGAATTTTTCGCTCGCATGGAAGTAGACAATGAATGACGATGGAACATTTTGTGAGCAGACGAAACCCATTTCCATCTCCAAGGGTTTGTCAACACACAAAATTTCAGGATATGGGCAACAGAAAATACATTCTCAACCAGTACCGATGCATTCGCCAAATGAAACAATGTGGTGCGGGTTGACCACATCATGTATGTTAGGGCCATTTTTTTCGAGAAGGTGGGTCCTGCGGGTCCCGTTACTTGTACTGTGAATGGTAAACGGTATAAGAGTCGTTTGCGCAACCATGCCATTACAACACTTCAAGAGCGTGCATGTCTGGATAGAATCGTTTTCATGCAAGATGGCGCTCCTCCAGACATCGCAAAGCCAGTCATGCAACTGCTCAAGAGGCATTTAAAAAATTATCGACTTATCTGCCGTCACTGACCAACAGCATGGCCTCCAAGATCATGAAACTTAGTCCTTGTGACTTCTAGCTGTGGAGTTATCTTAAAAACGTTTTGTACAGTGGCCTGATTGTAAATTTAGCTGAATTGAAGGCACGGATTACGCAACACATTCACAATGTCACCACTGAGAAACTCCGGTCTGTTGTGTAACATGCTGATTATCGGTTTCAACTTGTGGCGGACTATGCATATGGAACCTGTCTGCCGCATGTAAAGCGATAATTAAAAACCGAATCATTATGTGCTTTTTATGCAGTTCTTGGCCGAAGAAAATTAAAAGCCGAATCATTATGTGCTTTTTATGCGGTTTTTGGCTCAAGGAAATTAAAAACCGAATCATTATGTGCTTTTTATAGATTTTTGCCCCAAGGACAATTAAAAACCGATTTTACCCATCCAATGTGGTACGTTCTTGAAATGGTGGATGGGCTTTCCATTATTAGTATCGCCACTGTTGACTGATTTGGAAGTCATTTTTCCGTCAAACAACTGAAACACTCATGCACATTGAACAGTACGTGTACTTTACTGTGCAACGCATGCCAAAGACATCGTATTTCAATTAAAAATGTCATTTGTAGCCGAATTCTACTTTCGTTATGCCGCTTACAGCGCCATTTACTGATACCCTTTGGGACTTTCTTATGTCATACCCTTTCCCCCTTCTTCCATTACATTCAGTTCAAATTTGAAGTCATTCTGACCAGTGGTTACTTTTTTACAGCGTTTTGAAAGTGGGACTTAAATTATAATCACCCTGTAGTTAAATGCATGGGTTTAAAAATATTTATGCAATTTCTTCAAAAATTTCGTGTTACAAAACTATGATACGTAATATTATTTTAAAAAAACATAAAATACTGGTTTGACGTATAATCATATTTATGAAACAGTTCTTTGAATGTCTTTATCTTGTATTTTAAAATCTTAATGTACGATAAACGTATTTGGAAATTTTATGGATCACTAATCCATTACTTCTGTATACATTTGAAACATTCAGTACAACATTTTGCTTTTAAAAATAACCGGAAGCACCACAATCGTGCCCATAAATATCGTTTAAGTTATGACTTTTTAAATATTTATTATGATGCTAAATATTTTTGTAAATTTTGTAGCTAAGAATATGGAGTTTCGATTTTTAAATATATACACAAAATTTCATTTTCAATAAAAGCAGATATTATTTATATACTTATTTATGAAACATTTCTTTGAATGTAGTTTTCCTGTTTCTTAAAATCTCAAAGTACAATAAACGGCGTCGGAGATTTTATGATTCAGTCATTTATCAACTTAGCATAAATTTGAAAAAAATAGAGAGAATGTTTCGCTTTAAAAGAATCCTTATATTATCTGTTTATATATATATATATATATATATATATGTACGTATGTATGTATACTATAGTGCATGTATTCAAAGTGTTTCTGCTATTTAGTCAATTAAATAAGAATATTTTGTCTTGAATTTATATCTATGTCAATGAAATTAATGCAAATACTATTTTCAAGAAAAGCCGGGAATAGTGGTGTAACATGTATACATATGCTTCACTTATCCCTTAATCATGCATAAATCTGTGGTACACCGTGTCCCAAAAGTTTAGACAATCAATAAAATTTACATTAACATAAAAGGTAATAAGGTACAATTAAAATTCATGAGATAGGTAATAAATAAAAGCAGTTTTGCTGATATACACATATAAATTATGATCAAAGGTTTGAAATTATAAAATATACATTAAATTATATAACAATGTGCTGTCCCAAAAGTATAGCCACAATACAGCATTAAAAGTTTTCTTTTACATTTTTGTTCACAAAATAAAATATTTTTATTTTCGTCTGCTTCTATAAATGCAGAATAATTTTTCCCTTTAATTGAAACATCGTCTGCTGTATTTTTAGCATAATAATTTATTGAAATTTTGTGGAATCAAATGAGTTTAATGTATTGTCATTCGGAAAAGACATTTCCTGCGTATTCCGATAAAAATGTCACCTTCTAAAGAAATTTCTAAAAATGAAATTATTAAGATTTTACATTTAAAAGCGCAAGGACAAAATTCTGTACAAATATCTAGAAGAATAAAGAGACCATTGAGCAATATTTATAGAGTTTTCAGATCAGATGGAACATGGAATACTAGAAAGCGAGTCGGAAGACCAAAGAAAACAATGTTACATGATGATAGAATGTTATTAAAAATGGCTTCAGTTGATAATTCATCTGTGGGTGAAATTGCATCAAGTTCCAGAATTTCAAAAAGTACGTACACAGAAGAATTTCAGTTTCATCAAATATTGTTTACAGGAGAATAAAAGCAAAACCTTGCTTATAGCAGAGACATAAAAATGCACGTCGAAAGTGGGCTAGAAAGCATATATCATATGGTGAAAAATGGATTTCTGCCATTTTCAGTGATGAAAAGAAATAGAATTTAGATGGCCCTGATGGTCATAAATTTTACTGGCGTGACCTAAGAAAATAAACCAAGAACTGTTTCAGCAGGCAACAAGGCGGAGGATCCGTAATGACCTCGGGTGGGTTTTTTTTCAACGGCCAAACATTTCTAGGATTTATGGACAGAAAAATGAAATCAGAGGATTATCAGGATATTTTATGTACCAATTTACTGCCAATTATGGATTTGCTAGCAGGACTGGACTGTTTTCCAACAAGATGGGGAATCCATCCATACCTCCACATCATCGAAAACATGGTTTAGGCAAAACAATATCACACTACTAGACTGGCCAGCACTTAGTCCAGATTTGAATCTCATGGCGAACATATGGGTGATCTTATCTCGTAAAATATATGAAAATGGAAAGCAATATACATGTGTAAATGACTTAAACATTACAATTGACAAAGTGTAGTATGAAATACCCCCTTCTAATGCAATGCTTAGTTAATTCTATGGAACAACGTGTATTTGGATGTTATAAAGTGTAGCGGCAATACAATTAAATATTAAACGCAAGTTTTTACTTACTTTTATAAATGTTAAATCAAAAAAATTACAGGTGTCTATACTTTTGAGACAGCACCTTGTTATATAATTGAATGTATATTTTATAATTTCAAACCTTTGATCATAATTTATATGTGTATATCAGCAAAACTGCTTTTATTTATTACCTATCTCACAAATTTTAATTGTACCTTATTACTTTTTATCTTAATGCAAATTTTATTGATTGTCTAAAATTTTGGGACACGGTGTATGAAGTAGTATTGCTTTCAAGAAAAGCTAAAGGTACTTACATAATAATCACAAATATCATAATGTAACTATCGTATTATCGCATTACCCAATTAACATTAAAACCCCCAGTTTACATATACAATTAACTAAAAGGTATTCCTCCTTAGAAAAATATCAATGTCTGCATCTGTTTTACGGTTCTATTATCAACCGAATACATGACATTATTTTTTAGGTAGATTTCATTACAAAAATCTACCTATTGCAGCTATTTCTTGGAGATTATTTCTTGGAGATCTATTATTTGGAGAAAAGAGCAATTCCAAAAAAATTTGGTATATTTTCACCGATCATGACCCCCAGACCCCCAAACCACCCTCCGTTCAAATGTTGATATATATATATATATATATATATATATATATATATATATATATATATATATATATATGATATATATATATATATATATATATATATATATATATATATATATATGATATATATATATATATATATACATATATATATATATATATATATATATGATATATATATATATATGATATATATATATATATATATATATATATATATATATATATATATATATATATATATATATATATGATATATATATATAGATCTGACGTATGTCATGCTGTAACTCTCCTATTTATGATTCGTATGCGACTGAGTATGTGTATAGGACATACCAAGGTCTCGACCGAGTTTGTTGGCCAGCTTCATCCGCCATCTTGTTTCAAAATTGCAGCCAGTTAAATCTTTTTAAATTAAAAAAAAAAGATGTAGAAAAAAATTGAAGAAATTGCTTCCGTTAAGTGTTAGAACGTGATACAAGAATTCCGGAACATTTTTTGTTCTGACTATATCTTAAAACGCGATTGAGATATGGCAGTTTGAAATTCTAGTGTGGCTGAGATTGTGAAACTATCTGATATTTGTTATGGTGTAACTCTCCTATTTATGAACCGATATGAAAGTGACTGATCATGTGAACAGAACATACCAAAGTCTCGACCAAGTTCCTTGGCCAGCTTCATGCGCCATCTTGTTTCAAAGTGACGGCAAGTTAAATACAAAAAAATTCTTTTTAATTCAAAAAAAATATATAAAAATTATAAATTGAAAAGGTTGTTTCCGTTAAGTGTTAGATCATGGTACAAGGATTCCGGAACATTTTTTGTTTTGGCTTTATCTTAAAAATTGGCTGAGATATGGTAGGTTAAAATTCTAGAGTGGCTGACATTTTGAAACAATCTGATATTTGTTATTATGTTACTCTCATGCTGAAATTCACATTCAAACTCAGTATTAACGAAAACCGGGATTGAATCTTCTATAATCGGGTTTGAAGCATTTTAGCTTCGGGTGTTGGAGTAAAATGAGTTGAATTTTTAAAAACATTAACTATGAAATCTACCTTTTCCTACCGGTACAGGAAGGACTTTTTTAATTTTACACTATTGTCATGATTTTACATTCTATGAAGCTTCTCATTTCTTTACATATTTATCATGTTATATTTTTTCTCCTGGTGAACCTCTCATTGACCACACACGCCTTGTTCAGTTCAATTATGACAATTGATAACTGTCAATTATTCACACAATCTGTCACCTTAGTTGTTTTCAAATCTTTATCTGCTTATGAATGGCTATGTTACAAAGTTTACACAAAATGTTATTAATTTTACAGTATTCCTATTTGTATAACCCATGGTTTACGATATATTTGTCCTTTATGTAGAGGCCTCTTTTTTCCCCAGGTAGAGCGGTTTTTTGCACCGTTTTCTTATACAAATGTTAGATTTCATGTTATTTCCATCCTTTGTTAACCAGATACTAATTTATACTTTATACAATAGTTCTCATTCGGATGTAAAAGAAATTATTTATTTTATTTAAACTTTCCTAGTGTTTTAAAATTTTGTTCTTACATTTTTCGCTCGTTGTTCTTTTACTTTTCAGTTATAGCAAACAAAAAATAAAAAGTAAGCAGTTTAAAATTTCCTTCTTCTACATTTTTTCTCTTTATATTTTTTTGTTCTTCTGAGTAATATGTTTATAATACAGTATAGAATAGTATCATTTATTCAGCGGAATTTAAATTTACAATAGTGAACAATTTTAGTATAAACATTTCCTGTTTATGACATCAACTTTTAGTATGACAAGGCGTTCCTTCTTCAAATGGCTATCGAAATAGAAGATACAATAATTTTTGTTATTTGAAAATGCTTCCAAATTGTCATTTTTTTTTCTTTTTTACAATGCTTAGTAATCAATTTATAACATTTCAATACTCTGTGAATATTGTAAACAAGATTCATATATTTCATATTTTTCATATTGAAGGCATATATGTTTCTTTTTCTTATTTCGCCTTTGTTACTTCTACCTTTTTTGAAAATTTTTAAATGGTGGAGAGTTATTTTGCTTCGATTCTTTTTCAATGAGATTTCATTTGTGCAGTTGTAAGTGTGCTGGATTTTAAGTTAAATACTTTTCATTCTTAACTTTGTTTTGATTAAATTTTCAATGTATTTGTTTTGTTATTGTTGTCATTGACATGTCCTAAAGTAACATTATTTTTTTTACCTGTCATATTTGAGTTGATGACACACTTTAACCTTTACATGGGGGGCGTGGGCAGCATCTGTCCAGCTTTAGCATGTATTCTTTAAAGAGCCCTTATCAAAAGGTTAAAAAACATTTTAAATTACACTATTATTAAGTTTCTTTGGTATGGATTTTAATGATATCCAAAATTACTATTATTTTAGTTCAAATTTTAAATTTTATTTATTATAGTTTTACAAACATGTAATATATTTTTGTAAAGAGTATCATATTTTATTTACATATCTTGTTATGTCTACTCAATAATTAGAATTTTCTGACTTATGTTAGTTCATACAATATAACTCATTGTTTAATTTTTTGTTCTAGTAGGCATGTAGTTTTCACATTTGTTTACAATTGATTTTATTCACAGTTCTCGTTTTTTGGAGTTTATTTGTACACAACTGTAATGTATTTGCAACTTTTTTGGTGTTTGTACCAGTCACATCGTCTGTGCACACCTTCCAGAAATATTTACCTATAACAGAAATATTCACCCTCAGTTACTACAAATCTCATTTCCAAATATTAATACATACAATGTACATATTTGCTAAAATTAATTATTTTAAAGACCACTGTACTACTACTAGTACACATATCCAAACATTGATAAATCATAACATTTAATTGGATTTGATTACAAAAATTTCATCATATATTAGCTGCAACAAATTATTTTACAAAAATATTTTACAACAATAATTCTAATTGTTTAGAAATCAATAATGAGAGCAAATACAAAAGACTTATCAGCTTCATTTGCATTCGAAGTTTCATTCATCTTGAAATAGTGTTCCTAGACATGTAGCGCCATATTTTGGTAAAAAAATTAAACGCACGTTTTCAATAGAAGTCTTTAAAAGAGATCGTGAGACAGTTTGAGAAAAATGACTAAATAATGAAAAAATAAGTTACTTAAAAGATGATGTATTATTAGTAGTACGCCACAACCGAAAGGGTTAAATTGCCAATGCTCTTCCAGTTGGAATTCACTTGGAACGAAAATGGGAACAATTATCCCAGTAGGAAAAATTTCAAACTGTATGCTATCTTAACCAATCAGCAGGATTATGTTCAAAAATAAAATATTTATTTATTATTTAAATATTTATTTATTATTAATTAGATACTACTTTCACATTAGTCATTAAGGATTTTAGTTTTTTGTTCTTATGTAAATTTTATTGCCAATATGTGACAAATGTGTGTAAATTAATTAAATTTAAATGTGAACTATAACAATACGTCTTTCAAAAAAATAAAAAATAATAATAAAATATTCTGTTTAGCAATGTTTTTAAACTTATCAATATTTGATCAGTTTGAATGAATTTGAGTTGTCTGTTCCCCTTACAAAAATAACAGAAAAGATAAAATATTGTCTGCTAATAAATTTTATTAATACATGCTGAATCATAGAAATAAGGCTACATTAGCTTTACTTATTACACTCTAGAATGTGTAATAGATAGTCTCTTTTGATAGTAATGAATTTGACCTTCAAATATTTATAAATTAAATACTAAGGTTGAAAGCAATGTTCCTTTCATAAAAATAATGGAAAATTATATATTATGTTTTACATTTAAATTGTTTTCAAGATTAAATGAAACACTAAGATATATTTCAAAATTATATTTTTAAAAACTTATATTTTTAAATTACATTATATTAAGGCGCAGTTATACCTCCCTCAATATTTAAGCTAAATAACACAATCATTTTGCAAAATTGTTTCAATTTTTAATTGCATAACTTGAAATATAACCGTAGTCATTAAATTTCTTTATTAAGTTCTATTAAATATTCTATCAAGATAACAATTTAAATAATTGCATTATAAATTTTCATTTAATCTCTGTTTGGAGTAATAATATCCTTTTCCCAGAAAAATCGGTTAATTTCCTTTCTAGTAAATACGTGTAACAGTAATATAAAAATGGGGAAGATTTCACCCATTAAAAAAATATCAAACAAAACCATTTTCATCTTTATGCTAATTTTTCTGGTTTTTTCTGCCAGAATATATTCAAATTAGAATGTTTTTAAATACTTCAGGATTATGCTTAATAATGCATTTCTATTAGGATAACACATAATTAATGAATAAATGTCGCTTTAAAAATATTTAAAAGTGGATTCATTTCAGGTTGCTTAAACTAGGATAGAATATTTAATAAATAAATGCAGTGAGTCATTAAAATCTTTGATGGCTTAAGCTAAATAAATGTCGCTTAAAAAATACATTAAAAAATAATTTCATGAAGAAAAATAAATTCCATTAATTATTTTACACCATAAAATCACAAGAGGATTTTTCTTTAATTTATTTTTCATACTACTTTAGATAAGATGAGTGGTTTTTAAAAATTCCTTATTTTTTTTGTTATATTTTATTGCTTGTACTATTGTTATACTTTATTTTGCTATTTTGGTACTTCTCTATTATCACGTCGACCACTTTTCATAACAGAAAACTATCGCCAAACTGTAACGCCAAATAAACGGGAAAACGTTGCCATTGGAATAACAAAATAAATAAATAAATAAAATAAAAGAATTTAAGGATACTATCATTATTTTAATTAATGAAATAACTAATAAATCAGTAAAACATAATGAAAAATACACGCAATTGTCGAATTAAAAACCACTTGATGACATAACAAACCCGTATAATGCTTCTGATATGAAGTAAATGGGACTGCATTTTTGGCGTTTAATCTTACAGTTTGACGATAGTATTTGTTATGAAAAGTGGTCGACGGGATAATAGAGAAGTACTGCTATTTTATACAGCAGTCAAAAATTCTGTGTGTCTCATTTATATCCGATTTTGGATTTTTTACATATCAATAAGGAATATATTTTTACGAAATTTGGAAACGTGAATTATATTTCATTATAATAAGAGTGATATGAATGTATTCCCTCATAATAAAATAAAATATCATTTTTAGCTGAAAAATTCTATTTTATCAATGTGAAAAGACAATTATGTCTTATTTTACAATAATATAATATAAACGCTCACAGAAAAAACCGCTTCCGAATTACCCAGATTCCGAAAAGCATTCTTTATATTTAGGAACCTGAGAAACCAATATATCTTCGAGATTGAAAGAAGAGTTTATAAAAACAATGTTTCCTTTTATGGCACTTATTTTCTGAACAATTTTGGAGAACATATTACAGTTCATTAATCAGTTTTTCGAAACTGGCATATCGATTTGTAGGTTGCTATCAATTTTCAACTAAGTAATTTCTGCTGCACAATTTAATTGATAGCATCCGCAAAAACCTGTATTTTGGGAAGAGTATACGAATTAAAATAGAGCGTGGGCAGGATTAAAACATCCCTACTCCGACCTCTCTTTTTACTGAACTACTCAATGTATAAGCTTCAAATTTTGAGCACATACTATTCAACACATGGGGAAACTGATTATGGAAAAAAGAAGTTCTAGAAATCACCGATATATTACTCTATACCACTGAGCATATGTTGAAGATAAAAACACTTTTTATGTGAATATATCAAACACTCATTTGACAAGAACCTTATCGACGACGTGAATGTTACCCAATTTGGTTCCCTTCTTGAAGATGTAAACTGTGCAGTCAGTGGTGAACCTGTTCAGCTGCGGATCGTAACTGGTCGATTGATATACTTCTCACATGCAGAGTGATAGATATTCCAACTCTGCCAAGGTTACCCGACATCCTCTATAAAGAAGATTTTTTAAGCGTCGCCACAGCCAAAAATTACACAGATTACGATCCAGAGAATGAGATGGTCAAGTTGTCGGAAACGCACGACTGATAACTCTGCCATTAGAAACACTGCCGAAGAAACTGCTGTACACAGAGTTCAATGAATGGAAGCGATCCATCTTACATAAAGGAAATTGAGTCAAGAGATTGCCGATTGATATGCATCACTGAAGTGTACTACAAGATTCTTACTATAGAATATGGTGTTCATAACATTTATCGTTCATTTACAGGGACACACAAAAGAATTCGGTTACAGAGTAGTGTCTATGAGCAATAGTTGCTGCAAGTTCGTTTACAATAGTGATATGCGTTTTTCAATTTAAATATTTTGTTGCGTATTAAGTGGTGTGTATAAATTCGATACATCATATACAGGGCTGCGCAAAAGAACTCGAGTTCATTTCCGCTTATTGACGAAAATTGCTACGGAAATTCTAAACTGTGTAAAGCATTTCCTAATTAAACCAAATTTTTGCATACTATGTAGTATATGTAAAAATCTATAAATCATATACAGAGTTGCACAAAGTAATTCGGATATTTTGACTGCTGATGGTAATTGTTACAATTAGGTTTTTAAATAAGTTATACGTTTTTCAAATTGTTTAATTAAATTTACACTTTATTAAACATTGAAGTTTCTTTACAGTAGTCTGGATGCGATGAAAAGTGTTACATAATCTATGTCTGATGCGTGATTTTTCTTTCTTGCTTAAATTGAGCTTAGGGTATGTCTTTCATTATTAAAAAATATTGAATTTTCATAAATTATACTATATTATATCTATATCTGAAGAATGAAAATGATTTTATTTACTTTTTGAGATACAAAACTTTATATCTAAATAATCTGTATTTTTTTAGGAGGGACGGAGAAAAGATTTCTAAGAATATAATTTTTTGTTTAGGGTTGTACAGGTTCAGAAACGTAGAGTATCTTCAGTTAGTTGATATAATACAATTTTTCTGTTGGAAAATGTTATTTTAAGTTAAAATGAGTGCATTAATTCTCTTTACCCAGACGTGAAAAAAATTAAGTAACAGTTTTTAACTGTGAAACTGAATAATATTTTATATTCTAAAATCAATAAAGGTACATTAGGTATCCATTTGTAAAATGGATGATTCTAAATAGTTCTAATATATGGTTCTAAAATATGTGTTTCTAAATATATGACTTTCGGAAATTTTTGACATTTTGCGACTTTAAATAGTCGTGTAGATCGCTTATAGGATTTATTATGATTGCGAAAAATAAGTATAAGATATCAAAATATTCATAAGCTGGTGTGCTTTGAAGATAAAGTTGACATTTTCCCCTACTTGCTCTCTAACAATAAGGTTAAAATACTTCAAGATAAATACGCACTAAATTAAAGGTACTGCATGCGTAAATAATAAGAAGCACAGATTACTTGCGACAAGTGGATAAAGTGGATTGAAAGATGTTGATATCACCATTGAAAACAATGCAATGTACACTATGGAACTATTTTGGATCATACAATTTGATCCTTCATCATGTGTAATAATAACACATAAATGAAGGCAAGCCCATAAGGCCATCTTATGCGGTTCTCATCAATGATTATGTGGATACCACCGCAGCGCCGTGCACGGATATATCCTGTCACTAAGCTGCAGGTTTCACTTCACTAGAAGCATTATTACAATTAATGCAATTCTTCAGATATAATGCACTTTTAAAACATTGCGTAATTATTAATATTCTCAAGGATTATATTCATATACAATAAAGTTTTTTATATCCTGTTGGAAAAAACACCTTTTAAAGTCTTTTTTAAAAATTACAGAGAAAACAACATTACAATTTTGCCATTTTTCTTGGCGGTCAGAGAGTTAACGAATCGTTCTGTTACACCTAATGAAGAATAAATTTTATGTGATCAAAAATATCGTTATAGTTGGCATTGTGTTATTACTAATAGTGAGATAAACAATATTTATTGCACTTTATTTCATGCATGTTAATGTAAATTTTATTTTATTATTTATTACAAAACAAAAAATATATATTGACCGAGAATTTAAAGTGGGTTTATACAGAATGGATTATAAGCTTGCAGTTTTACATTCAGAAACAAAAACAAAGCATTGAACTTTTTATTTAACCCCTTAAAACAGGTTACTTTCGCGCTTGCTTTTCTAAGTTTTGGCGAACATAACTCCTAAACTACTGCAAATATGGAAAATCTGATTGCAACAGTCCTGAAGAGGTGACCATGTCACTTGATATTTAATATGACATCCACCATACTTCGGCGAAAGCATTAGGTATGTTCACAAAGGTATTTTTTTTCTATTAATAAGCTACAATTTTCTGACGCATTTACAAACACATATTTTTATGTAAAACCGTGAAATTTGATTTGTTCAAGTGATTTGAAATTCAATAGTGTTTTCCAAATTCGATAAAATATATTATATATTGAGAAAAAGTGTTTGCTGTCTCATAAAAATCTTTCTCGGGTTCCATCCGAAAATACGTTCAAAACGCAACATTTAAAATATTATTTTAAACATCATTTAACTACATAAAAAAAGGATATGAATTATTATTTACTACTCAGCGTATAAACAACAGAGTTAAAAAAATGGCCAGACCGGGAATCGATATTAGGAATATTGATATTAGGAACCAATGCTCTATCATTTGGAGCAATACAGACGACATCCAGTCTAGTACTTCCTTATATATTGGTACACTTTGTGTACACTTTGCGGCACAAGATGGAAAGTTGGTGCGTAATACCAAATGTTCCAGGTTCGACCCCCAGTTTGGATATTTTTTCACTCTGCAGGTTATACACTGAGTAGTAAGTAATACTTTATATCCTTTATTATATAAAATATCTTTAGGCCAGAAAATTTAATTAGCATATATATATATCAGTTGTCTGTTCCAAAAAATAGAAAACCCTATTCGATTTTTTTACATAATTGCAATTCTTGTGCGTCTAAAAATAAACGTGATTTTTAGACTGCGTTAGAAAGTAGAGACATTTGATTAGAGAACTAGCATTAGATTAAGCTGTTTCATCTCTTCTCTGCTGAGGTATTCAAATATTTTATTTTCGTAAATAATGAAGCGTTCAAAACCTTTTGATTTATCCTGCAATCTAATGGAAAATAAATATTGAAATTCCCCTGGAAGATATATGTTATTTTATACATCAACTTTATGATTTTAGCCATTTCAATTTATTTTATATTTCTAATTACTTTTTACCTGAAAATGCAGAAAAGTGAGATTAAAAACATAATCTGCATTAAAAATGAAATGTATAAAATAAAATTAGAACAAACATTTTATTCATGTCTAAATTAAATCTTCTTTAACAGCAAAAGTTAAAAAATAAAAATATTAAAAAAGGACTTTTGAAATGCATTAAGAAGGATTTTCAAGGATTTTCCTTGTCGTATTAATGCTATCTCTTTGTCAACATTAGTCTCTTTGCTTTCAAGAAAAGTTTGTGTCACTAAGTTTATTTAGTGGATTTGACATTTATCATTGATAATATAACTTGATTTTACGGTGGAATAAATTTGTCTTTTAAACATTTATAAAGCACAATCTCTGCAAAAAGCAATTCATTTAATGATTTGTTTATGGTTACAAAATAAATAAGTTACAAAACAAATTATAGTATCGAATATTATAACAATAATTACATTTATTGATGTCATTTATCCAAGGTTACTATTATTTTTTTTTAACATCGAGATAGACTAATCAAATGATTATTGGATTGTTTTTAAAACTCCATTTACTAAGTGATAAATTCGATTATTCATTTTAATTGACGGTAAAACATTATTTATGGTAATTGTTTTCCAATCATAAAAATTCGTTATTCAGGCAATATTTTCATAGTGATTGAAAACATATTAGTAATTTATTTCTGTATTCAATTTATCTCAAATAGAAAATTACAGCCAGCTATGAGCTACCGAGACTAAGCAACTTACGATATGAACTAATCGACTTACTAGAATAGTCCAGATTAAAAAAAAAAAAAAACTGTGTATAATTATCTATTTTATGCATTGAATCCCTATCCTGATTAATGAACGTAAATATTTTTATTAAATATTTTTACGGAATACAAAAGAATTTGCGCTGTTGTGTATTTTTTTAATGGTGGTTTTAATAAGCTGAAAATGTTTATTTTGATTTGGATTATAGAATTCAGACGACATTTCTGACAAAAGTCACATGTAAATTATGCAAATAACATATATAACACATAAAATAACACATCTTGGCGCTGATTTTCTGTCACAGATCCTAAAGTTCTTGAAATTTTAAATACACATACGTTTTATAATTTACAGCTTATGTAAAAAAAGTCAAACTTATATGTTACACGCACCTTTAATCACAGATCATTCATATTCAAATCGCAGCAACTGTGTTAATAGACTCGGAAGAATGCTCTCAAATATTAATTCAAAATATGTCCAAATTTTCAACGGAACCACTACTGACATAGAGCAAATCACCGTCATTGGAATTACATTAAAAATTGACAAAAAGAACAAATGGAGATCAATATATTACACTTATATAAACTTTGAATCATCGTAATTCATGAACTTGAAATGCACATAACTATATACCATTGCCTATTATAACATATAATTAGTTTATTAATTATACGAAGGAAAGTCATTAAGTGAGTCACAAAATATAATTAAATAATAACTTACAATGATATTCACTTCAAAATTATTTTTGTTTCTCAACGTATTCTCCACCAATACTTATGCACTTATATCACCGTTTTATCAGTGCCACTACACCATGTTCGAGTTGCTGCCTTAGCCACACTAGGACTTCAAGTTGAACCTTTTCATCTGTGAACATCTTCTAGCAACTTTTTCAACATCCACCATACAGCTTCGACTTAGACCCAAGCGATTTTCATCTGTTTTGTTCATTAAAAAACCATCTTGGAATCAAGATGATGTTCACAGAGGATGAAAAGGTTCAACTTGAAGTCCTAATGTGGCTGAGACAGCAGCCCAAAGAGTCGTATGCAGCTGATGTTGGGGCACTTATAAAACGGTGATATAAGTGCATAAATATTGGTGGAGAATCTGTTGAGAAATAAAAATAGATTTGAAGTGAATATCATTCTAAGTTGTTATTTAATTATCTTTTTTGACTTACTTAATGACTTTAACTCGTACTATCTGTAAAAGTTCCAGAGTTTTACTATAGATACTGTTTATTGTAGTTATACATTACTGTTTTCCTGTAAACTTCAACTCAATCCAGGGACCCATGTTAAATTCTCTTGTTATGAGTGATTTTTTTAGGTGATCCTACAGTCACCTTTTCTTTTACTTTATCATTTAAGAGCCTACACCAGTCACGGGATTTCATAGAGACGTAGATATTTACTTCAAAGACAAATATTAAATAAACATTTGTTTATTTATTATTTCGAGAAAACTAAATTGAATTAGAAAATCTGCTGCAAAATATAAATTGTAAGACGTAGATCTAATTAATGCCTTTATTTTCTTTTATTCTTTTCTTTTACATCATATTTGAAGAGAAAATGAGAAAATCTATTGCAGTATGTGTATCAAATTGTTCGCAGGTATTCTCAAATATTTTCTTATTTCTCGATTACACAACTATTAATTTGTACCGAGGTTATATTACAATTACACAATATGAGACAAATACTATTTTCACTTTCTATTAATTTACTTTATACTTCAAAACAACATATACGATTTTATTCTGTAATATTTAACAAACTGGCCTACACTGTAAAAAATGACCAATGTCTCTTATTTTATGAAAATGTACTATAACCACGAACGGAAATATAATATAATCTTCAGAGTTATCCGAAATTCCGAATAGCGTGTTCCACTGTCTTTTGAATCCCCAGAAACCAATACATTTCCAAAATTTAAAGAATTAGTTAGAAAAAAAGTATTTTTCGCTGCCCGTATTTTTCAGAAACGTTTCCGAAAGGTTTTTATAGTGTATTAATTAGTGTCCTGAGCCTGGAATAGCTGTTTTTCGAATGCTATCAATTCTCAAGTAAATATTTTCATGCTCAAAAAATATGTTTAACAGACAAACATGCAAAATTAACAGCGTTAACAATAGCATTCAAAAATAAGATTATCTCTGTACTCTATCATGTGCAAATTAACTTATGCGGCTGAAAACGTTTACCTGAAAATTGATGACGTTCGAAAAACAGGTATTCCAGGTTGAGGACACTAATTAATACACTATAAAAACCCTTCGGAAACGTTTCTGAAAAATACGGACAGCGAAAAATACTTTGTTTTTCTAAATAATTCGTTAAATTTTGGCTATGTATTGGTTTCTGGAGATTCAAAAGACAATGGAACACGCTTTTCGGAATTTCGGATAACTCAGAAGATTATATTATATTTTCGTTCGTGGTTATAGTATATTTTCATAAAATAAGAAACATTGGTCTTTTTTTACAGTATTTGAAAAGTTTAAAATGCTCTATTAATTATTCTTTATTAGAGATCTTATACAATGAAGCGTATTTGAAAAGCATATTTAATATACACACGGAAAACTTTTTCGAACTGTTTAAAAATTAAAAGTTATTGTACTCAATTGTACCGAATATGATGTAAATGATCGTGAGAAAATATTTGTAGTTTTTTGCACATAATAAAGATTTAGAAGATTAAATGGAAGAACTCAAACAAGGCATTCATGATAAAGATGACATAAATGTGGTTGAACAATTTAAGAACTCGAGTTCTGAAGGAAATTAAGTTCCATTTTTTGAATGTACTAAAAATTTATTGATAGCAGCTTCTTACATAGATATATAGAAATATTAATAAGATAAACTTCAAAATAATGCCTTTGGTAATGGAAATTATTCTGAAAATTAAGTATAAATCTTTAAAATAATTGTACGAAAATATCACATTGAAGAATTAGATATAATGAAAATGAATTTTCTCTTTTGAGTTATTTTATAAAATATAAATACAAATAAAATAAAATAAAGTTTTATTCCAATATATTTAGCACATTTTCTGGTGATTGATCATTAAATAAATTTAAGATAATTAGCGCACCACATCGATTTTTACATCTGAAACAAGAATACATAATTTGAAATACGAGGGAAAGTCATTAAGTAAGTCACAAAAGATAATTAAATAATAACTTACAATGATATTTACTTCAAAACTATTTTTATTTCTCAACATATTCTCCATCAATATTTATACACTTTTTTCACCATTTTATCAGTGCCCCAACACCAGCGGCATAACATTCTTTGGGTTGCTGTCTCAGCCACATTAAGACTTCAAGTTGAACCTTTTCATCATTTGGGAACATCATCTTGCTTCTAAGATGGTTTTTAGTGGACTAAACAGTTGAAAATCGCTTGGGGCTAAGTCGAAGCTGTATGATGGATGTTGAAGAAGTTGCAAGATGATGTTCACAGATGATGAAAAGGTTCAACTTGAAGTCCCAATGCGGATGAGACAGCAACCCAAAGAATGTTATGCAGCTGGTGTTGGGGCACTGATAAAACGGTGATATAAGTGCATAAATATTGGTGGAGAAAATGTTGAGAATTAAAAATAGTTTTGAAGTGAATAGCATTGCAAGTTATTATTTAATTATCTTTTGTGACTTACTTAATGACTTTCCCTCGTACTTTATTTTATTTCATTTACCCACATATGTAGTAAAATGAATTTAGTGTATTTCTTGGAATTAATTAAAAAAATATTATTTTCACTTTTTGTTAAAGTAACATCATTATACTTCAAAACGACATGCAATTTTTTATTCCGAAACATCCAACAAACCGGCTTATTTTCAAAGTTTAAAATGTTCTATAGATTATTCTTTATTAGGGCTTTCATGCAATGGGGTTTATTTAGAAAACATATTTATGATGCACACTGAAAACTTTTTCGAAATTTTGGAAAATAAAAAGTTGCTCTACCTTATTTTAACGAATGTAATATTAAAGAACGAGGGAAAATATTTTTTTACATTTTGGAAATAAAAGCGATTTAGAATTTTAAATGAAAGAAATGAATTCAATTTATGCTGCAAGAAGATATAAAAAAGTAAGAAATATTTAAGAACTTAAGTTTCGAGAGAAAATAGATGCTATAAAATGAGTGTATTCGAAATTTATGGATATAAGATTGTAATTTAAATCCGAAATATACATTTTAAATTTTAAGTTGGAGTTGGATTTCTTTTTACGTAAGTCAGAGACGAAAATATATCATTTTCCCATGTGAGTCGTAAAATATTTTAGAGTTATCTCATAATCCTTAAATTAGTTTTAAAAAGAGTATTTCTGATTTTGCTTAAAACAAAATCTTTTACTTTAAAAGAGCATACAAAGTTTTATTATTTAACATATGATAAACTGGTCTATTTACAAAGCTTAATATTTTCATTGATAATTCTATTTTAGGGTTCATATACAAAGGAGATCATTTGAAAATAATATTGATGATGTATACAAAAAAAAAAACTTTTTCTAACTTAAAAATAAATAAAAAATTTATTGTACAATGAATTTTAGCAAATATTGAGTTTAAAAAAAAAAAAAAAAAAAAAAAAAAAAAAACTTCCAAAAACTTTCCTATTTTCTGGCCAATTTAGAGTTATAAATGAAAAAAATGATCGCTTCATGCTTACAGAAAAAATAAAAAAGTAAGAATTTTTATAAAAACACATATCCTGGAATAATATAAGACAAATTGAAGGAGTTATAATCTAAATTTATGGCTAAAAGATTGTAGTTTTAAACCGATATATAATTTCTGAGATTTTAAATTGGACTAGGATTTTTTCGTGCTTGAGAAACGATTAATAAACTCCATTTATTGCAATGAAAATTAAATATTTCAGGCTACAAAATTATTCATATGTAACTCAGACAGTTATTATTATAGATGGAAACAATTTATATCATTTCAAATGTCATCAAAACTTATAAACTATAAATTATAATTGTTCTTCCGAAATATTATATTATTTTATCCCATAATCTTGAAGTATTTTTTTTAAATACTCTTTTGACATTCACTGAAAACAAAATCTTTTTACTTTCAAACATCATTCGAATTTTATTCTGAAGCGTTTAACAAACAGACCTTTTTTCGTAATGTTTAACAATTTTACTGTTTATGCATAATTAGGCTAAAAGATTACTGTTTATGCATAATTAGGCTAAAAGATTAATGTTTATGCATAATTAGGGATCTCCTGCAGTGTCAAAGTTGGAAATCGTATTTATGATGTACACAGAATAAGTTTTTGAACTTAAAAAAAATATTTCTAGACTCAATTTTGCCAAATATAATATTAAAAAACTTGCGAAAATATTTTTACATTTTTTACATAAATGTGATTTTTAATTTTAAATGAAAGAAATGAATTCAATTAACGCTATATGACATAAACGTAAGGAATTCTTAAGAATTGGTGCCCCATATGTCTAATTTAGTTAGGATAATAAATTTTCTTTATATAAACATGTGATATAAATAGTAAATATAATTTTGAGTTATATATGGTTTCTTCGAGCATAAGAAGAAACGAAAATAAATAATACTCTCTATTTTAATTGACATAAAAGTAAAAGAGAAGAAGAATCAACCATCGATTATAACACACTTTTCAACACTAACGAAATGTTATTAAGAAATTTAATTTTTTCATACAATTAATCAGATATCCAAATAAGCAATTTAAATAAAATGCATCGTAAACGATTTATCCTCATGGATTATAATGTAACGTAATTTCTTTGTGTGTTCCTGTAAATGAGCTATAAATGATGAACACTTTATTTTCAAAACCGAACACATTATTGTGAACTTCATTAACATTAATAAATATATATATATACATGTCAATTCGAGTATATTTACGGAAGTTAGAACAGTGTGTTGCGGCAAGCTCCATTAGTCACTTAAATTGGTACAAAGGAAAAAAGAATAAATTGGCCTCTGGGAAAGGTAATTCAATTGTTTCCAGGAAAGGATGGGATAGTACGCCTGGCATAATTACGCACTAAATATGGGGAAATAATCGTCTTGTACAAAGACTGTATCCATTAGAGGCAAATTTTGATTCAAATAAATTTTCTCTGAGAAATATCAAGTGTGCTCCTACTAAGAAAACGCCTGAAAATAAATCTCCCGATCATGTTGTTCATGACTAGAATTCTGCTAGAGTGTCTAAATATGGACGAGTAATTCGAAGACCATAACGTTTAAACCTATTGAACTTGTCCTCGACTGTGGTTGCGTTTCAACATGGAAAAACTCAACGGGGGGAGTATGTTGCGGCAAGATCCATTAGTCACTCTTCGCAGTTACCTCTGAATTGGATTGAAGGTTTTGTAGATCCAGAGTTTTTCGATACCAGTAAGTTGATGACCGGCTCCATCTAAAACACTTCGCAGCCTCCTGAATTGAACTGAAATTTCCGTATGTTTCGGGGTTTTGGTACCCTGAATCGGAACTGAAGCTGTTTGTTTTTCCTTAGAACTGAATTGAACTGGTAAACATTTTAGATTGTTTTACTTGTTATGTTGAATTTGTTCGGAGTTGTCTCCAGTGTTTTAAACTGCATTTTTTATTAGGAAGTTTTGGGTTTGTGATGTAGAAATATTATAATACTGTTTTCTGTACATAATTTGAAAGAGATAGTTTTAAAGTTTATGAGTTTAACTGGTATTTATTTAGTTTATGAGTATATTTTTTGTAGATAGAAGTTAATTGAATTCAATCATATTCGGCAGTACGGAAGAGAAACCTGGCTTGTATTTAGTTGAAAGAAAGTTTAAATAGATTTAGTTAGAAATATAATTTGAAATATATGGTAGAAAGCTGGGTTTCGACACAGTGATGGCGGATCAGACAGACAGACGAACAGACTTCATAAACATGTTTAAACTATTTTGGGAAATTTTAAAATTAGTTTGTGTATTCGGCCACTATGTATGTGTGTATGGATGTATGTTTGCCATTTTCTCAAGAACCATTGTATGTATTTGAATGCAACTTTTAACACTGCAATTGTGGAACAATACAGGGAACAGATGTGTTACACTCACGCTAAAATGTAAACAAAAGATTGGCGACTGTTTGGTTGGCGCGATTTCCAAGAATGCGCCAAACGAATAACTTAATACAATGGCTAGGTTGCCATTAAAGGAAAAAATCCCCTAAATTTGGCGACTTTTTTCTTTTTTTTAACCGATTAATTTTTTTTTTTTTTTTTTTTTTTTTTTTTTTTTTTTTTAGCGTGAGTGTAAAGCATCTAAGCCCAATACAAAAAATTTTAAGCTAAAAATAGTCATAGTACGTTATATAATGTTTTTTTTTTTAGAGAAATACGTCGAAGATTATATAATATGATTGTTTACAGCGCGTCAGATGTAAGCAAGGCTAAGGCCTATAGTGTTATTATTATTATTATTTATTATTTAATAAGGAAGTGACTACATAGGAGCAATAACATTTTGATTGATTGAAATATATCGGGCAAAATGTTATCGAGTCTGTCATTATTTATTGATTTGTCTCACTTGTGTAATTGATCTTGTCCAGATGAGTATCGCCAAACTTAAAAATATGGGTTGCCATAAAGTACAAAAAAACCTTAGAATCAGAGCATGCATTCTATGTGTATCCACTCTCTTATTTATTATCCATCGAATTACACATATAAAACAAAATATTCGAAAAACGTTTTTATTTTTATTTTACCCACATGAGTTGTAAAATATATTGCGATTATTTCCTATTCTTGAAATACGGTTTTAAAATTAATTATAAATTTAATTAATTACATTCCCTTCTTATCGGAGCTGCTGCTAACGCTATCAGCGGATTTTCGCTATCAAGTGAAAACTATATGGTAGCGATTGAACTACTGGAGAAGCGTTTTGGTCGTAAAGACTTAATTATAAATGCTCATATGGGAAAATTGTTGAATTTAGAAAAAGTTAAAAATGTGAACAATACTTTTGCATTACAAAAACTTTATGATAACATTGAGACACAAATAAGAAGTTTAAATTCCCTTAAAGTAACTTCAGGAACATATGGTACATTACTTACGCCAATTTTACTTAAATTGATTCCTAATGAGTTAAATTTGGAATTTCAACGTAAAAGAAAATCTCAAGATGATCTTTTTGAGGTTAACGAGTTGCTTGACTTTTTGCGGGCTGAATTGGAATGCAGAGAAACCGCGATACAGATACAAGACAGGGTTATATTTTCAAATCCAGCGCAAGTGCATAGGGAAAGGAAAAAAAATAAAAATATAGGTCCTACTGCTGCTTCATTGAGGGTTACGATAATGCAGTGCAGCTTTTGCGGAGATTCTGCTGAATCCGTTAAGCACACTTCTGCAGCTTGTTCAAAATCGGTAGTAGAAAGAAAAGCATGTTTGCGAAAAAATGGAATGTGTTACCTCTGCATGAAAAGGGGAAATAATTTGGCAAAAAATTGTTATTCAAAATTAAGATGTGAATATTGCAGTGGAAGACATTATTCTTTAATTTGTGATAGGAACAATAAAGTGGAAGGGAAAAAACGTAGTGATGATAAAGATTTTAATTTATCAAATAAAACATGTACGCTGAGGATTTTGTTGCAAACTTTAATAGTAAGAATTCGGGGAAATGGTAAAGATAGATTTGTATGATGCTTAACTGATACGGGATCACAAAAATCCTAAATTTCGAAATTTGCTTCAAAAATTATGCAATATAAAAGCATCAGCGAAAGTAACCTTGTTCATAGTCTGTTTGGCGGAAGAGAAGTTTCTGAAATTCATCGACAATTTGTTGGTGTATTTGAGTAATGATAAGGGTGATTATAAATGTAATTTTAAGGCCCTTGATCAAACCAAAATCTGTTCTGATATCCCGCAAATAGAATTAAAACCCCTGTTAAAGGAGCTTAAAGAACTTAGAATATTTTTGAATGACACTGTTTACATGAAAGATAAATTGTTGTTTGAATCATCCCCCACTGAAATTCATGTTCTTATTGGGGCGGACATTGCTGGAAAATTACTTACAGGTGATGTAAGAAAGTTAAAATGTTGTTTGGTGTGTGTTCAAACTTACTTAGGCTGGACAGTTATGGGGAGGGTTCCTTTGGAATCAGAGAGGAAAATTGACAACTCATTGATATTTTCCATGTATGTCTCAGATTATAAAATTGCTGAATTGTGGCATCTTGATACTTTGAGAATTTTCTCTCCCTCTGAAAATGAAACTAAAAAGGAGTTACAGGAACAAACATTGCGGCATTTTCTTTCGACAGTTAAAAGAGACAGCGAGGGCAGATATGAGGTTTCTTTGCCTTGGATTGAAGGCCACCCCTCCATTGCCTAATAATCGAGAGATTGCGGAGCGAAGGTTAAAAAATTCGGTTAAAAATTTGAAAAATAATGGTTTCTTAGAGGATTATGAGGCGGTTTTCAAATATTGGGAGGAGGAGAGAATAATAGAAATTGTACCTGAAAAGGAATATGATAAGTACTGCTATTACTTACTTCACCATGCAGTTGTTAAAGTGAATTCCAAAACTACAAAGATAAGACCAGTATTTCACGGGTCGGCGAAAATTAAGGGTTTTCCTTCAATAAATGATTGTGTAGAAAAAGGTCCGAACTTGATAGAAACTATTCCTGCCATTATTAACAGGTTTCGTGAAAAATATATCGGTGTGAGTTCGGATATTAAAAAGGCACTTCTCCAGATAGGTCTTAACTCTAAGGATCGAGATTTTTTGAGATTCCTATGGTGGGAAAAAGAAAATCCAGAATTTTTGAAGATGTATAGACATAGAAGGGGCGTCTTCGGAATATCTAGTAGTCCTTTCTTACTGAGTGCTATTTTAACAAAATTGATGAATGACGTACCTGAACATCTTAAATCAACGGGGAAGAAACTAGCTGAATCTTGGTATGTTGACAATTTGATTAATAGTGTGAACAACGAGGATGAACTGTGTGAATTTAAAAATAATTCTATTGAAATTTTGGCTAGTGCTAAATTTGAATTGCAAGATTGGGCTCGTAATTTGCCAACAAAGAGCCAAGTTGTAAGGAGTTCGTCTTTCCCAGAAATTTCGGATTCAGACAATTCAAAATTTGAATGTTTTGATGGTTCTAATGAAAATAAAACTGTTTCTATTCTTGGTCTTGTTTGGAATTTAAGCGATGATACTTTGAGTTGCGATACAAAGGGATTAAATGAATCCGACGATAAATTCATTTCAAAAAGGGTTATATTGCCCGAGGTACACAGAATTTATGATCCCATAGGTTTTACTTGTGGTAAAACTCTGATTCCAAAACTTTTATTAAAAAAATGTTGGGAACTGAAAGTTACATGGGATGAGCCTCTTCCTGAGGATATTTGTAAGAAATTCATTAAATGGAAAAAGGATTTGTGCCATTTGACAGAATTACAGATTCCTAGGTATATGATGCTTAATCCTGTATCAGATAGGGATTTATCCTTTCATGTATTTTGTGATGCATCGCAAAAGGCATATGCTACTTGCATTTATCTAAGGTGTAAAACCAGAACAGAGGTATCATGTCAACTTGTTCAAGCTCGTGCTAGAGTGGCCCCTCTGAAACCTACATCAATTTGTAGACTTGAATTATTGGCTTGCACTATAGGAGTTAGGCAAGATTTAAAGTTGGAAAATATTCCTTTATTTCATTGGACTGATTCGATGAATACACTGTATTGGATTAAGAATGATGAAAATTGGGGGGTATTTGTCATGAATAGAGTAAGAGAAATTAGAAAATATAGTAATCCGGAGAATTGGAAGTTTGTTCCTGGTGATTTGAATCCAACTGACATTCCTTCAAGAGGATGTTCTGTGGAAAAACTCAAGGTTAAGAATTGGCATGAGGGTCCGACTTGGCTAAAATTTGAGCGAGGCTCTTGGCCAACTTTTGATATTGCTCCGAAAAAGGATGAGGTTGATAGAGAGAGGAAGAAATTAATTGTATCGTCCTTGATTGCTTTGGATGAAGAATTTACATATTTTACTCGAGTTTCACAGTTTCACAAGATAATTAAAATCACTGCTTGGATAAAGAGATTTATTGAAAATTGTAAAAGTGATAAGGAAGAACAAGCGTTACAAAATTTAAAATGTGAGGAGATTAAAAGAGCAGAAGGCCTTGTATGGAAAATCGTGCAAGAAAGTTGCTTCAAATCGGAAAAGGATGAACGTTTATGTCATTTAAAGCCTTTCGTGGATCGATACGGACTTATAGGACTTAAATCAAGAATATTTATTAGAGAAGATTCAGAAGATTTTAGATTACCTATAATTTTGCCATCTGACCATCCGGTTGTTATGAAATTAATAATGGAGAAATATAGACAATTACTGCATTGCGGAGTGCAAACATTGATGGCAGTTTTATGTGAGAATTATTGGATTTTAAAGAGTCGCAAAACGATCCGAGGCGTTTTGAAGAGTTGTGTAAAATGCAAAAGATTTGATGCAAAACCTCACGATGTCCAAATGCCAGCTTTGCCAGAAGATAGGATTAAAGATTCTTCCGTTTTTGAAGTGGTGGGCGCCGATCTGGCGGGACCTTTGTTTTTGAGGAATGGATCAAAATCTTGGATTGTTTTGTTTACCTGCGCCGTGTATCGAGCTATCCACCTCGAACTTGTCACTTCGTTATCCACTGAGAATTTGTTGCTTGCATTCCGACAGTTTATACGACGAGGGAGACTTTATGTGAGGCTCACGACGAGGGAGACTTTAGATTGTGTATACAGATAATGGAGGTAATTTGGTTGGTTCAAGTTCGCTATTAAAGAAAATAGACTGGGAAAAGGTGACTAAAGATCATAATGTTGAACGAATTACTTGGAAATTAAATCCTCCTGCATCTACTTGGTGGGGAGGATTCTGGGAACGTATGATCGGATTGATGAAGAAAATTCTTAGGAAGGTATTGGGAAATGCGTCATTGAAATATGAAGAAATTATTACTATTTTGTGCGATTGCGAAAATATTGTAAATTCCAGGCCGTTGCCAGACATATCTGAAGATCTTGAATTAGAGCCCTTAACTCCTGCTATGTTTCTTCGTAAACATAAAATACGGTGGTGTATCTGATCTGGATAATATAGATGCAAGTTATTTTCAAAAGAGATATGAATATAGAATAAAAATGCGGGAGGACTTGAGAAAACGTTTCCGGTTGGAGTATTTGGGATAATTGAGGAATTACCGGAAAAAGGCCAATCGGTATCAGGAAATTTCAGTTAGAGATATTGTTATAATTGGTACAAAGGAAAAAAGAATAAATTGGCCTCTGGGAAAGGTAATTCAATTGTTTCCAAGAAAGTATGGGATAGTACGCCTGGCATAATTACGCACTAAATATGGGGAAATAATCGTCCTGTACAAAGACTGTATCCATTAGAGGCAAATTTTGATTCAGATAAATTTTCTCTGAGAAATATCAAGTGTGCTCCTACTAAGAAAACGCCTGAAAATAAATCTCCCGATCATGTTGTTCATGACTAGAATTCTGCTAGAGTGTCTAAATATGGACGAGTAATTCGAAGACCATAACGTTTAAACCTATTGAACTTGTCCTCGACTGTGGTTGCGTTTCAACATGGAAAAACTCAACGGGGGGAGTATGTTGCGGCAAGCTCCATTAGTCACTCTTCGCAGTTACCTCTGAATTGGATTGAAGGTTTTGTAGATCCAGAGTTTTTCGATACCAGTAAGTTGATGACCGGCTCCATCTAAAACACTTCGTAGCCTCCTGAATTGAACTGAAATTTCCGTATGTTTCGGGGTTTTGGTACTCTGAATCGGAACTGAAGCTGTTTGTTTTTCCTTAGAACTGAATTGAACTGGTAAACTTTTTAGATTGTTTTACTTGTTATGTTGAATTTGTACGGAGTTGTCTCCGGTGTTTTAAACTGCATTTTTTATTATGAAGTTTTGGGTTTGTGATGTAGAAATATTATAATACTGTTTTCTGTACATAATTTGAAAGAGATAGTTTTAAAGTTTATGAGTTTAACTGGTATTTATTTAGTTTATGAGTATATTTTTTAAAAACACCAATTAAAATAATTTAAGACAGACATGAGTACACATAAAATAAAAATTTATAAAAAAATATATACTTAAAAACAGTTAAAAATACAAAATAGTAGACGTTTCGCCAAGCGACACGCAAGGCATCATCAGTACAAAAACAATCTATTGCATAACAAACATTGCATAAATGATGATGCCTTGCGTGTCGCTTGGCGAAACGTCTACTATTTTGTATTTTTAACTGTTTTTAAGTATATATTTTTTTTTATAAATTTTTATTTTATGTGTACTCATGTCTGTCTTAAATTATTTTAATTGGTGTTTTTAATATTTTTAACATTCAGACGTTAAAATGTATACATTTTGCAAAGTATATTTTTTGTAGATAGAAGTTAATTGAATTCAATCATATTCGGCAGTACGGAAGAGAAACCTGGCTTGTATTTAGTTGAAAGAAAGTTTAAATAGATTTAGTTAGAAATATAATTTGAAATATATGGTAGAAAGCTGGGTTTCTACACAGTGATGGCGGATCAGACAGACAGACGAACCGACTTCATAAACATGTTTAAACTATTTTGGGAAGTTTTAAAATTAGTTTGTGTATTCGGCCACTATGTATGTGTGTATGGCTGTATGTTTGCCATTTTCTCAAGAACCATTGTATGTATTTGAATGCAACTTTTAACACTGCAATTGTGGAACAATACAGAAACTTTTAAGCTAAAAATAGTCATAGTATGTTACATAATGTTTTTTTTTTAGAGAAATACGTCGAAGATTATATAATATGATTGTTTACAGCGGGTCAAATGTAAGCAAGGCTAAGGCCTATAGTGTTATTATTATTATTATTTAATAAGGAAGTGACTACATAGGAGCAATAACATTTTGATTGATTGAAATATATCGGGCAAAATGTTATCGAATCTGTCATTATTTATTGATTTGTCTCACTTGTGTAATTGATCTTGTCCATGTGAGTATCGACAAACTTAAAAATATGGGTTGCCATAAAGTACAAAAAAACCTTAGAATCAGAGCATGCATCCTATGTGTATCCACTCTTATTTATTATCCATCGAATTACACATATAAAATAAAATATTCGAAAAACGTTTTTATTTTTATTTTACCCACATGAGTTGTAAAATATATTGCGATTATTTCCTATTCTTGAAATACGTTTTTAAAACTATTTCCACTTTCTATTAAACAATATAATTTTACTTTAAAAAAAATGTACTTATTCATATTCTGTAACATTTAACAAACTGTATTATTTCTAAAGTTTTAAATGTTTTAGTGACTATCTTTACTTTGGTTTCTCGTATGGAGAAGCTTATGTGGAAATCCTATTTAAGACGTACACAAAACATTTTTAAGTTTTTTTAGAAAGCCAAAATGTATTCT
Source organism: Maratus michaelseni (assembly GCA_963931845.1). Lineage (NCBI taxonomy): Eukaryota > Metazoa > Arthropoda > Arachnida > Araneae > Salticidae > Maratus > Maratus michaelseni. Next base: position 111,943,893 of record OZ007593.1, read on the forward strand.
GACTCAATTTTACCGAAAATAATATAAAAGAACTTGAGAAAATGTTTGTAGTTATTGCACATATAAGTTGTTTAGTGTGTTAAAAGAATGAAATGAATTCATTTTTGTCATAAAAGAAGAAATAAGAAATAAAAAAAGGTTTAAGAACACACGTTCTGAGAGAAAATAAGTCCTACTAAAGAATGAGTATAATCTAAATTTAAGTATAGAAACGTGTAACGTAAATACTAAAAATAAATTTTAAAGTTTTAAATTAGACGTGAATTTCTTCATGTTTACGAAGAAATAAAAAGGAAAATAGTGTATTTTTTGGTATGAAAAAAATAAATATTTCTGACTTTAACACTGTATTTATATGTAAACCGCACCCTCGTGTAACGCATGCAAACTGATTTTTAATACATTATTTGTGGAAAATAAATAAACAATGAAAAAAAAAGGAGAAAAACATTCAAATATATTATCTTATATATTTAAAACGTAGCAAACTCAGCAGCATTCTGTCAAATCCACATAAAATTCGTCTCTTTGCTCAACGGTTTTTAGAAAGACTCCTACCAACAGAAACGGGATACCTGATTGATTAACCCAACCCTCACCTGTTACAGTAGGGGGATTCAAAAGGGTTGATTGAAAACAGATGAAGACGTAACATTGCATTGAAACCATAGACCTTCTAATTTATTTTTGCTCTGATGTTGAAAGCTAAAGCTTTTTTTTTTTTACAGAATTCATGCTTTCTCTACTAAATAAGTATATTTTTCGCAACATTTTAAAGGCAGCTTGGATGTAGTTATATTTATAACAGATTGAAATGTCAGAGAGTTCGGAAGATGAGAACTATTATTTTTATTGCTATGTTAAAGGAGCCGACGCGAAAACAAACAAAAAAGCTAGAAAAAATATTTCGTTTACAACTAGATAACAATATTTTTTCACGAATTTTTTACACGGGCTGTAAAACCGTTTTATTTATCACCAATAAAGATTTCAAAGAGTTTGGACAAAAAGAACTTTTTATATTAAAACAATGAAACGACCCTGGGTAGAAAAACAAGAAAAAGAGCGCTTTTATCACAAAATATCAATATTTTTTCGCGAATTTTTCATTTAAAAATATTATTTCATGCAAAATCGAGTTAAAGATATAAAATAATAAAAACTTGATGTTTATTTATTACCACGGGCCCGGGCAACGCCAGCGGGGCTCAGCTAGTTTTCTATTGAAATGCAATAGCTAATGCTAAACTTACGCAGTTCTAAATGTGCATTATGTTTTCATAAATTTAATTATTAAATTTCTGCCCAATGATATTATGCAGTGCCTAATGACCATTTATATGGTAGCAAATATTAAATTTTAGTGTATTATACGCAACTCAATTTTAAAAGTAAATTTTACGGGAACAACTGCGCAGCTTACACGAAAAAATACTGTCTGTTTGTAGGATATTTCAGTTTATAAACAAAACAATTATGTATTTTCCAGTTATATTACGGCATATAGACTATACATTATAATTCTTATTGAGAAATATAATATTTCTTTTAATATTTATCAACAAATGTATATATATATCCACAGTGTTTAAAAAATATAATGAAATATCATAAAATATGATAAAATATGATTATATAAATATATTATCCATCGAATTTCACATTTAAAATAAAATATTTGGAAAAACATTTTTCTTTTTATTTTACCCACATGAGTTGTAAAATATATTGAGGTTAGTTCCTATTTTTGAAATACGTTTTTAAAACTGTTTTCACTTTCTATTAAACAGCATAATTTTACTTTAAAAAAATGTACTTATTCATATTCAGTAACATTTAACAAACTGTATTATTTCTAAAGTTTAAAATGTTTTACTGTCTAACTTTACTTTGGTTTCTCGTATGGTGAAGCTTTTGTCGAAATCATAATCAAGACGTACACAAAACACTTTTAAGTTTTTTTAGAAAGTCAAAATACACTCTGACTCAATTTTGCCAAAAATAATATAAAAGAACCTGAGAAATTGTAGTTTTTGCACATAAAAGCTGTTTAGTATGTTAAAAGAATGAAATGAATTCATTTTTGTCATAAAAGAAGACAAAAAATAAAAATAGGTTTAAGAACACACTTTCTGAGAGAAAATAAATCCTAATAAATAAAGAGTGTATTCGAAATTTATGGATAGAAAAGCGTAACGAATTACTAAAAACGAATTCTGAAGTTTTAAATTACTTGTGACTTGCTTAGTGCTTACGAAGAAACATAAAGGAAAAAAAGTCTATTTTTTTCGCATGGAAAAATTAAATATTACAGATTTTAATACCGCAATTCTTTATATACGCCACATCCTTGTGTAACACATACATCCTGATTTTTAATACATTATTTGTGGAAAATAAATAACCAATGAAAAACAGGAGAAAACCTTTCAAACATATTACATTCTATTGAAATCTAATAGTTAGTGCTAAATTTGCACGATATTAAACGTGCATTGCTTTATCCTTTTGTAAATTTAAATACGAAATTTATGTACAATGATTTTATGCAGTGTCCAATGGCCATTTATATGGCAGATCGAGAAAAATCAAATTTTAGTGCTTTATACGCATCTGAATTTTAAAAGTCAATTTTAAGAGGAAACACCACACAGCTTACACGAAAAAATACTTTTTGTTTCGTATTAAAAAAAAATATATTTTATATTATATACACAAAATTTATGTATTTTCATTTGACATCACGGCGTATGGACTATGGATTATAATTCTTATTGAGAAATATAATATTTTTTCGACAAGTATATATATATCCACAGTATTTAAAAATATGAAACAATTCTTAAGACGTGATATAGGACACTACAAGAGCTGTTTTTATAATGGAAAGCCCTTTATTAGTCCACAACACACGTCACAATAATAAACGCTGAAAAGATTTATTTTCATTCATGATTTAAATAATAATAATATTTTTTAACGCGATTTTCAATATTCTTCCATTGTAACCCATAAAATCTGAAATCTGATAACACCATCAGCACTGCTGAAAATTTTATCATTAGCGTTCATATAACGCTGCATACTGTAGCTGATGATAGGACTTAATCGACATACGGTGCACTTCCACTATTTCTCATAATACCATCCCGTTGTCCACAAAACAACGAGCAATACGCATTAAGTGAGCCTATAATAAAACCATTTAAGCATTCATCATTTTAAGAAAATCACACTTTCAATGGATCTTTGATTCTGATTCTTTCTTTCTTTCTTTTTTTTTTTTTTTTTAAGATAACAAGAAACATTCGAAAGATGGCGTCCGGTCAGACTTGCATTACATACTCAAAAATACGTATTAAAAAAAGCATTTTAGAATGACGACTACATAAAAATAATAAGATAACGTTTTGAATACGGGCTAAGACTGAAAACTACTTTTATCATCTTTCGTACCACAAATAAAAAAAAAAAAATCTGGTAGTTGTTTCATGAAAATATGCTTGTATAAGTGTATGGCACAGCCTATGTTTTTTTTTTCAAAGGTTCAAATAGAATAAAAATAATAGTCGCTTGGACTACATATGTCCCGAACACGTAATCAAGTGGTTAATTGAAATTTATGGAAACAACTTTATTATTTAGGTTATGCGATGTAATTTTTGCTTACAATTACATCATTGAGTAAAAATTAAATATTTTAGACGAAAAGTACAGTAATAAAACTCCACTAACTTAAAAAAATAAAAAATAAAATAAATAAATATTTTCTGTTTCCGTTTTTTAATACCCGTATTTTAAATGTGGGTACTTAAAGCGATTTAATTATTCAAGCAAAAAGTACTCCAGTAAAATGTACGAAAAAAATGATTAAAAAAGTATTCTCTGATAAAACGAACAGAAAGTATTTACTGATAAATTCCATTTTCAATTAGAGATGTAAATAATGTTATCTCTTTATAACATGGGCACTTGAGTTTCACAAATAAACAGGATGCTTGGTGTACTTCTAAATTAACTTATTTATCGTAATAATTTCTGTTCTCTTATTATTACCTTAACAATTTTCATATTTTTATTTACAAACAGAAAACCGTAAAATTGACTTAATATCTAATTTAATGTAATAGATATAAAATAAATCATAGATTAAATAACCAAAACTGATATGTTCGTATTTCAAAGAAACGAACATATTTTTAAAGATATATTTATTTTGAAAAAAAGGATTTGAATTCAAAAATGCTAATAAATGAAATCAAAGTTACAATAAACAATTCCGTTACTTTGATCATATCAAGCAAATTCTAAAATTAATTATTAAATTAATCAATTAAATACTGAAGAAGGAAATAAAAATATGTGTTGTTTGATGGCTTCTTCAAATGTAAATATGTTTGTCAAGAAAACGTTTGACATAAAATATGATTTTCTACAAAATAAAGGGAAATGGATTTACTTAATTTAAAAATACAAACTTCTTTAGAAAACACTTCAAATTAGGAATACATAAAATTTATTATTAACAAGTACATATTACAAATGAAAGAAGATCTTTAATTTCAGTCTAAGTCATGCGTAATTTTAATTATTATAAACTTTTGTTTTGTGCTTTTAAATCGAATAATTATATATCCATTGCTGTGTATTAATGTTATAAATATAAAAATGTACTACAAATGTCTATAAAAATGCATACATAGAGTAATAATTACTATTGTTTTTTTTATGGTTTGTTGTCGTTTCATCTGTCAAATTCCCTTTGAGCTTTTTGGATAGTATATTAAAGAAGGACTAGATGGAACCCGTCAAAACTTGACGCAAAAAAAAAAAAACTATAACAGTATCAGTAAAATAAGCTTCTTTATTATTTATGAAGGGTTGCGTATAAAACAGTCTTTCAAATATTTTTTCCCCAGTCAAATACAGTACTATTTCCGATGCAAACTCCAAACAAAAAATCCGTAACTGTGTAATGCAAATCAGTTTGACATTACCACCATATTCCCCACGGCAAGAAAAAAAATTCATGGACCTATGAAGTATATACAAATAGTATATTCCTACATTCATATCATATCCAGTAAATAACAGAACATAGTAAATAAAGCACACATCCCCCCCCCCCCTGTGATAATGCAACCGAATGAGCTCCTATGCGCATGTGCATTGCACCTGCCCAAAAGCACCGTCAAAATTCGACGTTAAAAAAGTTTTAAAATGATTAAATTAAAAGTTTTAAAATGTCCTCTTTAATCATTGTTCGTTTCAAATCCATATCTTCTAAAATGCATCCATTGTTTTAAGCTAATCAATTTTTATGCAAAGATTAAGAAGTTTTTTACAGTAATAAATCTATCTGCAGATGGAGATTTTTAATGTTTTCAAGTGTAATTTATTTGTAGGGTTTCTTCGGTTCCTTGACATAATCAGGATGATTATCCCTTTTCCATCACAGTCGGGGATATTTTTCCTCTTATACAGTTGTCAAATGTAAAAAAATAAAAAAAATACAATTCCTAGCATATCCTGATATCTGATGGAACATATTCATCAACGAATTCAACATATCAATTTTATGTTCAACATAAACTAAAAATAGTCTTTTTTTCTTTTTTTTTCCTGACAGATTTTTGTTTAGCGCCAAAATGTTCTATCTTATGGATAATCTGATCTTATGATTTATCACTTTTTTTTTAAAATTATTATTCACTTTTTATGATGGTTAGGGAAATCTATTTTCAATTGTGGCAACTTTCCCAGGGGCTATTTTACATTATTGAAGTAAACTGGTGGTCATTGATAAGATAGAATTGAAAACATTTTCATGCTTGATTTCAATCAAAAGCTAATTTTTTTTTCTAATTGATGATGTAAGAATTAAAATTGTAAAATGTAGTAAAAAATAGAAATTTGTAGTATTTCGAATTGATGTAAGCGCGATGAAAACTAAAGCGATAGCGACTTTGTTGTCACAACTGTTGTACATTTCTAAAAATTGCCACTGTATTTTGGCTGGCGTCCAAAAGTAGAAACACATTTTTTGACATCGAAAGAGAAATTCACAGTGAAAGAAATAGGACTTTGCGCTAATAAGGAACTGTTAAATGAACTTATAACAAACCTACCAAAATAATCATATATCAAGCAGGGCGGTCGCTCTGCCAAGCCAATCTTAAAAAAAACGCCACACAAACAACGCCAAGAACTGGAATAAAGACCGCTAATGCTTATATACAGAAAGCAACTTCGCAATGTTAAATCGACAAAACATGCCAGATTAAAATATCAGATATCAAACAAACCAAGCGTCGTAGAAAAAAAAACGACAACTAGAAGAATCTAAGGAAGAATTTCTTCAATTTAAGACCAAACTCATCTTCATAAGTGATTTATAAACAGAGATATAGCTTTTTTAAAAAAACGTTGAGTTACTTAAAATGATCACTTTTTTCTTCGTCAAACTTTTTTTTTCAAACAAGCTACAGGCCTTAATATTGGGCAGAATAAAAAAAAGATTGCATTTTTGGACAAGTAATTACGTAATCTATGTGCTTTTATAAAATTCAGTGTAAAAAAGAATTATTTTCTATTCCTAATTAGCAAAAAACTGTTAATTAACTTGGCGATTAAAAAATTATGCCAAAACAGAGATAAAACCCGCCAACGACCATGTACCATCTGTATTAAAATAGCACAAATCAGTTACAGGTTATAATATAACCACATCATATTTCATCTGCAAGTCAGCCATTTTCTTTTGAAGATACTTAAAAAAAATAAAACTTCATAATTATAAGAACACACATTTTATCAGACAATTAAATATGACTGCAAATTGTAGCAGATGACTGTTTCCAACATGAATAAGTATGAGAAATTGCCGCTCAAGGATATCGGTCTGGGTGGCTCTGTCGCAGCGCGTCAACACGGCATGCACAAGGTCCCAAGTTCGATTCCTGCCCCCGGTCAACTTTTCACTCATGTTTGTTTAGTGTATTTAATTGTCTGATAAAATGCGTGTTCTTATAATATTGTAAAATAAAGTAATCAGACGTAGTGTTTATGCTTTAAAAAATATTTTTAATCTATAATTTACGTTTTTAGAAAGATCTTTAAAAATAAATTAGTTTTTGAGGGAAGATGTACCTTCTAAAATGTATACATTAAGACTTATCGGTGTTTAAAATTTCTTTCCAAACGTAAACAAAATTTTTGAAATGAATTAAATGTGATTCATTTATTTCTTAAAAAAAAAAAAAAAAAAAAAAAAAAAAAAAAAAAAAAAAAACACGGTAAAGGACAGACATTTTGTTCGCAGGAATACCTTTCACGTCATTTTCCTATAAATTAATGAAATCCAGTTGTTAAATTACACAGCTTAACACAAATCTGAAGATTTGAAGAATGACACTTTTTTCTTAGTAAATCAGTCACGCTGATCACAAATATGACATTAGTTTTTTCTAACACCCACAGTTTTTTCACAAAACAAAAAAGAAGGGGGTGCCTCTTAATAAAATCAATGTGTAATATTTATTAAATAAGATACATTTTTATAAAAACAAAAATTAATTTCTTAGTAAAGTGACATTAATAAATGTTAGAATACAATACTGCACTAAAGGATGTGAAATATAAATATAGATGGCGCCACTTTATGTATTGATATTTACCTGAGAAGGCGCAATTTTCTCCCGCGAATTTGTAGTGAGAACATGCATTTATTTTGTTCGTTTATTTATATCTTACGTTTGTTTTGTCAGTTTCTTATAGCAATATGGCATCAAGAGGTTGTATAAATCCAGGATATAAAAAAAAGTGATTCGGCAGAACTTAGTTGATCCAAAAGAAGTCCTTTTGCCTCTCCTGCACATTAAATTAGGTTTAATGAAACAATTCATAAAAACCTTAGATAAAACAAGGGATAGTTTTCGATATTTAAATGAAGTTTTTCCACATTTATCGGAAGGTAAAATCAAAGAAGATGTGTTCGTTGGCCCAGATATGAGATGGTTAATGAAGGACGAAAATTTTGAGGAAAAAATTAAATCAATCGAGAAAGATGCATGGGTTAGTTTCAAACACGTTACTCAGAAATGTTTAGGAAATTACAAAGATCCTAACTACGCAACGATAATTGAAAAAAATTGTTCAAAACTTTCAAAAACTAGGTTGTAACATGAGTTTAAAAATGCATTTTCTGCACCCCTATCTTGAATGTTTTCCTGAAAATCTTGGTGAAATGAGTGAAGAACAAGGTGAGAGATTTCACCAGGACATAAAATGCATGGAAAAACGCTATCAAGGACACTGGAATGTAAATATGTTGGCAGATTACTGCTGGGGGCTAAAAAGAGACACTAAACCAGCTTCCAAATCTAAAGGATACAAGCGTTCTTTTGATGATAAATAAAAGTAATTTTATTGTATATACTAGAATATAATTTCTTATAAAACATGCACACACATTTATATATGTATATATGATTTTATTTATTTATCTGATTTTTTTTTGTACATTTTTAAATGAATGTTGTGTAAATTGTATATTCTCAAATTCCAAATTCTTAGTTTCTTAATTGAAAGAAATCCTGACGTGATACATAAAAATGGATATTATTTTGAAATAAGCATAGCAGATTTCTTACAAGTTACATAAATTCATGAAAACCCCAGATAAAAAGTTAAATTCTGTAGGCCTGTGTTATTTTTGTTTTAGAAGTGAAGTTTCCATTTAAATTTATTGTAACAGTATAATGTTTAATTGAATAAAATAATGTAAATCTAAGAAATTGCTGAGAAATTCCAAACGTGCACAGGGCAACGCAAAAATAAATAAATAAATAAATAAATAAAAAATTAATAAATAGATAAATAAATAAATAAAAATTAGCTTTCAGAAATTCTAAAAATTGTTCGTATATCTTAATTACAAGCTAAAGGAGGGTTTATTTCTATATTATTCTATATATAATAGTAATTTCAGCAAATATATTAAATTCCAATGCGATCTGATTTAAACTTTAAGATAGTTTATAAGACATGATAAAAAAATTATAAAAAAGAGTAGCGCGTCACAATTCGGGGAGGAGATGGGGATGGGCGTGAGCAAAATTAGGAAGTATAATAAGGTTATCTGTTTGAAACTTTACGATATTTTATAACACACAACATAAGTTTTAAAAATAAAGCCGCGTCAAAAATTATAGGGAGGGGCGGAGCGTGTTTTGCCTACACAAGGGGGGGGGCAACTTTTCTAAATTTTAACGATATCCGCCATGTTACATATCGTTACAAAGGGCTGTGACCACTTATTCCTGTTATGCATCACAGGTGTCACCCTCACATTTTGCGCCCCCCCCCCCCCGACACTACTCATGTGATATATCGTTGGAAAGGTCTGTGAACGCTTAATCATACTATGCAGGGAGGGGGGAGGATTTCTAAATTTTTCACATACCCCTCATGTGATACATCGTTGGAAAGGTCTGTGACCGCTTAATCCTATTATGCATCTCCGGTGTTCACCCCCACACTTTGCCCCTAAACGTGATTAGCTTTCACCATCAGGGGGCGCTTTCCTATCTCTGTTTCTATGGGTCGGATCACGACGGGGTATGGCTCATTCGACTCGACATCGATAGAGCTTTCTTATTTTAGTTCGTTTTTTCACCACCAGGGGGCACTTTCCTATCCCTGGTTCTATGGGCTGGATCACTACGGGGTATAGCTCATTCGACTCGACATCTATAGCCTTAACGTTTTCAGTGTCCGAGGTTCATATAGAACAGATTGCGCTACCTGGTGGTGGAAGATGGAACTTGAGCGTGCGCAGCACGACTGCTATACGGTGCCGAAGGCAGTGGGGACCCGTGTCGGAGGTTCGTTCGGTTAGATGTTTATACTATTCGATGTGCAAATTAAGGGATTATCCGGTGCCGAAGGCAGCGGGGAACCTGGTCGGAGGTTCGTTCGGTTCAAGGTTTATCTTATTCAAGGTTTTACAAGATTCGAGGCTCCGATGTAAATTAAGGGCCCGCTAGTGGGCGAAGCTAGCTAGTGCTAATAATAAAAGAGCGTGATATCACGTTTCATATCAAATGCAGCACTGACACGCTATGCACGTATTCCATTTTTATTCATTTCATGGATAAGTCAGTGATAATTTTTAACGGAGGATAACAAGTATTATAACAAGCCACATTTAGTATGTTGTTTTTAAGAGTGTATTTAGTTTAATTGAAAAATCTACTGGTATTTCTAGTTAACCCTTTAAACAATGACTGAAAGTAAAATGTAATTTTAAATTATTTCTCATGTTTAGATTATTTAAATTATGTTTAATCTATTTAAAAAAAAAGAAATGATATCTACAAAAACAACTTTTCAAAAGTAGAAAAAGCCAAGCGTAAAAAAAAAAAAAAAAAAAAAAAAAAAAAAAAAAAAAAAAAAAAAAGTTGTGGCTAAAAAATGGTGTGATATCAAATTTCCAAGCTATTATATTACTTATTTAACTTTTTCCCATTAAATAAGTTATCATATATATAAGTCGAGTGCCTACGTATATGTTAATAGAAATCGTTTTCTCCTGTACTAAATACATCCTAACGAGTTTCTGAAAATGCAATTTTTTTCAAATTATGCATGATGGGCTTGGCGGCCATCTTTCCATATTTCTAAGCATCCAAATTTCTAAAGTAAAAGAGTAATATGTTTGCACTGTAATATGTTTATAACAATTTCGAACTTCAGATTTTAACTACGGACAGATAAATTATATAAGACTGATATTTTGAGAAATTGATTTTTACTAGTTTGAAATTATTAATTACTCTAAAAAATAAATCATAAGATGAATCTTTAAGATAAGTCAACATTATCTTAAGACACAAATTTCAGAGCATACAAGTCTATAAATTAAACGCTTAAAACATTTGCTTAAATAATAATTTTGAACTTCGGATTTTAACTACGGATTTGAGTGTTTAGAATTTTGTGAATAATATGCAAAGATGGCCGCCAAGCCCATCATGCATAATTTGAAAAAAATTGCATTTTCAGAAACTCGTTAGGATGTATTTAGTACAGGAGAAAACGATTTCTATTAACATATACGTAGGCACTCGACTTATATATATGATAACTTATTTAATGGAAAAAAGTTAAATAAGTAATATAATAGCTTGGAAATTTGATATCACACCATTTTATAGCCACAACTTTTTTTTTTTTTTTTTTTTTTTTTTTTTTTTTTTACGCTTGGCTTTTTCTACTTTTGAAAAGGTTGTTTTTGTAGATATATTATTTCTCCTGTCAACATCCCTTTTTCGCAGAAAATACGAAACGCAGAACGACGAATGAGATAGCATATGAAAGGATTTTGAACAGGCTTCTGACATAGCACACTTAACGTTTCGTTAAAACATGTTTTTGATTAAAATTTGCTGAAAATTAAAAATTAAATCGGCATTGTTTTCTTAAAAGAAATGAAAGGTTTTCCTCAAATTATTGTTGCCAAAAAAATAAAATACCACATTATATGATGCTCAGCAATTATTATAAAAAACACCGCACGGGTTTATTTTATATTTATGATTAAAAAGCGACATTGAAATTGAAATGTTGAGATTTATATTTCTATGTCCCATGTTTTTCCCGAAGCGGATGACGTCATCCTCTAATGCAGTCAAAATATGATTGTTAATTTTTTTTTTCTCTAGCGTGCCTTTTGCAATCTTGGATCAGTTTTTACTCTAACTTTGATGGAATAAATTAGATAATATTTTGGATTGACTAAAAACTAAATGTTGTTTGCAGATATTTTTATCCTTACTTTTTCTTTAGAAGTTTAAACCTGCATCTAATAAATATTACATATTGATAAAAAATGGTACTTCTCTATTATCCCGTCGACCACTTTTCATAACAAAAAACTATCGCCAAATAAACGGGAGAACGTTGCCATTGGAATATCAAAATAAATAAATAAATGAAATCTAAGAATTTAAGGACGCAATTCTTATTTTAATTAATAAAGTAACTAATAAATAAGTAAAACATAATGAGAAATATACGCAAATGTCGAATTAAAAACCACTTGACGTAACAAACACGTATAATGCTTCTGACATTAAGTAAATTGGACTGCATTTTTGGCGTTTAATCTTACAGTTTGGCGATAGTTTTTTGTTATGAAAAGTGGTCGACGGGATAATAGAGAAGTACCTAAAAAATATTAGATTTCAGTGCGAAATCCTCGTACGGGTCCTCTGGTTCCTATGAAATATTAGTTTTACATTGTTTATTCTAGCATAAAATACAATCATTATTTCAAGATTTTTTTCTACCATAACACTATTTTTAATAACTTTAAATTTCCTGAAATCCTTTACTTTTGTGATTTTTTTTATTAAAAAGGGAAATCTTCTATCCTATAATTAAAAAAAAGCAATTGGTAACATGTAATGAAGGTATGCAATCAAGATGAAGAAATCAATGACGGCTCCAATTCTAATCTTTATAATTATGAATGCAAAAATCAGTAAAATTATGTCATGTTAACACAATCATATACATTTTTCTCTTTAGTTTTATCAATGTTAAAATGCACTTCAAGCTAAGCATAACGTCATTTTCACCGGCGCAAACTTTTCACACGTATTTCATATACCTTACATTAATGCTTAAACACCATGCACACAAATAAATATATTTTGTATTTAATTTTAGTGAAAAAATGGCATCAACAAAATTATAATGCATAATGATAAAATAAACCCAATGGACAATATTCACGTGACGTCACAATAAATATGAATGTTTATTCGCTTATAAAACACGCGGATAAGTATTTTTACCGAAATTTAACTTGCAAATTACCAAATTCGGCTTTAAAACCGCGTGCTTTTAATATTTATTATTTCTCTTTTATTCAACCGCAGAGTTTAGTAAACTCTGTGCTTCGCAACAGTAGGCGTTATCTGATAATGACGTCATTAGCAGAAGTAAAAGTTTAATTGAAAATTACGGTTAATTAATTAAATTTTCGAACAAACGAATGCATGATAACAAATCTGTGTCCAAATATCTTTCATTTAAAAAAAGAATGATGTAATTTGATGCAGTAGTTTGTTCTCACGGATTGTCGAAAGAAATCGCTTAGCGTTTTAAATATATAGATAGTAAAATAATTTTATGATTTAATGCCTACAACTACTATTTTATTGAACTGTCAAATAATTTTTATTACATCGTTTAACTTATATTATCGCCCGTTAAAGGATTATTCATTGATTCATCGGTTCATTTTATTTTGATAAATAAAATGAAATGCGAATTAGATCCACACATTTATGAAGTATGTAAGTTTGATAGACATGTTTGATGAAAATAGCTATTAATAAAAATAACACGTAAAAACCAGTCAAACAAAGTGCTAAAACTTAATTTGTCGATAACATTTAAAAGATATTCTAATAAGAAACAATTAGTGAAAATGACAATTATTTACAAATACTGTGTCATTTTCAATTAAAAAAAAAATTAAGTATGTAGGTGTTTTACCGAAATTGTATAGTTTGATTGAAATCTAAAACAAATATAATATTTCCGTATATCAACACAATTTCTGGATAATGATAACAAATAGACTGAAGATATATGATCTTTAACAAAGTTAAATAAGTAACTGCAGGGACAAAAAAGTACTTCATTTTCATAACTTCTAAACAATACATCACATACATTTGAAATGTGGTCGGTAAATACTCCAAGCATGGCATCACTACAGAGCCTAGCTTCTAGCAGTACAAACAACTACATCGATTGTGAAACGTCTGTGTTTTAATGTGTACATTATTTCACTGTGTCTGACTCACCCCAGCTCAAAGAAACACTACTAGCATAAAAAAGAAGTACCATACAGTGAAAGAACATCTGAAAACAAACTAAGCTTTGTGAATACAGTGTGTCACAAAAATGACTGATAAATTTTGAAAGTCAATTAAAAAATAAATAAATAAATAAATAAATAAATAAATAAATAAATAAAAAACCTTGAACGGGATTACTTCTACTTGAAATATATCGTTTTCGGTCTTATATTTGGAAAACCAGTGAATTTTATCCCACCAGTTTGCAAATTTAGTTAACATTTTCGCCAATAAGCAGCAAAGAAATTAAATCCGCCACGTCATTATTTGGTATTTTGCTACGCAATCTGTTAGTGAGTGCTTCTGAAAAAGTATACATTATTGAAAATGGTTTATTCGTTGGTACAGCGGATATTTCTTGTTTTGGAGTATCACCGCTATTTTGCGGCCACCTTTTAGCGAGCATGTTAACTAAATTTGCAAATTGGTGGGATAAAATTATCCCGGTTTCCCAAACAAAGACCGCAAACGATACATTTCTATCGCGTTCCGTTTTTTTTTTTAATTGTCTTTCCAAAATCCGTCAGTCTTTATTGAGACACATATAATCAGACAACACATGAAATATTTTTCAAATAATGGTGATGAACGATTAATTACTATCGTTTACAGAGCATCAATAAGATGTTACGGCAACATCAATGTATAAGAACCAGTCTTGTCTTATCTGAAAATGCACGTTGTTAAAGAATAAGGGTTTTGGCGGAATCCCTTTGCTTTTTTCGGAGGAAATTTCAGTTTATCAAAAAAAAAAAAAAAAAAAAAAAATCATCTGTTTTCTTTTATCTGAATAGATCTTGTTTTTTTTTACTTTTTCCTGAGTGCAAAATATAAATGATTATTTATTTGTACCAGAAAAAAATATAAAACGCGCACGAATGCAAGTAAATGCACGAGGGCGCAGAGTTGACAATTACTACTAAATAGAATAAAAGGGTTTCTATGATTATTAAAATATTGATGTTATATTTATACACGCTTCCGTAATAAAAAGCAAAATTAACATGACAAGTAAGGAAAAACGGCTGTCATAACAACTGAGGGTCAAATTTGACAGTAGAATCACTGGTAGACAAAATAAGCAGTAGATTTTTGTAATGTCCTAATCAAAGAATAACCGTATATAAAAAGATCGTAGCAAAAGTGCTTGTTGTACACACAAGGAATTAATGTGTAGCCATGTGCAGTCAAATTTCGAATGCATCAAGTTTCCTTATTTTGATTTCTCCTGTTCATAATGTTACTTCTTTTTTCAGATAAAATTTTAACAAATTTGTTTTTACTCGAAATTGATAAAAACAAATTACACCAGTTTACATCATAATATATCTATTAAATAGATTTTAGTTCATAATGGAATAAACAAATATTCGTACTAGGAAGAATTCTCACTTACTAATGGCATTTGGATGTGCAACAAGTGATGAATACAGAGAGTGGCCAGAGTGTGGGAGGAAATTCCCACACGGAACATCGAAATGTTCCTTCTAGAAAATTTGAGTCTTTATGCATATTATTAATGTTCAAAATGTGTTAATTCTCCTCCCACCCCGAAAACACAGAAATCCCTTTATCAGAAAAATGGTCTGAAGTCAGCAGTGGGTGCAACATTAGAAAACGACGCATAAACATGACAACAAAAAAATATATTCAACAAGAGCATGTGCTTATTGTCAAACAAAAAATGTATCTAATCTACAGCAATAATAATATTATAATACATACATACATACAATATATACAATAATCCAACATGGAGTGAAAATTTAACCAGAGCCAGGAATCGAACCTGGGTCCACAGTGTTCCGGGCTGTCGCTCTAACCACTGAGCCACTCCGGTTAGAGCTGTGGACCCAGGTCCGATTCCTGGCTTTGGCTAATTTTTCACTCCATGTTGGATTATTGTATTTATTGTATGTATGTCTGTATTATAATAATTGTATATATTTAAAAGGTGAATGCAGGTGTTTCTTATGTGTGTTTTAATCTATAGCAATAACGTTTGACAAATAAAAGACGATTAATTCAGTGCGGATTGATAATGTAGGTCATTGTGAGAAACAACTGCGAAAATTGTGAACATGAAAAAGAATTTTGCACACTTACATGGAAACAATATGAATATTTTTCCTATGTGAATATATTTATGTGGATTTATAATACATCTAATATAAAATAATTTTCAAGTAAATAATATTTATTTAAAATTTATTAATAAAACTTGTGTAATCTTTAATTAAAGATAACATTTCAGGTTGTTTTGAAAGAATATTTATTCTTAATAAATTGAAAATTTGAAAAACATTCTTTGAAGATAACTTTTTTACAGGCAGATAAAATATCTTAGAATTAATTAATTTTAATTGCTCTTAGCAAAGAAAATTAATTAATTTTCAGCAAGTTTTGAATAATGAATATGAAAAATAAGAAAACATGTTTACCATAGAATTTTAAGAAGATAACGAAATTTTGAAATATTGATTGTTTAGCGCAATTTTCATCATAGAATTCATTTTCTTTAGAATTACTCTTAAAATACATTTTTAAACAAGTTTTTTTATAATGACTTAAGAAATTTAGCTTTTGCAGTTTAAAAATTCTTAATTTCCGTCATTAAGATGTACGGTAGGTGCCCCTGTTATGGACAGGACCCCTGTTATGGCCATGTTCCTGATTTTGGAACATGGAACACAAAATCAAACCAATAATCCACCCACCTATTAAACGTGAACTAACGAAAAAATTTTCTAGATGGTATGATCAGCCATGAAGGACCTTCCTGGTGTATCATGTGATCAGTTACCATTCAATTAGGTTGTGGAATTTGACGCCAATTTCCTATTTTATGTTTTTGGTGTGATCGCTTCTTGTTTTGATCGGGAAATTTTTATTATATGTCTAGAATTAAATAAATTTACATTATATCTAATAATAACTTATAAATGTCTAGTAATTTTGACCAGGGTGTAATCAACCAAGGGCGAGAGGGGGCCAACCCCCTCCTAAATTTGAGAGAAAAGGGCTTTTTGAAGAGATCCTGGGGGTTTTCCGAGAAGTTTTAGGGATTTTTTGTAGGGTGCCCCCAAAAGTGGAAAATGAGGGGGAATTTATATTTGGGGACCCCCCTCCTGCAAAAAAATAACCAAAATTTCCCGGAAATTCTTTAAAATTCCTTCAAAAAGACTTTTTCTCTCAAATTTAGGGAGGGGTGGACCCCTCTCACCCTTGGTTGGCCCCGCCCATGATAAAAATTACTAGACATAAGTTATTACTAGATATAATCTAAATTTATTTAATGGTAGACATAAAATAAAAGAAATGTGAAAATTTTAAAAAAAACTGAAAATTGAAATATTTGTCGTTTTTTTCAAAATTTTGACCACTTTTGCGGCGGTAATAGAAATGATTTCAGCATAATAAAATTTTATTGGAATATTACTAACATGTTGACGTAGCTGTTGCATTCTATTATAAATTGTATTGTTATCGTTGGATAATTATTTTGTTTTTTCGAAAAAATATTTTTTTTTGCGATTTATCGAAACTTTGGCCCCTTTGCGGCGGTAAAAGATATTAACCATTTGGTGTAGTATTTTGCGAATTTATTTCTTATTACCAATGGCAACTTTCCCGCACTATTACGTTTCGATTATATAATTTTTTGACCCACCCTAATGGCCATCCATGTGGCTATATGAAGTGCACCATGCAAGCCTAAAATAAAGTCATTTTTATTTGTTCCAATTGCAATAAGTAATTTGTTTTAACAAATTTGTTAAACTATAAATGGATTTCACATTTATTCTAAATAAAAACTTAAATTATATTGTCAATTTTGAAAACAACTTCATTTTTGATGAAAAATACTGTTTCAAATTTACTTTTGAATAAAAAAAAATATTATTGAGTATCATGTTTAATATTTTAGAGCAAAATTATTTAATTTAGCAGAAAAGCATTTTTAAATTAAAGAAAATAACGATTTGTGAAACATTGAACAATGGTGGCCATATCACGTGCACATGTTCCTGATATGGCCACTTGGAAGATATTTGGAATACCGTTTTTATTGGACTAGTAAAATTATTTTCATGGGGAATGCAATATTTTTTTATGAAAGTCCATTATCCTGGTAAAATTTAAAAAAAAGTAAATAAAACGGTTTTTATTTTTTTCAAATGACGGCAGTGAAAATTCTTAAACTTTAGCATGGCCATAACAGGTACAACTACCTTATGAAAATTTCTGAATAATTCTTATTTCTTTAAAGATGAAATTGTAAATTCTACCTATGTTACACCTCATTTTATCGCCTTATGTTTAATTCAACTATGGAAGACTGCACGGAAAGTACCACGACTACAAAGAACCAAAAAATGAAAATATATATCTTCAATCAATGTCGTGGATAAAAATAACCGTTATAATACATTTAGAGTTGCAAAAATCCGGTTTATTCCCGGGTTTATTTCCAATAGACCCGGTTTATTTCCAGGTTTATTCCCAAAAGACCTGGTTTATTCCCATAAAACCCGGTTTATTCCCAGATTTAAACCGGTTTTTTCTAGCCTTTGCAACTCTAAATACATTATCTAATCAATTGGTATTTATCCATATAAATATATTTGTTATACTCAAATTTCCACACATCGCCAACTTTACCTTCTTGTTCATGCGTCCAGTGGCTGTCGAAATAGACAAAGTTTGTGAATTTGAGTTTTGTAAGACTAAAGAATTATATTTTTTCAAACAGGTAAAGTTAATTAAGTTGTAAGTTAATAATTATTAATTTCGAATATTAGGAAAATTAGCATTCCAGAAATTATTTAAATAATAAAATTTATTTACATAAAAATTACAAAGTGTATAGAATACAAGATTAAAGAAAATAAATAAAAATATATTTTAAATATTCTGAATTTCTCGTAAACAATTAATTCCAGAATATTACTATTACCTTTGATTTCTCAATTCCTTAATAAATGAAATTATAATTAAACTAGCATTGCCAAGGACTTAAATACTTCTAAAATCAATTTTGAATGATTTTATATATTTAAGCGAAAATCTTTGTAAACGATCCTTATGCTGCGGCCGCACTGTCTTCGGTATAGTGTACACCCTGGAAATTGTATGATTTTATATTTACAAATGAGAATCTATCCGAACAATCCTAGTGTTGGGGGCCCTGCTGTCTTTAGCACCGTACAACAGCAGCCACCCGAGTACTCACGTTATGAACAAAAATTTTGTATATTTATATATTTTTTAAATATTTCTAATCTTCCCAATACATTTCGAAATTTTTATACTTCATGTAAATTGAGTGTCCAAATAACGTGTAAAAACACTTCGTTAAAATAGTGACATTTAGTTACTTTTAACCTGGAAAGTGATGTGACTAAGCGCGATGTAACTTCCAGTCGCGGATGTTTTATTGAAAGGGTTAATATTCATATTTTCGGAACAGGATAACACGGGCAAGAAGAAGGTACACGTTTTAAGCGGGTATTTTGTGTTTTTCCGTATCTCTAACAGTGAAGCTGATGCGGGATTCAAGAAACGAGAGAAAAGAGGCACGAAAATAGACGATTTGAAAATAATTTTTTGAAAGGGTATTATTGATATTTTTTAAACGAATTGCAAAGTTAGAATGAAAAGTGTACGTAGATGAAGTTTGGTGTCTTTATTTTTTTCCGTATTTCAAAAAGCCGCCTACTACAAAAAGTAGATATCTGAAATGTGCCAAAAATGGAAATGAAGATGTCTAACTTTGTGATCAGACATCCCAAGAAGCAATTTTTGTTGGACCATCGTCGAAAGTTTGGGAAAACCGTTGGGAAATGGTAGGATTGGGAATGGTACGGTTTAAAAAATGGTTGGGCATTGGTAGGTGCAGAAATTCCTTTAATGTGGAGCGAATCTGAGCAAGATTTTAAGCAGCGAACGGTTTGGCTACCGTTGGGACTTTGATGGTGAATGGTTCGTTTTTACTGGTATGGCAAGTCGGACATTTCTTACTGTGGGTCAACATTGAATGACACTTAGCCAGCATTTTGCCAACGTTGGCCCAACCATTTTGTGTTACTTGGTATTCAAAGATATAGGATTATACATGCAAGGCCAATGTGGGCAAAAGAACTTAAATAACTCCACGTGGAATTATTATTTTAGATTAGAGCAAATACGACATTCTCAGGCAAAGGACTAAAGTTCCGAATACACATTTTTTCTATCTTTTGAAACTTCAATCTACCCCATTGACCATGGTAACATCATCTTTTTGATGGGTTCAGAGTAATCAGTGTTATCCACTTCTAGCTATCGCTATGCATAAATTAGTATCATTTCTTGTTAGGGACTGGTGTTGTAATGTCTTATTGTTTAGTTTCATAGCTTATGTGAAGTGTCGTGTTTTTCTTATGAGTCCGGACCCCACATCTATGTGCTTTAAGGTGTCATGAATCAGGTTGTAAATCTTTATCATTGTCTATTGATTTTAATGTTTAGAACTCCTAATGATAAATATATTTTTAATCGTGCATAAAAATAGATATTTATTCAAGTAGGAATTAAAAACTTCTTCGCGGAATGAGCTACCATTTCGGATTCGCATGTTTGAAACGCATAAAAATCGACCTATGTTAAACTTTTCACAGGTTTCAACTAATATTTGTTTCCAAAAAACATATTTTTTATAATTAACTCTGGTAAAATTCTGAATTGTATGTTAAACGTTTCAAATATACCAATCGAAGTTTACATCACATTCCGTAAAGTAGTTTTTGAGTAATGCTTAAGAAACTTCCTGCTTTGCAATTTGTTTTGCAAGAATTACAAAGTAATTTAACAGTAAGATTTCCAAACGTTAATCCATAGTTATTCGTAAATTAAAGTATTAGTACAGAAAGAGTATTCACTAAATGAATACTCTTTCTGTATACTACGGTTTAATTCACCGAAAGAATTAGTATGCTTTGAAAGTCAGGTGCTTGTATCGGAAATTTAAGAGTTTGTTACAATTACAGTATAGTGATGATATCCTAAGATTATATTTTTAAAAGCCTTTCCGAACGAACGGCTAATTCTGAATTATTATGAGATAATTTGGTGATTAAAATATATGGAGTGTTTCTTTCTATTGGCTGCCTGTACGTTCATTAAATAATTAAATTATAAGAGATAATATCGTAGTGTATATTAGAAAATAACCGTTATAAAATATATTAAAGGAAAATACATTTATTCAAAAAATAAGAAGTTCACACATACTTTTCACATTACACATAAGACTTCTTTTATTGCATAATATTTCTTTAGACGAAGTTAAATTACGATTTTGTTAAAAATTACGATTTTGTTTCTTGAAAGTTGTAAAAATTTCAATAATGTATCACATATTTCTTAGTCAATTAGATAAAATGAAATAAGTTTTTAAAGTGCTTACAGTGACGTTTTAAAGTGTGTTGAAAAAAAGTGATATTTTGAAATTTCTTGAAAAGATACCGCTGCCACAACTGCGGCGGTATTTTGTCCGACATATTGTTTCACACACAATCTAAATAAATCAGCATTCAAATAAAGCACACGTATTTTCAATGATCAAATAACAAGAAAGAAATACCTTGCTTCAAGCATAGATTATGAAACAATTTCCAACACATTCAGAATACCGTAACAAAAATTCACCGTTTAATATGGTGAAAGGTATTGTATAAAGGTATTGTAAAAATTAAGCTCTCCAGATGAATATAAATGCAAATTTAAACAGATTTTTTCCTAAACATCATGAATAACGCAATCTTTATATGTTTAAATTTAATTAACAATACCATTTTAAATGAAAGTGTAATTACTTCATAAAGTGATAAAAACATAACACAAAAGGCTTAAAAATACCTTTTAATATATAGATGACATATGCTTCATGCGCTTCAAGATCAAAATGATAAGTAAACTTTTTTAGCAAAGTTTTTGAAAACGATAAACACAAATCACGAGGTCACATGTATAATGTAAGCAGGTGCTTAAATTGGTCAAACTGGAAAGCGTAAATGTTATTATTTTACTACTTTTTTAATCTGTAAAACATCGCGTGCCAAATTTTAGGTAATTCAAAAGAAGCTGATTATTTGCATATGTTCTTGTTTCGCAAATATATTTCTATTGATTCACGGATAATGGATGGGAGATAAACTCTGTCCTATTTCGTATCAAATATGAAACTTTGCGAAAACAGTTCTTTTACCATTTTTATCTTGAAGAAGTCGCCGTTAGAGCGCATGAAACGTATGTCATCTACATATTAAAATGTATTTTTAAGTCTTTTGTGTTATGTTTTTATCATTTTAAGTAGTAATTAAACTTTAATATAAAGTTAATAAGTGATTTTATTATATTATTTGTAATGTCCTTTTAGTTTAACATATCTGTTCTGATTAATTAATATATTTATTAATAAAAATATAAAACTTCATTTAATAAGTTTCGTTGGATTTGTGTTAAGTATTCGGTGTCCACGAGCTCTGACAAGAAAAATTAAGTCTTTTAGTAGTGATCAAGACGAAAAATATTTGCGATAGAACTAAATTTTAAAATTCTTTTGAGTAATAAGTAATAAATGACTGAGTAATATATGTATTTTTAATTCTGCAATAATAAAACTCAATTTAAAAGTTTAAAACATACAAAATGCATCTCAAAATAAAGATGGTAATTTTTATTTCAAATATCTTACATTATATTTTCTTGAGGTTTAATGGGTAACTATAAACGACATTAGAACACATGCTGCTTTCCAAACATATAGTTTTAATATATTTCAAAATTTTATTATGTGAAAACATAATTCTTAATTGATATCCTTTATATAAATTATGTTTTGTTTTGTATAGTGTACAATCTGAAAAAGTATATTTAAAAAAAAAATGCATTGGTGTTTTTAATAAAAAACGATTTGAACCACCTACTTTACGTCGCGTCGCCAGGCACAATTTTCTACAATTCAGGTAGCCTAAGTTGGATCCTCTGCCTTCATTAACGTAAGTTCATTTAATAAATTAATACGCTTAAATTTTTGATTACGTACTAGTTCTGGTTTTTATATTCACTCGTATCCCAATTTCCAAAAAAAAAAAAATGTCTTTCAGATATATTTCTCCTGAAAGTATCATAGTATAAGTGAGTTTTGAGCAGAGAGTTTTGTTTTCAAAAAATGGTGCGAATAGCATACAAAATAGTCGCTGGTACCACATATGTCCCAACACCGTAATTAGAAATTACGGAGTTGGGACATAAGCATTTTAGCATTTTTTTTCTAAAAAAGACATATTTTAAATTTCACCAATTAAAATACATCTTTGATAATATTTTTTAAATTGAAAAAAATATATATATTACTCTGCCAACACAAATTGTATTCATATATATTTAAAATTTCTAAATACAGGAAACTAATAGCAGAGAGTTTTGCTTCCAAAAAGTGGTGCAAATAGCATACAAAATAGTCGCTGGGACGACATATGTCCCAACTCCGTAATCAAAGATTTAGGAGGATGATTTTAGCATTTTTTTTCTAAAAAAGACATATTTTAAATTGTACGAATTAAAATACATCTTTGATGATAATTTTTAAATTTATAAAAATATTTTTTTTATTACTCTGCCAACACAAATTGTATTCATATATATTTAAAATTTCTAAATACAGAATTTAATATATTGAAGCTTCATATATATTATAACATGAAAACCGACTTATTCCCTTAAGAATGTGCTGCATAATAACGTATATCCAGCTTCTTTTCAACCATGCAAATCCTTTTTAACAGCCTTGGAAAATATTCTTTAAAAATAACTATACTTGTTTCTTTTGTGTATCTGTCTCAACGTATATTATATTTTTACATATATAAACTTCTGAATAAAGAATTAAATACTTTTAAATTTTATGCATATTATAACATAAAATACAGAAATATTCATTCAAGGATATTCTGTGTGATAATAAATATTCAATTTCTTTTCATACATCAAATTCTTTTTTAACAAGTTTAGGAAAATACTGTACACTGGCAGCACTTTTTAAGTAAAAACGTGGCACCCGTAATTTAAAACTCATATATAAAATATGTGCTATGAAACACAATAGCGATATGGAAAATATCATGATAATGTTTGTTAGTGAAGCATATTTGGCGAATTTGCATTGTATTTAAATATTTCATATTCTCTGGAGATTTCACATTCCATTTGAAAATTTCTAGTAAAAAATGTGAGAATTTATTTAAAAAAAAATTTATTTGTCCATCTTTGTTACATAATCTGAAATACATACAATTCAAAAGATAATCCAAGGAATTTTTATTCAGTATTTATATTTAAAAGCCTTTTATTTATTTTGTAAACTTTCGAACTGAAAGAAATTGTATTTCCAGATTCGTTTTTTTTTTTTGATGCCATAAAAATTTTTCTATATTGAAAAAAAGACCTATATAAGATGTTTAAAAATAATGCTATCAATTATGCAGTTAAAGAAAGTGCCCCCTGGTGGTGAAAAAGGAACTAAAATCGGTAAGATCTATCGATGTCGAGTCGAAAGAGCCATACCCCATCGTGATCCGGCCCTTACAAACAGAGATAGGAAAGTGCCCCCTGGAAGTGAAACTTGGAACTAAAATCGATATGTCCTGTTAAATTTAAATTTAATCTAAATTGCTGATTTTTGAACAATTAAAAATATGCTGCATAATTTATTCTGTGACATTTTGAGAGCATCAGAAGTTCTTATTGAATAACTATCCGTTTTAACAAAAAATAATTATCAACAAAACGCAATTCTCATAAATTCGGTTTTCCAATGTCAAATTTTATTTTAAATTGTATGCATTTTTGATGACGCAATGAAATGTAAAACACATTCATTTCATATTTTACCCCCCCATAGCCATTAGATCAACATCTGATATTTATTGCCCTTCCCAGCTGGTTTTTAGGGTTTCGTTTATCTCACGAAACCCTATTACTCCCGCTCCGTTGTCTGTCTGTCACAGAGCCATTCTCAAAAACTATGTAACTTACAGAGTTGAAACTTTGTGTATATAGCCGAATACCACCTATGAAGAGCTCAAAATATTAAAATTTGAAAAATTCGTATTATTTTAATAAATAGAGATAAAAAACCAAAATTCTAACAGCCTTTCCCTATTAATTTTTTTTCGTTATAGCAGATGCCAAAAATGAAAAATCCACGATGAAATTCTTTCCACAATAATTAATTTTCTATGAGACGATTTCCACGTGAAAAATGAAAATGAAATAAAAAGTTTCACCAAATGAAAAAACAAAACAAAAATGAAATAAAATTGATCGACGTCATAGTGGTAATAAAACGGAAAATGTCTAAGATTTCTCAATAATAAAAGGAGTATGAGTATGCGTGTATGTACACAAAGCAGATTAATATCACATCATTATAGAATTAAAAAGAATATCTGACGTCATATTGAAAGTTTACCACCGAATTTTTGAGATGTTTTAGAATAATACAAAGCGAGTATCAATATGAGTAGTAGAGAATAGTAAATATATGAGTTTGAGAAACATATTGAATCTTGATAAAAATCCGATTATGGAAATATTCGCATATTTTTACATTTTGAAGGTGTAGAATTTGTTTAATTTTGAAATTATTTTTTTTAAATATCGCATTTAGTCCGCACACTGAGCTCCAAATATGTATAGAGCTCAATGAGTCCGCATGACGGATATTATTATGACAGAATGTAATAGCGGGCTGGTTTGGATATTCGAAAAAACGAAAAAATAGACCGGTAAATCTTTACTTTATAAAAAACATGACGTTTTTTTTTCTTTTGTTAAATGGAATTTATTTGAAATTATTAAAGAAAGGATAAAGTGTTTTGAAAGGAATATTAAACGAAACCCTTTGAGCGATCTTCGATCACACCTACCCACTTGTTTATCAATTGGCTTGACACTAGATAATTTTATGCGTTTGAAAGCATATACAGAGATGAATTTAATGGTTATTTTAAAAAAATAGAAATGATGCGGAATAGTAATCTTTTTTAATGAAATGCATTTTAATTATTTGCATTTTAACTACAGTTAAAATGCATTTTTTACATTTTTTTAAAAAAGTTAACTCAGATTTTTTCTTTAATTCAAACATGAAAATTTATAATCGATTTTCCCCCCACTTCTTGATAAAATATAAAAGTTATATACACAGGTGATTAAATAACAAAACTTTGTATGAATCACCATAAAATAAAAATAAAAACACGCAGCACGTTTCGGGGTGGAAATTTTTAACAATCCGCCAGAGTAAACACGTGTCCGTAAGAATATATGGTTACAAATGAACAGAAAGGACAGAAAGGCAAGTTTACAAAGAATGCGACAGGTGGCGCTAGCTGAAAGGAAAATACCAATCATACAGACTGAACTATGCAACAGATGTAAGTTTATATAGAAATATTACATTTCAATCACTTAGAATTTTTTTTAACTTAGTTTTGACTAAAATAATTTCCCATTCTATTATTATATTTATTGAAAATGAGTGTAAATATCAGTTTAATCTTGTAACTCCCTATAATTCTTAATTCTTGGATGCGGAATAAGTTAAAGTTTTTACTGCTGTGGATCAAGGGTGACGTGATACTTCAAATAATGGAAAAGATTATTTGCTGCAGACAGTGACATTAAATAAAGAAAGAGTTATATAATTCCTTAATTTTCGGATATCAAAGCTTAAGTAAATATAAATCATATATAATTAAGTTTATTCAGTTTATAGAAAGGGAAATAATGATAAAAGAACAGTTGAATAACATAAATATTTTGGAACTTCTTTTGCAACATCCTTTTAATAAATATATTTATTTTAAAAAGTGGTTCAATACACCTAAGACTACTTTTATTTTCCGAATAAAAATGTATTGGCAGATATTCAGAATGAAAATGTATAGTAAATTTGCGATCTCTCATTATAACAAAACTCGTGTTTACTTGTCTAAAAGACGCCTGCGCGAACTTTTAAAAGCGAGTTTTGTAATGTGTGTTAATGGTTTGAGCCGACACTTTCAATCTGAGGATGCACCATCTACGTATGTCACAACTCTATAAATAAATATACTCTAAACCTCTCTAGTTTTCTTTTGAAATGTATAACGTAAAATTATGTTGTTTCAGGAATAGAATTTTACTGAATTCAATAATGTCTTAAAAAATGTATAATTCTTGTATTCGAATACACAAAACTAATAAAGAATTTTTATTTAATATGGTGCCTTAAATCTTCCTTTTTTTAAAGATATGTTTTTGCGATACCTACGTAAATCCTCAGGATGTTTTTGTTTTTTAACAAAACGCTTCTCAAATAGATTGAAATATTTTGTCTTAAACACAGTCTAATAATATTCATTATTTTGCAATTACACAAATTTAAGACTGGTAAAATTGATAATTTAATACTTTAATTTCGTTTAATTATTATGCTTTGATGTGCAACAAATTAAATTCTTGTTACAATCGATCAAACATAATATAATATCCCCAGGAATGGAAAAGATTATTTGTCGCAGACAGCGAAACTAATTAAAGAAAGATATGTATCAACCCTCGCACTTCAAAGTTTTCTTTACGTCGTAACTGAAGTAAACATAAATCATATGTAGTTAATTTCTTTAATTAATAATGCAGGAAAAATTCTATTTCAATAAATTAAATATATGCATCACAGGAAAATTATAATTTCATTTATTATGAAAGATAGTTTGAATTAATCGTAAATCATATCGTCTATAATAATTTATAAATATTTGCAATGGGTACATTTATTTATGTTCATCATTATAAGATATTTTTGAAATATCAAAATATTAATAATTTAATTTTTTATTATCAAATAGCTAATTTTGCAATTGAATCCCTATAATCAAGCGTGCTTTTCTGGTTTGTTCAAGTGAATTCATCCAAGATGAACTTAATTTTATCAGAGATATCGCCATTGACTATGGTTTCCCCGCTCATCACGTACAGAAAATTATAGAAAAATTCAATGGCCATTTAATTCAGCATCCTGTCCCTAGCAATAATAAACCAACCTATCGTAAATTCCAATATATACCTATTATATTTGAAAGGATTAAAAGGGCCCTCCGTAAATACAATATCCATCTTATTGCTGTCCCTCCCAGAAAATTGGTTGACTTAGTTTCATGTAAATTAGATCCTATCCCCCCTGATCAATTCGCAGGTGTTTATGAAATCCCCATTAGCTTAAATAATAATAGTATAATTTTTTACATTGGTATGACTAAAAGAAAGTTTTTGGAAAGGTTAAAAGAGCATAAAAACGACATAAAATTTGGAAAGTTATCCACTGCACTCTCCCGGTTTTACGCTAAAAATAATGGTACTGTAATTAATTTCGATAAAGCAAGAATTATCCATAGGTTCAATAACCCATTTAAAGCCGCCATTAGGGAATCATTGGAAATTAAAATTAGAAAAGATTGTATTTGTAATGATAACTTTTCTTTCAACATACCTAGTTTATGGGATACATTTTTAACCCCTTGGTAATTCATTGTTTTGTTTTTCGCTCTTTGGCAACAGAGAGCGCCCGCTTATTTTATTTAAAATTTTTCCATACTGCTGATTTCAATTTTCTCGTGTCGAAAATTAAAAGATCAGTAGTCGTTTGTGTTGTTCCTCTTCCCCGATGATGGCTTTAAGTTTAAAGCCGAAACATGTAGGATTTTAGCTCTTTTATGAGTTTAAAACAATTTTTACACTGATTTTAGCAACTAATAAGCACAATTTGTGCAATTTATATTTTTAAAATAGCTAATTTTGTTTCGCAAAAATGTGTAATGATAGTTTTTTACATTTAAGATCGGAAACAATACAAATTAAAAAAACTCTATTAGTGTATATCAAGTTGAGGATAATTTTTAGAAGATATAAATACAATATTCGTGATTGTTACGTTAAACTAATTATATAGATTGTGAAATTTTATGTCACTAGAAAGATATTTTTCTAGTTTCAAACTAACACTCCTATTTCCTACAGCTTCGTTTTATAATCTAGTCTATTTGCCAGTAAATTTTGCTACAAATTACAAAGGACAGATGGTTATATAATCTTTATAATTTAGTTTTGTTATTCCTTGTTAAAAGTAAATTATTAAATAATTACTTATATATGTATATATATATATTACAAAATTTAAAATTTGTTCCACCAATGTTAACATTAGTCTATATAAATTTTCCTTTTAATAAAATTCCATATTTATACCGGCTTATTAAATTAAAACCTATTCTTAAACTAATCTATCAATCTCCATATGTAAAGGTGTAAGATCTTAATCTACCTAATAATATTCATTCCAAATTGCTTAAATCTAAAATTGGCGCTAACTATTTATATTCCTTAAATAAAACCGCTTATATCATTTAAATCCCTACTAAATTTCAGAATTATTTTCCGTATGTATCAAAATGCCTCTAAAGTCTTTACTTAACTGCTAAAATGTCATAACTTCTAAATTATCTCGTTCTGAAAAACCTATTTACTTAAATTCATTCTTTTAATAAAGCATCAAAATGTTTCTTATAATATTTCAATGCTTTAATATTCTTTAATTATTCCGCATCAATAAATTCATTTTTTTTCTTTACTATTTCGCACTCTAAAAGCATCGTCTGAAATCTATTTTTAGCAACACTCTCGACTCAGAGCGCCGTGTTTTTTACATGACGTGAACCTGGGTAGAGGCTTTATAATAGTCCAGACGCTCTTTTCCTGCCCGGAAGTCAATTTACTTCAAAATTAATACACCGGAACTGTTAAATAAGTCCCTTTTAAATCGTTTATGATTGGTGTAAAAGAATCAGACGACCTTAGAAGTCATTTTGCGCGTGATGACTGAAATGCAAAATCAACAGAGAGTTAGACAGTGTGTTACGATTCTGAAGAACGGGGACGGACGTGGGAAAGCATTGGAATGTTATCGTCGAAGAATAATTAATTGATGTATTTTTCAGTCCAGAGAAATGAAATTTATCAATAGCTAACGCAAGCATTTTCCCGGAGTTGGATATGTTTGAATAAAAATAATGTGGTTTTCTTATTTGTGTTTCTTAAATCTATCTACACTACTCGGCTGCTGAGATGAATATTAAATTACGACTGTATTTAAAGTAAGAGTTTGCTAGATATTTCTTCCATTTGTGACAAAATATCAAAAAGCATTTTCTATTGATACACTTTTTTATCTCCAAAATTAGGTCCATTTTTGGCAAAAAATTTTAAGTTAATTAAATTTAAAATAAATATGTCCATTACTGCACTATTTGCAATTAGTTGTGTATTTATTTTTTACTATTTTTATTACACGAGTTGTAATTATCCAACTGAGTCAAAAAGTGTCCATTCCAGGATTGGTACAAGGGATGTTTTGGCCTATGATACCAATGCTCTACCAACTGAGTTATACTGACAAATCCGAAGGATACAATTCAGATAGAGAAATTTGTTGATTCTGACATTTGGTCTGATATCTGAATCAGCTCAACAGAATAAATAGCAGGTAATGGAACTCCATAAAACGTTGGATACATAATTATACTTTATTAAATTTAACACAATTATTTTAATTGATAAATGATTAATTTGCTTAGAAAGTGAAATAAAGCAACTACTTAGCTCAAAATTTTGCACTTGTGATGCCTGTGAAAATATTTCATCTAAAACCTTAGAAAACAATTTTTGTTCTTAGAGGAAATTAAAAAACATTCGATAAGTAGATTGTAAATTCAAAATACTGCAATATTGTAAGCGTTTAATTTGTATCAATTTATTATTTAAAGAATATGGTCTGTTTTTCGAAGATGGCTCTAACATATATTTTTAGCACATGGAAGTATTATTGTAATATGTTTATCCTTTTTAATCATTCATAAGAAAAAATATGATTATTAATTATGTATTATTAATTTTATATTGTTACATTACTAAAGCAAACTGTCATATTATATTTGTTTTGATCTAAATTAAATTATAAAAGTGAAGTACTTTTATGATAAACTAAAATTTTCTCTGACAATGATAAAAACCCTCTAGAAAATCAAAATAACAAATAATGCGATCGTTTTGGATATTTATATTGGCTTGAATTATTTCGTTGTATCATAACAGGAATGAGTTCTGTTCCTAAAATTACCTTTATAACTCCGTGAGAAGTTACAGCTGCTGAGGTAAATTGGAAAATTAGTCAATGGTAAAACATTCCTAAGGCTTTTAATGTACTTCTGCAATGGCTGAATTATTCGCGTTTCAATTTATTGAAACAACTTATATTACAGAATTTCAATCATGCTCATTTGCATATATTTGAAACTGTATATTATGTCCAAAGCATGTTATGTTAAAACTCAAATTTGCATTTAAAGCATGTTTAGTATCAAGTCATTGGTACTTCATTATGTATTCAGCATCTCGATTAGTGAATACCTCGCGTTAGAAAACACCTCTTTTAATTCACAACAAATAGGCATTTTCATATTTTTAACTCGGAAAAGTGGACACCTCCGAATAGCGAACAGATTACACAGCCCCGCTATTGAGAGATTTTACTATATATATGCATATATGCGTGTGCGTGCGAGTGTGTGTGTGTGTGTGATATATCAATGAAATATATATGTATCCTTATATACAGTGTGTCCCAAAAAAATTGACCTCGGCTTTTATTCCTTAAATATTGATCATAGACATATATTATAATTTACGAAATTACGTAAATAAAGGTAAAAAAAAAGTATGAAATCTATTAAAATTTTCGGGGTCTTAAATTTGAAGAAATTTAAAATTTAAAATTTTTGCAGCCCACGTACAAAGAATTTCCCTTTGAGTAAAATGTGCCCCATGTGATATTAATGTGCTTATATATATATATATATGTAATAATAAAAAAGTTTCGCCATTTTTCTTTAGTTAAATTATTCCAAATTCTTACAATTCTAAATTTTCCCTCTCTTTTAAAATATCTCTTAAATCTATTTTATATTTTATTCCATTACTTAATCAAAAAATTCTTTTATTTATCATTCTAAAAATCTTAATCTGTTAAAAGCTACACGTATTTATTAAAACCTTATTCTCTTAAATTGCAACACTGCCTCTAAAACGCACCTGCCTAATTTCTTCTTTTGAGACATTGAATTTTTATTCTTTGGAACTTTTGTAATACCATTTTTATTTCTATTTAATTATCATTCGGCATCCCAGGATGCCTGGCGTTTTCGCGCCCAAAGGCTTTTTTACCTTTTTAAATTGCCGCTTCTGATAAAGAGTTTTGGTCATACGTCAGAGACACACCCTCGTGGCCTCATTTTTTCATCCATTAGCAAGCAGGCCCGCCTTTTCTGCCCCCCTTGTTTCCCGCCGAACATGGCTGTAAGTGGACTAGCATTTCGCGCGTTTGTAACTTTGAGCAGAAATCTCGGAATATTTATACTGTTACATTGTCTTCGGACACAGATTTTTGTACGTTTTTCTTCTGTCAACTAGGCCCTGTCACTAGGGGGTCAAAATACGTATTCATCGGTAGAGAGTCTTCAAAAAAACATAGCTTTGTGCTGTCATCTAATGTTTTAAATATCTTCGAGTTTTTGATGAGATTTAGTGGAGTTGTTACATCAACGTCATCTAATAAACAGTTGTCTCGGCAATACCATGTGTCTTTCTTGAGTGGGAAACTGCCTGGATTCATTTACTTAGCCTGTTCTCCGGTTCATGAGACTGCCTCTAAGAAATATAATTCGTCATCATATAGCATGGAACAGCGTTAGTAATTTGTGGCGTGGAATAATAGTGCTATGATCTGGTGTAAATTTATAGAGATCGTGGCTGGCCTGTCAACGGTTGCTGGATCTAGAAATTTTTATATCATATATATATATAATGTTATGAATTTTGTATATATTTGTAAATATTTCATTTATTTTATTTTATTATTGTAAAAATTGCAGCATTATTTAAGTATTTCCTATTGAGCATCATGTAACTCTATGCAAAAGGTCTCAGGTGCTTTTCAAGAAAAACAACCTTACACCCTCATTTTTACAATGGAGTTCTATGGGAATATCGCCAAGGAATGGGTTTATCGCCAAGTTGGCGATGGTTTTGGCGACTTATTTTCGTCGTCAAATGTCGCCAAGTTGGCGACGGATTTGGCGACGTTTTGTGCCCCCCCCCCTTTGTACCTGTACATTGGTGTCCTTTCTCGCTTATGGTCCTCTATCGAGAGTTGAAGCACCTTCTGGTAATTTCTAGCATCTGAAAGCTCTCGAATATTCTAGAATGATCTCTAAAACCTATATAAAGGCTAGCCGGGACCTCGACGGAGCAGCTCAGTTGAGTTCACTATCAGCTGTGATTGAATTCACACGAGAGGCTTTTGCTTTGAGACTGTGTTGTCTATAAGCGACTTCGTATTGAACAATACGCTATATTGTTCTGTGTGAAATTTTGCTGTGCTGTTATTAGATTTGAAGATTACTGAATATTTGTGTCATTGTGAAGATTCTTGTGTATTTACCGAACTGTCTGGAGTAAATAAAGCCTGTTGATTGTTCTTATATATTGGCATCAATCCTTTCGTACCCCGAGCTCACAACAATTTGGTGTCAGAAGTGGGATTGAATGCCGATTACCAGAAGAGCAATGGAGGATCAACTGAAACAATTGTTGGAGAAATTAGGAGCGATGGATGAAAAAATGACTGCGAACCTTGGCGAGATGAAAGAAGAAATAAAAAAGGATATGTCAACCAACCTTGGCGAGTTGAAAGAATTAATAGGTAATAAAATAACATCTTTAAATGAAAGAATTGACAGCGTGGAAAACAAATTTGAAGGAAGATTTCAAGAAATAGAAGAAAATGTTCAATTGACAGCCAAAACCGTAGAAGAAAGAGTAGAAGAAAAAGTTCAAAAGATCGCCAAGACCGTTGAAGAAAGCATAGAGAATGTACAAAAAGATTTGGAAAAAGTCAAGAAACAAAAGTTGACTGCCGGAAACTATGCCGAAGATGTCAAGTATCAAGATATGCTTCCTCGGGCCTCTATTAAACTCTCGACCTATGACGGAAAATCCTCATGGCCAGTTTTCAAGACACAATTTGGGATCGTAGCGGTCACCAATAGATGGGATTCCCAGACAAAGGCTTGCCAGTTAGCTGCTTCTCTACGAGCTGATGCTGCCGACGTTCTACAGACTTTGCCTGCAAATGAACCGCTGGATTTTGAAACGCTTGTCAGTGCCTTAGAATTGCGCTTTGGCGAGAAATGCATGAAAGAATATAGCAGACTCCAGCTCAAATCTCGACAGCAGAAATCCACTGAATCCCTGCAAGAACTTGCCACGGATGTCGAGAGACTTTCACATCTTGCTTATCCTGACTGTCCGACTGAGATTAGAGAAAGTTTAGCACTGCAACATTTTATCGATGGTGTGCGTGACCCTGAGATCCAAACAGCACTCCGGATTGCAGATCTCAATGAACTAAAAGGGCTTTAGTTTACGCCCTGAGATTCGAGGCAGCCCAGCAAGCTACTAGGAAAGATCGACACTTTGTGCGAGCAGCCAATCTGCCTGAGACGTCGGATAGAGCTGTGGAGCGTTTACAGCAGCAGATGAAGGACATGATGAGACAGATTAACTCCTTAATGGCCAACAAACCTTACAGAAAGGTCAAGTGCTGGAAATGCGGTGGAGAAGGCCATATCCAAATCAACTGCCCAAGACGACCCAGCACCGAAGGTAATAGCTCACTCGCTAACGGAGGAGCAGGAAAACTGATTAATGGCCCTCTTGCGGGGCGGAGGTTGCCAGATCTTGAGAAGCCTCATTTCCAATTATGTGAAATTTCTGCAAGAAGTTCGGCGAGAACGGAGTTTTTATAGTCGGAAGTGCAAATGATTTGCCCGGTAATATGATCATCGATACAGGAGTCAATGTGACCATCGTTCGGAAAGATCTAGCTCTGCGGCTAAAAGAAAAACTCCTCTAGACCCCACCTCGAGTTATCCTTCAAACCGTGACCGGGGATAAGATCGACATACATGGAAGAATGAAATTGAAAATAAAGTTTGGGAACGCCACTTACCATCATACAGTCTATGTGGCCGATATTTCAGACCGTTTCATACTCGGACTGGACTTTTTAAAAGAGCATGGATTTACACTGGACTTTAAGAATACTGAGTTACGCTCTGCTCAAGAAGATGTCACTATTTTCAAACTTGGAAATGAGTCCGGGTCTATTCAACGGCTCACAGCCAAGGCAGATGTTGACATCCCTCCTCGGACCGAAATTATGATACCTGGATTATCTGAGAACGAAAGAAATTTTCAGTGTGGCTTGGTTGGATATCCTGAGAAGAGCCCAAAAGGAGTGCTAATAGCATCAGCCCTGGTACATCTGTCGAGAGATGTGATACCTGTGAGGATTGCGAACGTAAGTGAAAAGTCTAGAATTATCCAGAAAGGTGAAGTGCTTGCACCCTGTGCTTCAGTCACCTGCGTTTGCAAAGACCCGAGCTTGACGTTATCGGAACCGCCTACAAGTTTAACACCTGTAATTGGACGAAACGAAAATTTATCTCCTGAAAAGACACATGCCGCAGAAAAAATTGTTCCAGGAATTTAAGGATGTGTTTTCACAAAACGAGAGTGATATAGGGCGCACTTAACTGACACGTCATAGAATTTATACTGCCGACCATCCACTGATTAAACAACATCCAAGACGCTTGCCGTTCGCAAAACAAGAAGAGGTTTCTAAGCTGTTACGACAGATGCAGGATAGTGACATCATCGAACCGTCATCAAGTCCGTGGGCCTCTCCCACCGTGTTGGTCCGAAAGAAAGATGGCTCCACAAGATTTTGTGTGGATTATCGTAAACTTAACGATATCACGAAGAAGGACAGCTATCCTCTACCAAGAATAGACGACACACTAGATACTCTTTCAGGACATAAATGGTTTTCCACACTGGATTTGAAGAGTGGATATTGGCAAGTAGAAATCCATCCTGATGACAAAGAGAAGACGGCATTTACTACTGGACAAGGACATTGGCAATTTAAAGTTATGCCGTTCGGGCTCTGCAATGCTCCAGCAACGTTCGAGCGCCACATTGAGACAGTGTTAAAAGGCCTGACTTTTGAAGCTTGTCTCATCTACCTAGATGATGTCATCATTGGTGGCCGCACGTTTGAAGAACATCTACAGAATATTCGAAAAGTGTTAACGAAGCTAAGAGCGGCGAATTTAAAGCTGAACCCTTTTAAATGCAAGTTCTTCCAACGGGAAGTAAAGTATTTAGGACACATCATCTCAGCTGAAGGTGTTCGAACAGATCCTGAAAAAGTGTCCGCAGTAAAGAACTGGAAGCGTCCGGAAAATGTCCATCTGTTGCGAAGCTTTCTGGGACTATGCACTTATTACAGAAAGTTTGTACAGGGGTTCTCCAACATCGCAAGACCATTGCATAAGCTCAGTGAAAGCAAGCAGAAGTTTCTATGGACACAAGAATGCGAGAATTCCTTCCAGCGGCTGAAAGAAGCTCTCACATCCTCTCCAGCCCTTACCTATCCACACACCGACAAACAATTCATTGTGGACACGGATGCCAGTCATGAAAGTGTCGGCGCTGTACTTTCCCAAGAAATAGATGGCCAAGAACGAGTCGTAGCATACTGGAGCAAATGTTTATCGAAACCAGAGCGGAATTATTGCGTCACTCGTAAGGAGTTATTAGCTATAGTGAAAGCCATAGAACACTTCCATCACTATATCTATGGCAGGAAATTTCTCCTTCGTACTGATCACGCATCCCTAGCATGGCTGATGAATTTTAAGAACCCAGAGGGCCAAGTAGCCAGATGGATACAACGACTCCAGGAATACGACTTTGACATCAGGTATCGCAAAGGCTCATCGCATGGAAACGGCGATGTCCTATCAAGAAGACCGTGTCCCGAAAGTTGTCGCTATTGTTCAAGAGCGGAGAACAAGTATAATACCGAACATGTCATACGCCAGACGAAGACTTCACTATCAACGCCACCAGATCCCTGGAGTGATGAGAAGATTCGAGAAGATGAAATGGCAGATTCTGAAATCAGAGCAATCTTGTAGTTATTAGAATCTTCTAGGACAAAGCCCAGTTGGAATGACATCTCGACCTACAGTCCTACGACAAAGCATTATTGGGCTCTTTGGAACTCCCTCCACGTCAGGAATGGTGTCCTGTTCCGAAAATTTGAATCGGAAGATGGGAAGACATCTCGGTGGCAGTTGGTACTTCCTCGATCCCGAATCCCCGAGGTCCTCAAGGAATTACATGGCAGTCCCACTGGTGGCCATTTTGGAGTCATGAAAATATTACACAGAGTCCGAGAGCGCTTCTTCTGGGGAAAAGCGAGAGCTGACGTCGAACAATGGTGCAAATCTTGCGATGCATGTGCAGCTCGGAAAAGGACCAAAGAAAGGTATCCGAGGAAGACTACATCTCTACAATGTAGGAGCACCTTTCGAACGCATCGCCCTTGACATCCTAGGTTCTCTGCCAAGAAGTGCTGATGGCAACAAATACCTTCTTGTTGTCATGGACTATTTCACGAAATGGCCCGAAGTTTATGCCATCCCTGATCAAGAAGCTTCTACGGTTGCGGATGCCTTGGTACACCAGTGGATATCAAGGTATGGAGTCCCCCTACAAGTGCATTCTGACCAGGGGAGAAATTTCATCTCTGCTGTGATTGAGGGTCTCTGTCAACTTCTCGGAATTTACAAAACTAGGAAGACGCCTTTACATCCACAGTCGGATGGCATGGTTGAGAGGTTTAATCGTACAATCCTCAACAACCTCTCACTGCTAATCTCAAGAAACCAACAAGACTGGGACCAAAAACTTCCCTTGTTTCTTCTCGCCTATCGCAGCGCCGTCCATGAAACAACCGGCTATTCCCCGTCTCAGATGCTTTTCGGTCGTGATCTTTGTCTACCTCGTGATCTGCTTTTTGGTCGCCCTCCAGATGCGCCTTCATCGCCAGAGGGATATGTGCAGAATCTCCAGGCACGATTTGAATACTTCCACAACTTGGCTGGAGAGCGGATCAATATACAGACGGAGAAGATGAAGACCAGGTACGACACGAAAGCCACGGGACATCAATTTAAAGAAGGTGACAAGGTTTGGTTTTATAATCCGACTCGCCGCAAAGGACTTTCTCCCAAACTGCAATCGCACTGGGACGGTCCTTATACAGTCCTAAACAGACTGAACGATGTCGTAATTCGGATCCGAAAGTCACCAAATTCGAAGCCTAGAGTCGTTCATTACGACAGGCTAGCTCCTTACTATGGCCATAGTACTTAGTTCATATGGTATAGTGCATTGATTGTAAATAGTGTAAATTAGTATGACCATGGTCTTGTATATAAATTAATGTAATTATTTATTTTGCTTAGCATTATCATTATTATTGTTATTATTATTTAAATACTTGTATGGAATGATGTCTATGCTTTAATTTTATTTTTTTAGATAAGTGTTTATTTTTATACTTCAGCATTATGAATGTGTTTAATTGTTATTTTTCATGTATGCTTTAAATGTTTTGAATGGTATAGCTGGGTTGCACTGCCCGGGACGTGCAGTCCTTTAGAGGGGGCAATGTTAGGAATTTTGTATATATTTGTAAATATTTCATTTATTTTATTTTATTATTGTAAAAATTGCAGCATTATTTAAGTATTTCCTATTGAGCATCATGTAACTCTATGCAAAAGGTCTCAGGTGCTTTTCAAGAAAAACAACCTTACACCCTCATTTTTACAATGGAGTTCTATGGGAATATCGCCAAGGAATGGGTTTATCGCCAAGTTGGCGATGGTTTTGGCGACTTATTTTCGTCGTCAAATGTCGCCAAGTTGGCGACAGATTTGGCGACGTTTTGTGCCCCCCCCCCTTTGTACCTGTACATTGGTGTCCTTTCTCGCTTATGGTCCTCTATCGAGAGTTGAAGCACCTTCTGGTAATTTCTAGCATCTGAAAGCTCTCGAATATTCTAGAATGATCTCTAAAACCTATATAAAGGCTAGCCGGGACCTCGACGGAGCAGCTCAGTTGAGTTCACTATCAGCTGTGATTGAATTCACACGAGAGGCTTTTGCTTTGAGACTGTGTTGTCTATAAGCGACTTCGTATTGAACAATACGCTATATTGTTCTGTGTGAAATTTTGCTGTGCTGTTATTAGATTTGAAGATTACTGAATATATGTGTCATTGTGAAGATTCTTGTGTATTTACTGAACTGTCTGGAGTAAATAAAGTCTGTTGGTTGTTCTTATATATTGGCATCAATCCTTTCGTACCCCGAGCTCACAATAATATATATGTATGTGTGTTTGTGTTTCTGTGTACGTATGAAATTAATTTGTCTATATTTTATTTTTTTGCTTCATTACCGCACTTCTTTCTGTTTATTTCTAACAACATAAACATGTTTTTTTCATAAATCTAAAAATTTGTTTACTCACATCACTAAATACATTTTTTTTATTTATAATTGGCAAAAAATAATTAGTACTATGTGTTGGAAATTGCCTTTTCTTCAAAGAAGCAGGATCAATGATATTAGAACCTCCAGAAAGAAAAATAAACAAAAATTCCGTATGTAAACATTTTAATCCCTTTTATTCTTCAGAAAGATTTATTATTTCTATTTGTTTAGTTTTTCTATAGCACATAAAAAAATCTAAATTATCTAACGGTTATTATAAGAGTAAAATTGTATTTTAAAATTTAATATTATTGGATGAGCTAAAAAGTATGAAGGATCATTATAGTATGAAAATGAATCTTGTATTCATATGCTACATCTCTTCTCAGTTTATAGTTCTTCATTTTCAATCTAATAATTAATCATAAATGCAAATGAAACAGATAATTACAAAACTATTGGTTATTCATATACATAGATCGCAATATCAACTTCAGCTTCAATTTTCAAATTATATAAACAATTGTTATTTATTAAAATTGGAAAAATAAATACTTCACTATAATTAAAAATATAAAAAACAAATCCTATGCATATTTCGAAATTATGAAAATTAATCCATAAATGTTATTTTTTTATGAATTTTAAAAATGTTTTTAAATCTACGAAAACTAATAATAAATACAAAATACCATATACTGACAAATATTGATTAATTTTACCCATAACTCACCATAGACCGTACTGTTTACTTTTCTCAATTGACAAGTAATCAGTTTCAGAAATAAATTATCCTAAAAAATGAAAGATCATTGTAAAATGCGTGACTGATTATTGATAGAAATAAATAATGAAACACATTCATGTACAAATTGCTGCTTAATTGTATTGTGTATAAAGTTTTCTAAAGTAAAAATTAAAACAAAATAAGTTTTAAAATTAAATTAACATTTCTACAAGTTCAAATATATTTTAATTAAATGTCACGCTTTTGTATTCTTTAGAACCTCAATTGATAATTGTATCAATTGCAACTTTTGTTTTTTTTAAGACATTTCTAATATCAGTTTCTATTGAATAACTTAAATTTAATTGAATTGTGTAACTTTCATATTTATGGAAATACTTTTAATTGAACATTTTTATATTTTATATTTTATTAGTATTATAGGAATGTATTTAAAATTAAAAGTAACTACACATCTTTTTAATTCTACAGTTATATCAGCAACATTTTAGGTACTAATAGTAGAAATTTTTATGCTTTTATAGCAGTCATTAGTACTGTAATTGCTATAAAAAGCTAAATATACTGTGCTTTAACTTATATTTTGATTGCGGCATATAAATGACTTTATCTTCAATTGAAAGTATAATTATTACTTACTTCCAAAACTTTGACAGATGAATTAATATTAAATTGAAACTGTGGTAATTCGTGCATTAAAATACTAACTTACGAAACATATCCCATCAAACTATTTATTCTATCTGAATGTATATCTATATACATAAATTATGTAAAATTCGTCAATGCATCTGTTTCAGGATCCTGCGTTTTGTTTAATTTACTTTTTAATGAGGTTATATCTATTTCGTAAGAGATGATTAGGCACCACTGTATTTAATGCAAATTTTGCATATACTGAAATACACAACACGCGGTAATATAGATATCGAAATGAATTAGAGACGCAATATAATTTATAACTTCTATTTAGTACGTTTTAATTGTTGGAAATGTTATCTATTTTAAAAATCTGCATGTATCTCAAATATGCATTTCAGTTAAAATATTTTTATTAATTTGAAATGATATTTATTATAAACACTGGAATGTTTGCAGAGAAGTTGAGGTTAAACTGACGTTGTGGTAATATCATAAGGTAAAAAAAAGACCTTCCGGCCTGCACCTGGCGGTAAAAATAGCTTCCCTATTTCTTGGTTTTAAGATTTAACTTAATTTTACTCGAAAACTCGAAGCTAAAATACGACGAACGAGAAATAAAATCATACGATGAGAAAAAAAATCATTTTCAGTTTTCTTCAATATTGATATTGAATGAGAATTTCAACAAATTATTCAGATATAGACAAATTGATTTCATTTATGGCGATTTATTTTGGTCGCCAAACTTGGCGATATTTCGCCAAGTATCGCCAAGCTTAGAGAGAATGCGATACTAGCTCATATGAATAAACATTTTTATGTTATGAGAGTTGGAAAAAAATTTAAACAATGAAAGATAATTTGCGAGAAAACACACTCGCCAAAACTCATAAATTAATCTCTTATTTTTTTTAACCCTGGAGAAGTCGTGTTTACCCAGGGTATGAATGGTTTTTACTCTGTCCCCAATAAATACATATAATAATCATCACCTCATTTAATCGGAGACAATTGTTACAAATTCTGCGATAAAGTAAGTTGAAGATACTTTTCAAAAAATAGTGGTTCTAATTGTAAAATCCGTACGCACCTGGGTACCTCATACCTAGCGCGACTGCCCCGAGGTGAATCAGTTCTCTTGTTCTAAAGTATCATCCATCCTCTAATTACAAACTGCTATATTTCAGCCATTTTATAAGATAGGGGAAAAATTAACAATGCCCCGGAATCCTTGTATCAAGGCCTAACACGTAAGCAAAAATAATTGATGAAAAATGATTGATACAAATACTTCGAAAAAGAATTTATTTTCAAAAAATTAGCTATACATATTAATATTTATAGAACTAGGGGTTCTGTCTCCTATGAGCTACGCTCTCCAACCCTCGTTCTGACATAGCAAACTCTAAACAACAAGCTAGTTTGATCTGATATAAAAAAATTACGGAAGATTGAAGTATAATTAAACTACCAGAGGCGATCTTCTCTAATAGAATTTCCATTCATTTTTCATTGACTGAGGAATTTTAAGGCCAAATCTACTACTGTCGAAACAGCTAATAACTGTTTTCGTGATTGATTAAATAAGATCAATTAAACATTTGAAAATAAATTTGTATAAAATGGCTAAGTAAACAATATCAATTTGAAAAATTAGGTAGAAGGTTTGTCGAATTAAATAAATCTCTTGTGTAACTATATTTTTAATTTGAAACTGTTTGGAAATGTTACTTAAACATTTTAAATATGGCGTTATTTTCCCATTTACTGCTTTTAACGCGTAATAATTTAATTATTATTTTCAAGTTTTATTTCTCTTTTTCTTATTCACGTGCAAATACATTTTTATGACATAATCTTCCCCATTTACTGCTTTTAACATACGATCATGTAGTTATTAATTTAAAGTTTTATGTCTTTTTTTAATAGTCATGTGTAACTACATATTTTAATTGAAAGGAAATATTATTATGTGCACTATTTTACAAATTGGCAAACAATTTTGAAAATCGCTTGTTCAAAATTGAAATAAATCTACATCGAAATAATGAAAATTTATTTGAAACAGAAATTGCCTCAAAAAATTAGTCAAATTAAAAAATAGTTGCATACTGCACACTACAAGCTTGTCAACTGTAGCCCTTCAAATAATGGTTCAATTACTACGTATAGTTCTTTTTTCTATAACACTTTTTTTAGCAGAACTATTTTGATCAAATTCAATATTAAATATCTCTTAAAATAATTCTTCGATTAAAAAACTGCCTGTTCTGCGTGTTTATCAAACATTTCTCTGTCAATTTTTATATTTTTT
Organism: Maratus michaelseni; assembly: GCA_963931845.1. NCBI lineage: Eukaryota > Metazoa > Arthropoda > Arachnida > Araneae > Salticidae > Maratus > Maratus michaelseni. The sequence goes on from OZ007593.1 coordinate 111,987,147, forward strand.
AACTACCCATTTTTTATTTTTATATGCAATAGATTTTTTTTCTATATTAGCCTAGAAAGACCTCCGGACACAAAAAATTAATTGTCAGCGGTGACAGCTTTGGTTACTTTTTTAGAATAGAGAGAAACAGTCATTTAAAATTGTTAAATGTGAAAAAGTTTGGCACTTTGCACTTATCCCTTCGACCACTTTCCATAGCAAAAAAGTATCATCAAACAAACGTTCAATAAATAAATGGAAGGCTCTTGCCACTGGAATTAAAAAAAAATATTTGATACTTATTTATTTACATTATTTTTCTTAATTATCCCTCTCAGCTGGTCCGTGACGTCAGTTGAAACTGTTCGCAGGTAAATATGCATCGCAACAATTTTTCAAAGCTTTTTATCTTTCAACATCAAGGCACCTCCATTTGTTATTTTAATTAACAAAATAACTAATAAATCAATAAAACATAATGAAAAATACAGGTAAATGTCGTATTAAAAACCACTGATGACATAACAAACACATGTTAACGCTTCTGATACTAAGTGAATGTGGCACCATGCTCATGCTTTTTTGTCGTTAAATCGTACGGTTTGGCGATATTTTTTTTATGAAAAGTGGTCGACAGGATAATGGAGAAACACCAAAAGCTTAAACTAGACTTTTGTAAATGAATGTAACTGATTAGTTAAAAATTACTTTTGTGTGCGCATGGAAATACAGGTGCATAATTTGTAAGAACTATTACAGAATGGGCATGCCCAGTGGTTCTTTTTATGAGGTAATTGTCTTCTAAATATAAGAAAGCCTTAGATCTTCGTCTTCTTAATAGTATTATCCAATACTCACCATATAACCTCCCTAAAAACCTTTGCCAGAGGAATACCAAGACACCATGGCATGCAATAAAGACTGATTCCAGTTTGTTTAAACATTTCGCGGATTCCATTATACAGAGTGTCTCATTTATTTTGCAACCCGCGTAAACGCGAAGCAAATGAACAAAACGATTGCACGCGGACCCCGTTAGTGCAGGTAGCGGTGTGGAGGGGCTTCGCAGCAACACTACCAATACGCTAGAAAACCACAAAAGACACTTCAATGCTAAGGAGAACGAAGTGAAAGATAGTTTTGCGTCATGGTGCTAATATGTGAATAGAAACTGGAGTTATAATCATTCACATTTTTTTCTGACGCATCCCGGATATGCATAATAAATTGAAGAAATTTTTATTTAAATGACTTCCGGATCAAATTATCTACACCATAGAAATATACATTTATACAGTATCATATGTAGTTAATAAAAAGTGGCCTGATAACTTGATACAAAGATGCAAACAATTATGAATCATAAAAATTTTCTTCTTTCACATAAAAGTAACAAAAAAGTATCTCTATCTCTAAGCAAAGATATAGTCATTTGGTGGTAGTACGATACTGTTCCTAAATCCAATCGTTTGACATGTCAATAGTAGATCCCCTCTTTAATAGTGACAAGTAAAGAGATAGAAAAGAATTTACCCAAAACTTTCTCATAATAAAGATTAAATTAGAGGAGAGGAGAAATGTATTCTCAAGAATTTTTATTATTATTATTATTATTTGGTAATTTTCATCACAGCATTTGATGCCTATTTCTTTTAGAATTATAAATAATTTTCTGATTTAAAAAAAAAAAAAAAAAAAAAAAAAAAAAAAGGAACAATTCAAAATTTGATTTCGGAAATCTCAGAAAATTCAATTTTAAACAATATTATATTTGAACTATAAGTATATAAAATAAAAAGAGTTTTTAAAATTCTATCAGTTTGTAGAAACAAAAGCGTCTATTGATGTAGAAACAAAGATGATAAAACATATTTTAATTTAAACAGAAAAAGTTATCAATTATAGTTTGAAATATTTATTATGATGCTTGAACATTTCATACTGATAATCCGAGTGTAAATTATAAAGTGCATAATCAAAATTATTTTTGTGTCATTATTAATATATTGAAAAAATTGGGTAATATAATTTTTAAACTAAAGAAATAATAGTCAGTTACCGTCTGATACTGAGAACATCTTGCCATACGCAAAAAACAAATGTTGAACTTTAAAATTCAAACTAATTTAAAGGAATAAAAGTCTGATTTATTTATTTGTTATTTAATATACAGTTTAGCTCCTGTTATTGTTGTACAAAAACTAATTTCTAAACTATTTTGCTTAATTGTTAAAGTTCCAGTTGCAAACAAAAATAAATAAAATAAAATATATCTCGGCATCATATCGAAAGTTATTTACGTCAAAATGGGTTTTTATTAAAAAATATAAAGTACATTTTAAAAACTTTCTCTGTTCTCTAACAAGTAAAACAATAAAAAATTCATTTTTGTATGTGAAAAAAATCCCCGCATAATGATGCTTTAAATTTTATGACTTTTCGTTAAAAAACGCACGTTTCCGTTTATAGTGCCGTTGGTGAAGAAATATAATGATACTTAACAAATATGCACGCGCAACGAAAATAAAGATATAACTGTTTATATTTAAATATATTGAAAAAAAATCAAAATAGAAATATACAGCAAGTTTGCAACCTCTTTCATTAGAAATTTATGCATGGCCTCATCAGTCCTTGCTTTAAAAAGACTCTGCATGTGATCATGAAAATTATGTGTGAATACATTTTCGAATATTTATTATTAAGTTATGCTTATTTTGTGTTTAAGTGAACGTCCATAATTTATAAAACACAGACATTCGAGAAAATTTTAACCTATAAGTATCTTTCCAACATATTAAATAATACAATTATTACTTTAATTATTGTTAGCAGAAATACTTAATTTACTGTATGATTAACTTTACAATATGACACTTTTAGTTTAAAAGGTCTGTGGTAATTGATATATAATTCTTATTTCTATGAAATAACGAATTATCCATTAAAACTAGCATATTTTAATGAAGTGTTAAATAAATATCACTTTAAAATCTGCAGTATCGGCAGCTTATATTTTCAAAAAAAGACGTAACTATCAAATTTACACGAATTCAATTTATTTATTTGTTATATAAAGGGAATTCCATGCATACAGATAAATCCTCACCTTCCAAAAAGAGCAGTACATAAATATTACATGATAAAATGAAATTGGATTGAGAAATCTCTAAAGATTTATACACAGATTTTGATATACTATTGAGTTTGTTCTTAACACTTTTATTTTCCACACTCGATGATACATATCCTTCTGACAAAATTGCAAAATATTTTTCATTTACATATGTATTCACATTAATGTTCCAAAAATAAACTGTTTTTTTTTTAATATAATTCATCGTTGATAATCATTGATTGTCTGAAGATTATCTTAACTTGATTTTCATAATTGGAACCAAAAAATCTGTTTTCAACTTCAAATCTTGAAAATTCCTTCTGAAAGTTTCTTATCTTAATAAAAAATTGAAAATATTAGATTTCTTGAATGAACATACTTGAAATACAACTTTTAAAATGTTTAAGATAATACAATAAAATTTTTTTAAAGCAAAGTCCGTTAAAAGTGTTCTGATATATTTTACTTTTTTAGATCGACAACTTCAATCACTCTTAGATAAATAATTTCCATTCACAAATGCGTAAAACTTTCAGATTGAAGAGAACAGCGTTTGTTAACTTTCTTGTAAAAACAATATGTTTTTAATTGCAATCAAGATTTGGGAGATGTTTGATTTACCAGCAAGCTGAAAAATATCATTCGATTAACAAGAACTTGAATTGGAACTTTTGAGAATTTCATGCATTTATGGATGATATTTTTTTGTTAGAAAGCAGTGAGTTGGCACTTAAAAACAATCCTAATACAGTAGTAACTCCTTACAGAATGTGAAAATTGAGTGAAATATACTTCTTATAAAGAAACTTTTTATAACAGATTTTCTTTCACTATTAACAGCCTTTAAAAAAAAAATAGGAACTTTTATTAATGGGGCGTTAGTAATACATAAATTATTTTAGAATAATGTATATTATCAAAAAGTTAATTAATTTCCCTAATACATTTATAATTCTTAATTATGTTTTCTGAGCAACATGTTAAGATATATATTATATAATTACATACATTGAGTGACCAAAAAATTAGAGACATTTCTTTGAAATTAAACCTGTCCAACAGTGACGCAGAATGTCGGAATAACGCAGAGTTGCTTATATAAGGAACTCTCAGCTTCGTAAGACGTACAGTCCATGCCAAGAAGAATATCGGCTGTTATCAGAGCTAAAGGTGAATCGATTCGTTATTAGGGGTATCTCTAATTTTTTTGGCCACACAGTGTATATTAACTTCTCATAACCAATGCAAGCATGCATGCCATGGTGTTCGATTTACAGAAAACGTCGAATTTTACATTAGTGTCTAAGAATAGCATATACACATAAAAATTTTGCAGAGAGTAATTAAATAGCACAAAAATCATCTATCTTCATTTCTTAGAAACGGAGTTTCTTTTATATCTGTATATCACAATGTACGGTATAAATGATTCCTTTGCTTTTTTTCTTTGTTATAATGTTTTAACGTGATTTTCAAACTCCGTTAAAGCAGTAGGTTGAAGATATTTCAATATATGACACATACTAAAATATACAAACTTTCAATAAGGAAATCATACGAAAATTTCTTTTATATAATGTCTTCATTGTCCTTTCATTTACAATTTACAAAACTGCCTTGTAAGCACTACTGAGGATGTTTCGTCTTCTTTTTACTATGGTTTATAAACAAAGAAGAATACACTGAGTGCCCAAATTATTACAACCAACCCCTCAATACAATATTGGACCACCTTTCGCCCTTAATACTGCATGGTTTCTTCTTGGCTTGGACTCTCTGAGTCGTCGGTAGGTGGTATGAAGGATTTAAGACCATATACGATGAACTGCACATTCAAATTCCTTAAGTTTCGATGGCAGTTGATCCAGCTTACTGATGCCCCGTTCTATCTCAACTCACAAAGTTTCAATTGGATTGAGATCTACTGATTGTGCAGGCCAACTAAGCAAGGTAAAGTCTCTGTCATGCTCTTCATACCATATGCGAACCATGCCAGCTTTATGACAAGGAGTATTGTCCTGCTGGAAGTATCCATCGCCGGCAGGGGATGGATACAAGCACATGAACACAATGAAAATAATCATCTCACATCCATTAAAACCTCTTGAGACTCAAGCTCGTATTTTTCGCGCAATTTTTACCATAATTCAGATTATTGCTACTTTTGAGGCTAGAAACCAATAAATATGTTCATTTATTTAAAATATATATGCATGTATAGTTTTTTAGCGTGTCCAATAAAATGAATATTGGGTCTTCGTCTTGTGAAAAACATACTATTGCATTACATAAATATAAATGGAAAATTCTTAATATTTGACAAGAATTAATGACTCAATATTAAATTAAACTCGAAAAAAGACACAAATTAATGATAAAAATTTTAATTAGACACTAAATAATAATAATTATTATTATAAAAAAAATAATTACACCCAAAAAATGAACTTAAAATTCAGTATACTTTATGAATGTACTTCTGCAAAAAAAAAAATATTTTTGGTAGTAACAGATATACATGTTGCATTTCATGTGCACATATTTAGTTTTATGTTTTGTTTTGTTTTGTTTAAATAACATTTGATTCTGCCTCACAATGCATTTTATTTGTCCATTACTTTAGTTAACTGTTGGATACTCTTTTAGAACTGGGTAGACTCGGTACTTATGTCTGATCCAGGTGGAGAATTGTTGGTACTTGAGTTTTAGTCATGACTTGAATAACTCAACTACGATTCCCTCAAAAGCTGATTCGCACTAAGCACCTTGAAGTATAATAATTGGATGAATTTGCATAAATCCAATTTGTTTGTTCCTTTCCTCTTTCTTACCATCATCCCTAATGTCAAGCTCTGATACGACACAATTCATTTTTTTGCTTCCAAATTTGTCTCAGTAACTTTCTCTAGATCTAAATAATGCCAGTTTCCAAATATCTCTAAAAAAGATAGACCTCAAAAATCAGATTTCTAGCGAGAAAGTCTATTTCTTTCACTGAAAACTTTTCTATCTTCAGAAGTGTGTTTTATTACTTATCCATAAATTACTAAGCATCGCATAATTTCATGTTTTACGTCATGAAATAGAAAAAGTGTAGGTCAATTTAGTAAACTTCTAAATGTTTTTCAATTAGAATTTTGTTTTAAATCTATCTCAACACTAACGCTTTATTTCCTAGCATAATAATATTAATTAGTGGCACAGCTACCACAATTGGCAATTGAATGCCAAGTGGAAATAAAAAAAATAAAAATGAGTTTATTTATAATCTTATAATGTTATCTTTACTTATGTTTTTATTTAAATTTGGTTATTTTAATTTGATTAAGTTAATTGATTTAATTAAAAACAATGTACTAACAAACAAATAAAAAAATACAAAAATCTTGCAATGAACAAGAAAAGAAAAATATATTAAAAGAAAAGCTTATTTGTAAATCTCTTTATTTATTAAATACTGCAAAAAATCACGTTTCACTGAAATAAAAAGTTAAACAATTTGGAACAAGCATTTTATCAGTATAATTATACACTGCTAGGACAATGTTTAATTAATTATTTAATTACCAACAAAAATGTATATTATTTACGTCTGTATTTACTTTTTTTCCTTACAGTATGGAATTTTGAGAAAAACAATCTTTTCCTTCAGTATTAAAAAAAAATCCTAATATGAATGTAAACAACTGATGAAGACGCAACGTCCAATACAATGGACATCGATAAAAATATGTGTTTATTCTCCAAAATATACATTCAATTACTTAAACTACGGCTTAATTCCATTAATATAACATTTAAAATTAGATATATGCTGCATTAATATTAAAATACCTTTAAAAATATATGAAATTTGAGTTAAAACTGTGTATTTATCTTCAACAATCTTTCAACTGTTCGCCGCCATTTTCAAATGATTGAAATATACATTTTGCTGCTATTTGTTTATTCTTTCGGTATACAGATAGCAGCACTAGACTATCCTTAATAATGGAAAGTAAGTTTTTACAAGTTCCAACTGAAATTAAATATTTTATACGAAAAATAAAAATGTCCAATAGGATGGACGTGGGGTCTCAGGAGGTTAACATAACAGGAAGTACTTGATCTGAGATAACACTTAAGTACCCTTGGACATTCAGACGTTGTTCCACGGGAATCAAAGCACCCATAGAATGCCAAGAAAACACCCCCTCAAACTATAATATTACCTCCTCCAGCTTCTAGGTGTTGTGGCAGTGCAGTTGGGGTCAATGCTTTCGTGCTGTTTTCTCCATATTCGCACCCTGCCATCTGCATGGTGTAATAGAAATCGCGATTCATCGACCACACACCCCTTTTACAGTTATCTACTGTCAAATTTTTGTGCTCCTTTGCGAACTGGAGACGACTGTTCTTGTTCAAGGCTGACAATAGAGGCTTTCGAACAGGCCCTTGGCTTCCGTAGCCTATACGGTGTAATGTGCTGCTAACAGTTCGTTCAGAGACTTTCGCAGTCAGTTCTTGACTAAGATTCTCGGTAATTGGACGTACTATTGCTTTTCTGTTGGACTGGACAACTCTGACAAGTCTCCTTTCAGATAGAGCATTCAGTAGTCTGAGACGACCACAAGCCTGCCGTTGAGACTCTGTTTCTGCTTGGTAGTCCACTCTCTGTAAACATTAATAACTGCTGCTCTGGAACACTTCACAAGTGCAGCCGTTTTGCCTATACTGTTCCCGACGCTTCGAAGTATACAATCATCTCGCGTTCAAACACAGTTAAATTGCTTTTTATGTCCATTTCTTGGCAACCAACACACTGCAATTGACGCTTCACTTGTTCTGCATTCCCTTTTTATAGCTATATCGCCCTCTATCGACAACAACGTTATGTTATGACCGATCTACGTATAAGTGTCAAGTGGTCATAATAATTTGGCCACTCAGTATATATTGCAATTTGCAGAGAACTTTAAAATGTTAATTTTATCTTATTATTTAGTTTAATGAGTTTGGTTTTGACTGTTTCTTGTTGTATTATATGCGAATAACGTTAATTTGGAAATAAGTAAAAATTTTCACGTTTAATGCTATATCCTGTGCATTATTTAATTTCATAATGTACAAAAAAATACGTCACTAGTCTGCCAAAATATACACGGAAATTCGCCAAATATGATTACAAATTTGTAGTTTCTAGGAAATAAACAGAAAAAGGGGAAATGTCTTCTCCACACCTAGGTCCAATCCAGTTTCTTAGAGAGATTTATCAGTTTCGTAATGGTATTACTTGTGTTAATAACGCTCGCTATAAACAATGAAGAGACGAAACGTTCTACAGTGTTGTCATGCATATTACTAACAGTATCATAGAAAAAATCGAGGACGAGTACTGAAAATTAAAAAAAAATAATACTAAGTATATTACTGCAAAAGGATTTGATTGATTGGAAAATGTTATCGTTGAATATTCCTTGCTGCAATATATATCATTTACGTAATATGTTCGTTCAGCCAAATGTAAACGGTATTAAAATATTCGTTAACTACAATGTAAAAATAAACTCCTAATCTACCTAAAAATATAAATAGATACTAAAATGTCTGGTAACAAAGAATGGATGGAAAATCAAAACTAAAATCAATTAAATCAAACATAAATGAAAAAATAAAATAGGATTGCTATACTGTAATTTACACAAAATTAGTAGGTGTTTATTCGAAGCAGACACCGCATTTTTGTTCAAAGCAACGATGTAATTGTAACAATACATTTCAGCAAATGTTCTTTGCTTTCAGTAAAATACGATACCATCGAAAGACATGCTAAAAATACAGAGTAATTCGTTCAATGACTCACACCATACTATCTGCTACTTTTCGAAATACTGCAAATATAACACGGATTTGCTTTAACACGAATAGTTTCCATTTCGAGAACATTGCGTGAATTCATCACATTTCTCAAACAAGACAATTGCGATGAAAATCTCTTTGAAGCATCTTTATTTATATAAAGGTTATCAATGAATGATCGTGTTCAGTTTTGAACCACACTCCCTGTATTTCTTATAAATGAAGTGATTTGTGACCTGTGTGTATCTTGTTTGTTATTATACTCGTATTTTGTATTTTCATCCTTGTAAGGAGTGTTACAATCAATAAGTATTTTAAATGCCATTTTAACAATATTATAATCTATTTTTTTATAAAATTAGTTTTTTAATTTTTAAATACATTATATTGATCAGCTCTTTTAGCATATTTTGTTCATTATACCAAATTCGATTTCTCTACATATGTTTCTGACATGATTAAATAAAGCACCATAGGTAAATAGGATTTGATTAGCCATTGGGGACTCTTTTCTGCTTATTCAATAGAAACATTTTTTATTTGCTTTAGTCTTTTATTTGCTGAAAATGAAGATTGATCCTTTTACAAATCATTAAATTAGATTCCGTAAGTAAACTTCTCCATTGCACGTATTTTTATCAAATAAAGTTTTTTTAAAACTTTGTTCAGTGACTTACAAGTTAAATCTTTCCTCTGATTTTTAGAACAAGTAACAAGCACATCATTTACGTATGTTTAACGTAATTTCGGATTGTCAAGTTTAGTAGATAAATTTAATTTCATAATGTTTTTTTTTTCAAATTTTTAAGAAATTGTCTCTTTTGATTTCATATATATAATTTTTTTCATTTCAAGTATATTATGCCCTTTATTTACGTTTTATGAATATTTTTAGGTGCGTTCGTAATTACATAAATACGTAGCACCTGTAGTCGTCGTCTGGCACATCCGTCTGTCCGTCAGTCCTCATACAACAGCGCAAAAAATACACAACCAAATGGTTTGAAATTTAATATGTATAATCGATACAGAATTTTGTCGGTTCATTTCAAATTTTATGAAAATTAAATCAAAGCATAAACAGATAATAAAAAAAGGGTATTATTCATTCTATTAAATCCTATCATACGTAATTAATAAAATGATATTCCATGATAGGTAATGATTCTAGGTTGACATCGTGATTACATCCTATTTAAGATGGAGTCATATTATTTCCGTATTACTGAATTTAAAAGCAGAATTTGTATACTAAAATGGTTTAATTATAGCAATAGCATAATCTACTAACATGTGTTTTGGATAGATGTTTCCGGAGAAATAGATAAATATGGAAAATGAGTCTAAATATGAATTTCATGTTCTGAATTTTTCAAAGCTAGACTTAAGATTTCCATTGGAATTTTCAGTAAATATCAACAAAAGATAAAATGTTGCTAACTTAAAATGTACTTATTTTATTACGGAAAATATTCATATCATTATTTATTAACAGACAATGTAATTCATTTTTCATTGAATTAATAACGATGATTTTTTTTACACTGTCTTTGTATTGGATATTTGCGCATAGTATAATTTTAAGGTTATATAATTGTAAAAGTATATCGAAACTTAATTTCATAAAATAAAATTACTATCTTTAATATGAAAATCTGCACATAAAATAAATTTTATATTCGTGCATTTTGGCATAAGAGTGAAATAGTTATTGCACCAAAATCTGTATATTTATAAAACTAGTTATAGTACGAACGCATCTCATTTGTCACGTTTGACGTACAATTTCCAACTTGTTTTTATTTAAAAGGTTTAGTTCAGCTTTACACATTTTACCTGATTCATAGATTAAATATGACTAAATAAGAGATCTCTTTCCAGGAGGTATTTTAAAGTTTCAAAACAGTTTCTTAAAGGGACTAAAATTTAATTATTGTACAGCTGCTTTAATTGTGAGTAAAATCGCAACTATGCTACACAAGAATGTTTATATTAGTGAGTTTATCACCCAGAGTGTTCTGATGTACTGTAGTAGTAATTAACTGTGATGAACCGAATTTTGAAGAAAATAATGATTCATCCACATCTTGCAAAGTAACCTATATAAATTCCGATAATATATCAACAATTAGGAAATGAGTAGACAGTTTTATAACAATGTTCAAACTTAAATAATATATTCCTTATAAAGAAACCGTTTATGTACCAATTCCAGCAGTAACTTTGAATTATATAAAAGAAAATGCATGTCAGCTGCAGCAAATTCAGTAAAACAAGACATTCTTCATCTTTCAGGTGTTCTAGACTATATCCCAGTAGCAAGATGAAGACTCATTTGACATTTAGGAACTTTATTACATTCATTTCATTTAATATATTTAAGTACGTATAACAAAAGTATTTTACAACATTCACGCATAAAACCAAATTTAAGTTATTCAAGCACTTAAATATCATGCCATTATTTTGAGTCTCTCCGTATATTAGTGAAATAGATGGTTTACTTGTAATAAAAAATATATTTTGTATTCCCTATTTTACGTACATTTATTACTCTGTGCTGAGGTGGAAAATAAATATTTACAAATACAGAACTCATCATGTTTACTTTAAAAATATGTGCACGCCCAGATTTTTGGGTGAAAAAATTTAGCAAACAAATATTGTTGTGAAATTGGTTGTTAATATAGGAAATATCTCCACTTTTAGTCCAAATATTTCTCTAATACTGTTGTTTCATCCTATAAATTCAGTGTTATGGCAACATTTAATTGATAAAGGATGAACATTGTTAGAATATTGGCTACTCATTTCATATTAGTTGATTTCTCAATATTATTTGAATTTATGAGGGTAAGTCAAAAATTATTCGCAATGTAGTTATAAATTTTATAGCAAACTAGCGTTGACATCATTTTACAATATTGCTTTTCAACGCACTTGGTCCATCTTTGCACAAACTTCCTGATGCCCCCAGAAAACAAGATTTTTCGGCTGAGCAGAGAGCCACGCATGCACAGCGTCCTTCAGTTCTTCGTCCGAGGTGAATCGACGTCACCTTAATGGAGCTTTGATTTGACTTCATCAATAGTCTCTTGTCTCTTTAACAGAACCATGTCACGTGCACGCTCAATGATGTCATTATTTGTGGCCGTACACGGTTGGAATGAGCCATTTGGCTCCCTCCTCATGCGAACATTTTTTAATTTTTTAACCATTCGTAAACACTCATTTGCGGCAAGAAACTGTTCCCGTATTGTGCCGAAGGTCTTCCTAGGATTGCGTCTCCTGATACACCTTCCAACCACAAAAAACGGATCACTGCTCGTCGCTCCTCTTTGGTGCAAACATCTAATTAAGCTGTTATGATCTATCTGCAAGAAAAGGAAGACAAATGGAGGAATTACGATCAAACTTTCATAACATGACCACAGCAGAATAACAATAAAATAAGCGAGGACAGAGGTCAGTATGAAAAATGTAAGAAGAGTTATATCAAAATTTCGGGTAATGTTTGACTTACCCTCCTACATGGGTTAATTTTCAAGATGTGGATGAATGATTCTTTTCTTTTAAATTCGGTTCATCAAAGTTAATCACTGCATCGAATATCTTAAGATATTGCAAAGAACAGATATGATCTTAAATTAATTTATGGATTTCAAATTCCTATAGTTATACAAAAGAACTCTTTTAATATCTTTTTTTTTCTATATTTCATACATGTTTCAGACGCTTTGTAAGAAAACAAATAATACATCTTTAATAAACAACTTAATGTTATCACACTTTAAAAAATAGTTTTCAAATGCCTTCTATAATCAATAATTACACATATATTTAATATACTTATATTAATAATCTTGTGAAGTATTCAATGAATTGATTTTTAGTGGTCATTGTGAGATTCTTACTTTTAGCTATTTAGTTATGTTTCACCAATTGACATGATTTAATTCAAGTTATTATTCTTTTTCTTTCAATATTAGACGTTTGTTGTCCCTACGAGTAACGCGCGTTGAGACACTGTGAATTTTTTCTTTTAAAGAATAAAAAATGGCTGCGGATAAAACATCCAATAGATATCTTAATACAAATATTAATTTTAATAATGGTTTCAGTGAGTCAAATAACCATTAACAGCGCTTTTAATTCATTTAAATACCATTGTACGCTTCTGATTAGATTAATCGTAGTTTTTTCACGACGATAATAACAACAAACAAAATGTTGAATTCTTATAAACTATTCGCGTTTACCAGTGTTCTCTCTAACCAACACATCCCGGAAAGAAATCCAGTACACATTTAGCCTGACGTCACAGCTAGTCGTCCATCATTATAGTCGTTAATACGCAGAAAATTCAATGGTTTTCTTCTGTGTTTGTTTTTTATTATAATTAAAAAAATAAAAATATATACATTTATATTAAAATTCAAAAACTGACGTTTTTTAATGCTTTTTCTTTACTAGTCACTACGTGACTGGTTTTAAAATAAGCGAGATTGGTGTAAAAAAAAGTAGAAGAATAAAGAAAGAAAGAAAAGGAAAACTATGAGGCAACTAAATATTGTAATATAAGTCGAATTCTTATATCGACTATTTTTTTATTTATATATTTTATTTACTTAATGGCAGTATAATGTATATTTTTATTTTTTATTTTATAACCAGGGATTGATCCCTGGTTATAAAATAAAAGTTGAGGCTTATTTAGGGACCCATTATAAAATTCCTTTCATAAAACAGGGTCCTTCTCAAAATTACATTCCACAAAAACATATTCTTCATTATTTTTATTTTATTAGGTTTTAAAATGTGTAATTTGCAAACAAATCATGTACACCAAAACGGAGAAAATTAGCAGAAGGACTTAAGGAAGTTATTAATAATAAATGCTTGTTTCGAATTGGAATAACAGAATTTCATCTTTCGTTATAAAATGTTGTATTTCACAAAAATAACTTTTACTTTTCACAAAATGTGCACCAAGGAAAAAACCTCGATTAACCCCTGATAACGATATAATTTATAAGCGTTCTTTATTTTTTACAGGGTCGGCAATTTTTATTAATTTATTTATTCATCAGCTTTATGTTTTTTTACACTTTTTTAGAACCAATATTCATTTCTAATATGTATGTATCATTTTCAGAAATTCAGCAACTACAAGAAAGCATCTAAAGAATTTTCCGTTAAATATATATATATATATATATATTTCAATTTCATTAATTATATAAACTTATTTATCAATCTATGTTCACAAAGCAGACATATGAGTTTGAGCTCTCTCTCAGTAAAATTGAATATAAGAAAGCATTTCTATTGAACAAGCATCATTTTTCATGCTTGTAATAGAAATTGTTTATAGAATGATTTGTGAAAAGCTCTATTTTTAATAACATAAATTTCATTTTTAAGAAGCATATTGTGAAAAAATATATATATCTGTGAAAAATCAAATTATAAAATAAATACAGGGATCTGTTTAAGATAATTTTGGGTCCATGAATTGACCATTCACAAAATTTTTCTTCTTAAAACAGAACCCTTCACGAAAGTTTGCATCCCAAATTAGGACACTTCACAAAACTCTTAAATAAACAGCATTCGTTTATTAAAATATAAAAATATACTAATCTTCAAACGAATAACTACTGAAGTAAACATATAGCACAAATGTCGCTGCGAAACAGATATTGCAGTATTTTATGGTAAAGAAATTTATTTTAAGAAATATTTTTTACTAGGAATAATTAAGATGATTCATATTTCATTCAAGTATTATTGCGAAAACATTCATCGAATCTCTTACTTTCTATGGCTATTGCTACTGCATTGAAAAATGTTATCTATTTTAATATGGAATCAGTTTTTTGCGTATGAAATCCAAAAATTTAAAATTACATAACATAATTAATTTTGTCATGTTTACCTCTCAACACATTTTTTTTTAAGGTATATAAAATAATGGATATACTAAATGATGTCATTTAAATCAACATAAAAATAATATAAATTATTAAAAATGAAAAGACTGCAACAAGTGTTATAATTTTTTGGAAATAATACATGCAAAACAAAAAATTACATGCTATTATCTATGAATAAATAATAACTTCATAATTTAAAATTTAATTTTAAGTTTGTTTTTCTTACTCTTTCTATCATTCTGTACTTGATTTAAAGCTTTTACAGGTGCGAAATGTTTCAGGTACACAACTTTGTATTTTTATTTTTTTTTATTATATTTCAAACTGTTGTTTCCCTTAAATATTATCCATTCAATCTGTATTTTGTCTATTCCTTTTTCATTCAAAATTTTATTATTTATTATTTTAGCTTTAAAATTATATTTAACTATTTTATTATATACATTTTATTTAACTTAAAACTGTGGTTAGTACTCAGGTTTGTCAAACAGAAAGTAACACTACAGCCGAGACTTTGTCTCATCAACCTGCATTTCACAACGTCACGCCGCGGGGAGACGAACATTTTTAAACCCTTCAATGTACTATCCATAATCCATTTATCTTTCCTTTATAATGTTCTAGAGCTGAAATCCACACAACATAACAAAAACAGCTTTTAAAAGTAAAAACTTTTCAACAAACCCTGTACGAACAATCTAACTTCATATTTCTTATACAATTACAATGTCTGTGTCTCTAGCATCAAGTAGACGGTTTATATTTGGATATCTTCGATTCTATATGTCTTTAGTATATATATTTTGATTGTTGGTATTTTATTATATATTTGCAAGAAATTGTTTATATACAGAGTGATTATAATTAAAGTCCCACTTTCAAAATGCTGTAAAAAAGGAACCACTGATCAGGATGACTTCAAATTTGAACTGAATGTACTGGACGGGGGAAACGGTATAGCATAAGATATAAAGAGTTCCAAAGTGTGTCAATAGATGGCGCTGTAAGTGAGATAACGAAAATGGATTCGGCTACAAGTAACATTTTTAATCGAAATACGACGACTTTGGCATGAGTTGCACAGTAAACCAAGCGTACTGTTCAATGTGCATGCGAGTTTTGGTTGTTTGACGAAAAAAAAGGACTTCCAAATCAGTTAACAGATGTGATACTGTTAGTGGAAAGCCCATCAACCACGGCAAGGTCGTACCACATTGGATGGGAAAAATCGGTTTTTAATTGTCCTTAGGATAATGACCGCATAAGAAGCACATAATCATTCGGCTTTTAATTTCGCATGTCTTTTATTTTGCATAGTATACCGCTTACAGCGCTATCTATTGATGCACTTTGGAACTTTTTTTTTATTCCATACCGCTTCCCCCTTCGTCCAGTATATTCAGTTCAAATTTGAAGTTATTCTGACCAGTGGTTCCATTTTTGCAGCATTTTGAAAATGGGACTTTAATTATAATCATTCTGTAGTTTATTGTTCGGAATATCTTCCAAAGTCCAATTTTAATCCGTGAAAATTTGTAAGAAAGTTATAAGTATGTAAGAAACATTTAATAAACATATTTTATGTTTCAATTTTTACATTTGCTTATATTTTATCATGATGAAATTTCACTTTTTATAACTTTAAATATTGGAAAAATTCCCCAATATCAATTGACAGATAAAATATCAGTTTAGTATATAATCATTTGTAGTAATTATTGCCGTATTGTATTACAAATAAACGTTAAAATATTAAAGTTTTTGAATTCTAGAAAAAACATACATTTTCACACATTATCCTCATACGTAAATATACGAGCATTTTTCCAATGATGTAAGATATGAATACTACATAATAAAAATAAATTTAGATAAGTTAGATATTAAGACATATCAAGTTTAATTATTTCTTGTGTTTTCTAGTTAATTAACCGAAAACTAATTATCGACTTTAGATTTTACAAGATATTATTATGTTACATAATGTATGCTAAATAATCCTTTTCTTTCTTTTCGGACAACGTCTTTACTTATCAATATACTTATTCAATTATTGAACATATAAAATAAAATTATATTAGTTGAAAATATTTTTTATAATTAAAATTTGAGTATATAATTTCTAATTAAACAATATTTTAAACCAGTAAAGACGTTCCATTATTCAAGAAAATAATAAATACCTCTAATAATATATTGTAGTAAATTTTTGCTAATTTAAAAATTGTAAAACAAAAGTTCATATCTTAATTAGCATTTTTATAACTAAGCAAACTTTGTAAAAAACTACAGAAATTACATTATGAGAAGATTGGGATAATTATGCAGTAAATTTCAATTTATTTTTCAGTATTTTCAATTAGTAAAAAACTGACAATGTTTAATTATGGATTTACAAATTTTGTATGCATTGGATGGAAAAGTTAGTTTTGAATAGCTATGAATTTCTAAAGTGGTCATAATTAAAAGAGTGGTGATTATACTTCAATTGTAAAACATCTGCAGCTCAAACGCAATAGTACTTGATGTAAATACTACTTAAACCATTGGGAGTAGATTTATTACAAAATACATTGATTAAGATATCCCAGACTATTAGCGACAGGGGCACTTCAGGCAGTATAATAGGCACAGGAACCAAAATAAAAAAGTGTTTTAATTACTTAATATTTACTTACTGAATATTTCATGAAATCTTTTTTTTATGCCTATTGTATTGACAAAGGAATTTAAAAAAGACTATTTCTCCTGTTTGTCTGGGATTTTATGCAATCTTGAATTATTATACCTTATATTGTTTGGATAGTATTTGTTTACGAAATCTGAAAACTGTTTCTAATTAAATCCTTTTACCACGGTCTAAGTAGCATTTATTCATTTTTTCTATTTTTAAGTATAGTCCAGTGGACTTTTTGTAAACAAACTATAAACACCTATAATTTAGTACACTGTGATATTACTCAATGTATAACACTGTGAAGTACATTTTCTAAGATGCCAAGTACTTCCGCGAATTCAGTTTACTCTGCTGAGGCTGTCTTCACTCGAATATCCATTGCTGCTGCACATGTGCGTGAAATATCTTGTATCTTTGAAACCGTATACTAAACGCTCCATCGATGCTGCGAAGCATGTATTACTGTTGGTGGACGAAATTTTGAACACTTATTGTAACATAGCACTTATCAACGCCGCTGACATTAAATATTTTTTCTTTCCTTTCATGTATCTGTCTTGTGTTTCTTTCTCAACGTTTCACTTTCGCCCATACATTCCTATACAAAAAATGATTATTACAATGTCCTGTACCAACCCTTACAGTTTGTACCATGGATTCGTAATCAACCTGTATTACATAATAAAATGAAGTATTTGTAGTTACGATAAATTAATAACTGAAGAAATGTATCTAAACTGTGTATTAAAAACTCAAATAATAATAACAATAATAATAATCAGGCGTAAAAAATATTTTACACCAAACGATATGAAAACACTGTTTTGCTGCAAGCATCAGAAACACATAATTTAACCTTGATGAAAAATTATGAGACTGGAGTGTCACAAAGCGTACCACTTCTTAAATAAAGAATGAAAAATTCGTTATTCATGAGTCCAAGCATTTAAAAAAAGATCTTTAAACGCACAATGATATTTTATTGTTTAAAAGAATGAGTAAATGTTGTTAAACATATTTTTTATTTGTTTTTAAGCGAAATTTTATTAACGCAAAGGGAAAAACATTTTTCTTCTATCAAAGTAAGAAACACGAGTATAACATGCCGACAATGGTAATATATTTTTAAGTTGTCAAATAAATCTGACACGAACGATTTATATTTGAGTGCGTGTATTTAAAAATTCATGACTTATTTGTTAATTATTTATGAGTATTTGCTTCAGAAAAGTCGCTGCTATTTTGAATAATTTTGATTTAATGAATAAATGATATTAGGTTTTAGATTGTAAAATTAATATAATTTAAGGAAACTGTCAATATCTGTGTAATCCATTTGACATATATGTATGTCGGATGTATAAACATATGCTCGTTTTAAAGTAACATATTGATAAATGGATATCCAATTAGCAAGAACTCTTCATTTTATGTATTTTTAAACCTTTTATTGTTTTACTTACCCATCATACCTAGTATAGGGTAAGTATTGTAATCGTTTTGAAAATAAAATGACGGATTTACACGTTTTAGACACTGGAGATTCTGAAAAACATATTTGTAGAAAAAAAATGCCGTCCGTTTGTGCCTGTGTATGTCTGTTGTGTGTATGTCTTGTGTGTATGTCTAGTATTCGTTCTGATAAAAGGTATATAAAAAATTTCGAAATTGTTTATTTTAAGGAATGAATATAAAATGCAGTAAAAAACATAAATTTTGCATAAAAAATGAAGTCGATCCGATAATTAGATACCGAGATATTTGTAATCCTATTTACCACACTCTTCGATTTTTCATGACCCTGTATTTCATTCAAATTTCAATTCAAAGATATATTTTAATTGGAAATGAGACGCTTAATCCAACGCAATAAACCGTTAGTTAATATTATTATCAATTTTGGAGTTATAACGATTTTTCTTTTACGCAATTCAGTAATAGAGCATTTAAAGTTTATGACGTCATCAAGCCACGATTTTATTCGAATTGCAATGCATTTTATAAATAGTTTACACATGTTTTATTTTCATATTTTATTTCATGCATATCCATGATGGGTAAGTATTACGGTGACCACCCCCACCCCCCTCCAACGACTAGTTTTCTATTCTGTTGAAATAAATAACAATTTACACTATTAATGAGTGCATGTTATTCTTATAGAAAATTATAAAACGAAAAACAATACGGATTATTATTCTTTTACATTGGAAAATACGAATATTTCTAGCAAAGATTTATAGCTCATTTTTTAAGACATCAAATATTTCTGACATTAAAGGTTTACTACTGAGTACAGGTATTTTACATTTCATGATAAACAAAATGTATACAGAGACTGTTCATACATTTTTTAGACGAGTTTGGTTTGGTTTAAAAAAATGTCTGCATAGAGAAATTATTTTTCACAGCTAATATATTTTTGAAAGTATATATTCACGTCTGGCAACTGAGATTTTTGGCGCTTTTAAAGAACTGATGGATGGAAGGCTATCTTTCTGCACTTTCCGAAGATAAGTATTCATTTTCGGTTATTAAAAACGCTGTGAAAAACATGGATGTTTTATAACTAAAGCCACAATAGGTAAATATACTCAGTAATACAAAGAAAAAAACGCGAATATTTGGCTTCAAGTTGAAAAATATTTTCAAGTATGTACCAAAGGATGAAAAGAAATTCTTCGAATATTGAAGGGGTACGATGTTTTAGATCTTTTATGGAAAAGAAAACCCTCCAAGTCAAAAGACTGTTGCTAAATCGTTTAAAAGCTCAGTGTCAACTATTGACAAATCATTAATACTCATTTGAAATTTAATAAGGCAAAAAAAAACAACAACAAAAAAACCACGTTGGTCGTCTACTTTCTCCACGACATACCACCGAACGTAGGACACGATGCAGAATTCTTTATAAGAAGCATTTATCCGAAGAAAAATAGAAAATGTTGTTACAATTGATGAAGCTTGGGTCTATTTAAATGATTGTAATAAAAAGAGATCCATTTATTATCATTAAACAGGAGAAAAAATCTTAAAACGTGGTACAATGTATCTAAATTAAGTTCTAGAAAATGATTTATGATTGTTGTTAGCTTTAGATATAATGGCAAATTAGAAATAAACATAGTGGAGAAAAATGGCAAGATCAATTCTACATACTATCAGAAACATATTTTATTTCCAATCTTCGAACATGAAATAACATCTCTTTACACCAGTGACATCAATCTGTTGAAGTGCAACAAAATAAATCAAGCGGCAACACATCACATCCACTATTATTATTTTTTTTAATGGAATGAGCAACGGGTATCAGATCTATATTCTTCACTGATATACTTCATAAATCTCCTGGTGTATCACGCATTGATTTTTAAGATTTTGGATATTTAAAAAGCGCGTTATCCAAACGTCAACCTACAATCCTTAATGGACTTTGGAGAGCTGTTCAAAAGGAATGGGCAAAAATACTTCTTCCAAAACTACAAAAGGCATTATTGTTATGGGAAGTTTAGTGGACAAATATAATGCAGAATAAGAATTACCAAACTGATCCTTTAAAGTAAAAATATTTTATGTAAATTAATTCTGTAAAGATCATGAAAATCGTCTAAAAAATGTGGTAACACATTCTGTATGTTATTTATTTACGACCAGTAGACCTGTCTCAGGAAACATACGAATATCCTAAAAATATCATATTCAAGATAATCGATATCTTCTGTATGATTAAACTTGTCCTGTAGACAGTCACATGTTATCCTTTGGATGACAAAATGTCACACCCATTTTCGCTCTGTGGATGACTTTTAATGCCATTATTTGGACATTTTTAACATATAGAAAAACGGAATCAAACTAAAAAAGATACAAAATACGCATTTACATTCAATATGGATATCCTAATTACACTGAGGGCATATCTAAGCATAATGAAATTGGATAATTCAATTTCCGTGTCACCTGAACATTTTCTGGATAATTGGCATAGGATCTAACAATTACAGAATATGCTGAACCACTGTAGGGCTTGAGGAAAATGATTCAAATTGTTTGATCTGCAAGGCTTTTGCACTGCAATCTTTGACATCATTGGCTGATACGTTTTTTCTTTCATTTTTAATTACTTCATTAATTATAATTAAACATGAATTAAAATTTTTTATTATTTAAAAAATATATTTTTTAAAATTTGTTTGCTATACATGTTAATTATTTATGACCAGCATACCTATCGCAGACAACACATTGACATCCTAAAAACATTCGGTGGATATCATATTCAGGATAATCCATATAATCTGGATGATTAAACTTGTCCTGTCGACTGTAAAAGATTATCCATTGAATGCCAAAATGTCACACACATAACCGCCTTCTGGATAACTTTTATTTACATTACTTGGACAATAACAGGATGAAGAAAGACGGAAACAAACTAAAGAAGATACGATATATGCATATGCGTCCGATAAGGTTATACTGTTGTTACTTAGGGGATTTTAAACATAATGTAATTGGATAATTCGATATACATATCCTCTGGATACTTTCTGGATAGTTGGCATACGATTTAAAAATTACAGAATTTGCAGAACCACTGTAGAGATTCCGAAAGATGATTGGGGTTATATGATCCGCGAGGCTTTTGTACTGCAGCCTTTGAGATTATTTGCTGATACATTTTTTTCTGTCAATTTTAGTTACTTAATTAACTTTAATTAAAAATGAATTATAATTTTCTATCATTTAAAAACTAGATATTTTAAAATTTTCTTGCTATACATGTTAATTATTTATGACCAGTATACCTATTGCAGACAACACATTGTCATCCTAAAAACATCCGTTGGATATCATATTCAGGATAATCGATATCATCTGGATGATTAAACTTGCCCTGTAGACAGTAAAAGATTATCCTTTGAATGTCAAAATGTCACACACATAGCTCCCTTCTGGATGACTTTTATTTACATTACAAAATGAAGAAAGACGGAAACAAACTAAAGAAGATACGAAATACTAATATGCCTCCGATAAGGGTATCCTGTGGCTACTTAGGGGATTTTAAGCATAACGTAATTGGATAATTCGATATACATATCCTCTGGATACTTTCTGGATAATTGGCATAAGATTTAAAAAATACAGAAATTGCAGAACCACTGTAGGGATTCCGGAAGATGATTGGTATTGTGTGATCCACAAAGCTTTTGCAGTGCAGCTTTCAGATTATTTGCCGATACGTTTTTTTCTGTCACTTTTAATTACATAATTAACTTTAATTAAAAATGAATTAGAATTTTTTATTATTTAAAAACTATATATTTTAAAATTTGTTTGCTATACATGTTAATTATTTATGACTAGTATACCTATTGCAGACAACACATTGACATCCTAAAAATATCCGGTGGATATCATATTCAGGATAATTGATATCATATGCATGATTAAACTTGCCCTGTACACAGTAAAAGATTATGCTTTGAATGTCAAAATGTCACACAAATAGCTGCCCTCTGGATGACTTTTATTTACATTACAGGATGAAGAAAGACGGAAACAAAGTGAATACGAAATACTCATATGCCCCCGATAAGGGTATCCCGTGGTTACTTAGGTGATTTTAATAATAATGTAATTGGATAATTGGATATACATATCCTTTGGATATTTTCTGGATAGTTGACATAAGATTTAAAAATTACAGGATATGGAGAACCACTGTAGGGCTTCCGGAAGATGATTGTGGTTATCTGGGCAGCGAAGCTTTCGCACTGCAGTTTTTGAAATTATTTGCTGATACTTTTTTTTCCATTTTTAATTACCTAATTAAATTTCCGTAAAAATTATTTATAAATTTATATCATTTAAAAAGTATGTAATTTAAAATTGGTTTGCTACTTTTTTTTTTTTTTTTTACATTTTTGCAAATGACGCTTATAATATATCTACGATTAACTATTATAAAATGAATAACAATTAGATAACGCACGTGTAGTTATAATGAGTGAAATAAAGATCATATTAGGAGAATTTTACTTTTTTAAAAGTATCCTCAATGTATCCCTTTTTTAAGTTCGTACTCCCAAAATTATCCCACTATCTGTATATAACGCTAAAGAAAGCTATTAAGCAAAACATTTTGGATTTTTCAGTCATAGTTTATAAAATGCTATGCTTCATATCGTTTTATCGTTTAGAATATCGCGTAGAAAATTTATGTAATTTTTTGCAGTTTTTAGAGCATAAAGGTAATTTTATATATCCGATATGTTATTCTTTTGTGTTGAAAATATAATTAGTTTTGCCGAGTTAAACTGTATAAAGGTAAATTATACGTACGTAATTTAAGGAATATATACTACTTATCTAAAATATTGAGACTCTTATAAGTTAGATTAATCTAAATTATTATTTCCTATTTCTAGCTAGTTGTAACATCAAGTAATAGTATAAATATTTTTATAAACAAATATTTCAAATTAAATATTCTTTATTCTTTGCTTAGATGTAACATTTGCTGTAGACATAATACGCATATGTAGATCCATAACTATTTAAATTTCTACAAAAGAATTTCTCATTCCCTATTGTAATTATAATGAATATAACATTATTTATATTTTTAACGCTTTATACTCTTTGTAATAACACAGTAGAAATTTAAACATATGTAAAATTATTTTGTAGTTTTTAACATTTAATTTTTAGTACCAGTTTTTCCATATAACAATTTTTTGCCTATTTATTAAAAAAATTCTGCTGTTAGACAAATTGGAGATTGAAATTAAAGAAAGTGGTGTGAAAAATAAACTAGTCGTTGGGGGCCACCCTAATACTTACCCATCATGGATATGCATAATGTAAAATATTAAAATAAAAATGTGTAAACTACTTATAAAATGCATTGCAATTCAAATAAAATCGTGGATTGATGACGTCATAAACTTTAAAGGCTCGATTACTGAATTGCTTGAAAGAGGTTTTTCCTTATAACTCCAAAAATAATAATCCTATTAACTAGCTGTTTATTGCATCTGATTAAGCGTCAAATTTCCAATTAAAATATATCTTTGAAGTGAAATTTGGATGAAATACAGAGTCATGAAAAATCGAAGAGTGTGGAAAATAGGATTCCAAATATCTCGGCAACTCATTATCCGATCGACTTCATGCTTTATGAAAAATTTATGTTTTTTTATTGTCTTTTATGTTCATTTCTTAAAATAAACAATTTCGAAAAATTTTATATACCTTTTATCAGAACGAATATTTCAAGAGTCCGAAAAAAATAGTTCCGGTTAATTGAGGTTATTGAAATGAAATAGGCTTCTTCCCATTATTACATACTAAGTACATACCAAATTGCAAGTCTCTATCTCCATTTTTTAGGGAGATAGAGCGTTTACAGACACACAGACACACAGACGGACGGCAAAATTTTTCTCTAAAAATATGTTTTTCGGAATCTCTAGTGTCTGAAACGTGTAAATGCGTCAAAATTTTTTTTCGATTTTCAAAACGATTACAAGACTTACCCTATACTACGTATGATGGGTAAGTAAAAGCATACATACCCTAATCGTAACATGTGCGTGACACATGACATGCAAGGGTTAAAAAGAAATCTGCCAGTCCTGTGATATTTAGAATTTATTTTCATATTTTTGTACAGGCATTACTTTATTAATTTTAAACATATATTATTACATACACAAATTTATCAAAAGTTTAGTCCACTGTATTTTTTTATTATTATTATTATTATCATTTATGAAAGCAAAAAGGCTATGAAATTAAATATTAGTAAATTTTTTTGCAATCCCTGTAAAACAAAATCTCCACATCAAAAGACTCTTTTTTTTTTTGTTCTAAAATATATTTTCAATTAATGAACAAATAAACACCATAAAGCTTTAGAATTTATTGATTTGAAACATTCTTTTTCTATTATTTGATTTACTCAAAAGTTGCTAAAAAAGGGAACTAGAGATAAAATACCTCAATAATGAATTTAAAAAATCGAGTTTGTTTTTTAAAGGATTTTATTGATCGTACGAAATAAAACAGAAAAGAAAGGAGCTAGAAACATTGACATAATATGCTTTAAATAACAGTATTAAACGGGATAAATCACTAATTTAAAGATAAACATAAAGTATCAAGAGTGTGATACTTTGTAATTATATTTATGAATAGTAAGGGATAAAATATTTAATAAAAATAAAATGCTTAAAGATAAATTTATTATTTTACTTATATGTTGAGTAAAATTAGCGTGCACAATAATTATTTTCTTTTCTGAAAATAAGTTTTTTGTATTCTTAAAATAATTTAAAATATCCACATCAAAAGATTTTTCTTTGCTTCTAAAATATATTTTCAATTAATAAAGAAATAAATTCCATAAAGAGTTTAGCTTTAAAAGTCTTTGATTCGAAAAATACTTTTTCTATTATTTGACTTCCTTAAAAGTTGCCAAATAGTTTATCTCCATGGAGAACTAAAGATAAAATAACCCGATAATGCATTAAAAAATCGTGTTTGTTTTTTAAAGGATTTTATTGGTCGTATGAAATAAAACAGAAAAGAAAGGAACTAGAGACATTGACATAATATGCTTTAAATAGAAGTATAAAATCGGATAAATTTAATATAAATTTAAAGTAGGAAAAATGTTCTAATTTGTAATTATATTTGTAAATAATAAGGAGAAATTATTCAATAAAAATAAAATGCTTAAAGATAAATTTATTGTTTTAATTCTATGTTTAGTAAAATAACCGTGCATAATAATTATTTTATTTTCTAAAAATACGTTTTTAGTATTCTTAAAATAATTTAAAATTTACATAATAATTTGAATATGAAAGAAGAAAACTAAACTATGCGGCACTACAATTCATAAAGGATTATTTATAGCCTATGGTGCTCATATCAGATTTCTTGACCATAGGCCCTGAGATGTTCAGTGACGAAGATAATTTATTTTTTCGGTAGGATAAAAAAAAATGCAAGTATTATGTAGGATTCCTAAAATTTGTGCATGGTTGTTGTAACAATGTATTGCATGGCAATTGTAAATGATAGATGCTTTCTTTTTTTAAATTACCGTTCGATAGTTTTATAGTTTTGAATTATCGCGTATTGTATGAAGAAGCTCCCAAATATAAAATGGCTACTTTCTGTTACATTCATGATATCGTTTTTAACCGTAAATGCTTACCATAGCAAGAAATTGTTCAGCTATTCTAATTTTCTTTAATAGCACACACTTGTAATTGAATAAGACGAAAATTTCGATCCGTAATTAATGGTACAATAATTTTGAGACTTAGCAGCAATAATAATATATATGAAACATTTCTTTGAATGCATTTCTCTTCTATCTTCAAATCTATATATGTATACGTATCCAACCTATGTATACGTAGTGTGAAATTTTGTGGTTCACTTATCTTTAAATCTTCATATAATTTAAAGTTTTGTACATAGTTTTGCTTTTAAGAAAAACCAGAAGCTCCACAATTGCGTCCATAAATATAATTTAAATTATATCATTCTAGATATTTTTCATGATGCTATATATTTCTGTAATTTCCGTAGCTAAAATGATAGTATTTTGAGTTTTAAGAAATTGTTGAAAATGTTATTTTCAGTAAAAGCATGGTGGTAGGATTTCTTGACATATTTATGAAACATTTCATCTAGTTCCCTTTTATCTCAAAATATCAAGTTTTGATAACATTGTCAGAGGATTTTAGTCATGTCTTACTTTTACATAAATTATACACAAGTTTCCTTAAAATTAAAGCTATAAGTGTTAAATCTATTGTCCATGTTTTATTTATTTCCTTTTTTATCCTCTCTTCTTTTATTCTCGTGATGCATTTTTTGTAATATGTAACGGGAATTAGAAATTGTGTACTACTGTTTTAAATAGTTTTATGGAATGACCCTTTATATCCTGAATTAATTTTCAAGCTAATTTTTAATTGTATTTTTGCATCATTGGATAAGTTTTGGTGCAGAATAAACATAGGAAAGAGGAAAATAATTTTTATACTGTTTTAGTGGTTAATTATGCAACTGTAACCACCATAAATTTTTTACCCTATGATATAAAATAAAAAAGTAAATTTCAAATAGTAAACTTCAAATAAAATATAGGAAATGTTCACCTGTAGAGTATAGAAGACAATAGAAAATAATAGTACTAAATAACCGGTAATAAACCACTAAAATTACTCAAATGAAGAACAACATGCATGTCAATTCTATTGCAAAATGAATTTCGAATGTAGCGTGGCAAATGTAAAATCCCTACAATGCAAAGAAAGAGGATATGTGCTTGAATTTGCCATCTCCTGCCTGCCGTCAGAAATACACTCTTTGTGTCATTGTGAATACCGTTAGGAAAAACGGTCATTTTACGAATGTATAGGTGTTTTATTAACCCCTTGGGGACGAGCGACACGAATGCGTGACGCATAAGGTGCTCAGAATCCTCGATTATTCCCACCAGTTACTTTTTTGTAAAGTTTTCCTTATCTACTCATAGCATTTTTGCGATTCATATAGGTGAAAATTTCTCATTTGGTAACAGATTAAAAATTCTGTAAAAGACGCTCGTCGCGAAGGGGTTAAAGTGGTACTTATAAGTACCGTCAGGATAAAAAGGGTTAATGTAGAAATTGTTACCGTTGAATAAATAATTTGTAATTTGAAATCTTAAGAGGTTAATTGACTTCTTTCTGTATGCTTTAAGTTATGAATTGGCGTCCGCATTATCTTTTAGAAAGCTGAGGTATTAAAATAACATCTTTTTGAACGCTTTAACTAACATTTTGGCGTCCGCGACATGACTAGATTTATTGAAGCAATATGTGTATGGCCGTGAGAGGTTTTAAAAAAGCCGATTTAAAGTTTTTAGTAGAAGAACTTGGTGAAACGATTCCACAAGATTATACGATTGGAACACTAAAATAAATAATTTTAAATAGTAAGGAATATAAACGGGATCCTGATTTTGTACAAGAAATTTTATAAACAGCCATTGCTGAAAGAAAAGAAAAGATGCTGAGAAGAAGTTAGAGTTAGAGATTGAAAAGAATTTACAATTAGAAAAAGGAGAAGGAGAAGTTTGATCAAGAAGTACAGTTGAAAAAACTGGAATTAAACCATTAATTAGACTTAGCAAAAATCCAGTCACAAGGGCAAATTCAAGGTGAGTACATTTCAACTGTTAATGAAACTAATGATTCTAAACGGAAATTTATGTTACCTAGGTTAGAATTTCATCAATTTCATGGGGATTTAAAAGAGTGGCTACCATCCTGGAGTCAATTTGAACACATTCATACAGAGGAGAATATTGTGCCCGAAAATGTATTCGAGTATTTGATTCAAGCAACAGTAGCTGAATATAGAGCGAGAGAAGTTGTAGATAGTTTTCCGCCAACTGGCGCTAACTAGGCCAAAGCTATAGAGAATCTTCAGGCTCATTTCGGTCGGGAAGATCTTTTAGTTGAAGTATATGTTAGAGAATTATTGAAATTAATCATATCAGTACAGTCAAAAAAAGTTTTCTCTTACAGCCTTGTTTGATAAACTTGAATCCAATTTAAGAGCTCTTTAGACATTGGGAGTCACAACAGATAAATGTGCATCACTATTATGTTCAATGGTATAATCTTGTTTTACTGCTGGATTTTTGAAATCGTGGAACAGAAGCTATACGTCTTCTGCTATTTCCGATCCGAAAGAAAGCCTAGATAATTTAATGAAATTTATCAAAAGTGAAGTTGAAGGCGATGAAATAATAAATTTTGCAATGGCAGGTTTTGGCTTCGCGAAAAAGATGATGATAGAAACTTTACGAAAAGGACCGATGTACCGATGTTTCTAAACATTTACCAACTGCTGCTACTCTATTAACTTCTTCAAAGCAAGACTTAAGGAAAATTGCGTTTTTTGTAACGGAAGACACCTGAGTTCAGAATGTTTTTCAGCACGGAAGATGAGTTTTACAGAAAAGCAAAATATATTGAAAGATTAAAGGTGTTTTTTTATCTTTGGTGTCAGCCCACGCAACGAAAAAATGTAAAGCTATCCTGAAGTGTTTCATTTGTGATAAAAAACATGCATCTGTGATGTGTCAAATGCTCGATAAAAACAAATTAATTGAAAGGAAAGGGGAAGAAAAATCGTCTGGAAATGAAGTAAATATGGCTAATGTCAGTAGAGGAAATGAAATAAATATAGCTAATGTCAACAGAGGAAATGAAATAAATATGGCTAGTGTCAGTAGAGGAAATAAAGTAAATATGGCTAATGTCAGTTGAGGAAATGAAATAAATATGGCTAGTGTCAGTAGAGGAAATAAAGTAAATATGGCTAATGTCAGTTGAGGAAATGAAGTAAATATGGCTAATGTCAGTAGAAATCCCAAGGTCATTCTTCAGACACTCAAAGCAAAAATCACTTCAGATAACAAAAATAAAGTCGTTCGACTGATTTTAGACTCAGGTTTTCAGATATCGTATATTTTAAAACATTTAGTCGAAGAAATGAAGTATTTACCTCTTCGAGAAGAAAAAGTCTCTCATTCCCTTTTTGGCGGAGTCATAACAAAGGAATACAATCATAACTACTACAAGAGAAGATTAAGCGATTTGAAAAAAAATTTTAAATGCAATTTTAAAGTTTTGGACCAAAACATTATCTGCGAAAATGTTATGCCTGTAGGGAAAGGATCCTGGTATAAAGAATTATCGGAAAAAGACATCACTCTGACGGATATTGGTGAGACTTCTGAATCTATTCAAGTATTGATTGGAGCCGATGTAATTGGAAAATTACTGACAGGTCGTAGAGAATATTGTCGTCTGGACTAGTAGCACTGGAAAAACTTTTAGGATGGCCTTAATGAGAAACGTGCCTCAAGATAACGTATGTAAAGAAAACTTAGCGTTATCAGTTACATCTATGTTCGTGAATGAAGCAAAGATTAGCGATTTATGGAAACTAGATTTACTTGGAATAAATTATCCAATTGAAAAACAATCTAAAATGGAGATTGATCGTGAGGTAAAAGAGCATAGACGGTAAATATGAATGAAGATAATCGTTATGAAATTTCTTTGCCGTAGGCGGAAAATATACCACCGTTACCCGATAATTTGAGTTTAGCCAAGAAAAGATTAATTAATGTTACAAACAAGTTGCTTACCAAAAATCTTTATCAAAAATATGAACAAGTGCTTTTAGGCTGACGTGATGATAAAATTATAGAGGAAATTCCCGAGTATGAAATGAATCTTTACAGAAAGTATTTGCCTCATCAACCAGTAATAAAAGAAAGCAGTACAACTCCCATTCGTCTAGTTTTCGACGCATCAGGTCGAAAACTAGAAACATCCATTTGAAAACAGAACCATCCATATCTGAAACAGTGTTTGCATTCTGGACCAAATCTCATTGAATTAATTTCTGATATTCTTTTGCGTTTTAGAGAAAATAAATTTGGCGTTGTAGCTTATATCAGGAAAGCATTTTTACAAATCGCTGTTCGAAAAAAACAGGACTTTTTGCGTTTCTTGTGGTGGATCCATCCAGAAGAAAGAAATATTAAAATGTTTCGACATGCTAGAGTCGTGTTTGGAGTCAAAAGTTCCCCGTTTCTTCTTGCTTCCGTCATAGAATATCACATAAAAAACGATGAAGAATACTATCCCCATCTTAAACAGCAATTGTTGAGAAGATTTTATGTTGACAATGTCATTGCTAGTGTCCATAAACAAAAAGAATTAGAAAAGTTTATTGCTGATTCTGAGTGTCTTATGGCTGCAGGCAGATTTGATTTGACAGGATAGGAACATACAGAAGAAAGAAAAAATAGCGAAAATGGCGAAGAAACTGATGTACTGGGATTACAATGGAACAGATTTCTAGACTTTTGAAGGTTAATGTAAGCTGGACGAAATATATAAATTTAGAAAAAATAACTAAACGAATCATGCTATCAGTTGCACATAAAGTATTTGCTCCTATTGGTTTTACCTCTCATGTTATGATTTGTCTCAAGATGATGTTACAGAAAACATGGAAAGAAGGTATCACCTGGGATGAAGAAATTGCAAGTGATCCAAAATATGAGTTTATTGGATGGTTTCGTGAGTTAAGTATTTTACAAGAGATTCAGATTCCAAAATATATTCAGTTCACGCCAGATAATGTAAAGGTTTGTACTCTTCACACATTTTGTGATACAAGTCAATATGCGTGTGCTGCTGTTATATTTTTGAGGACAGCAAGTAAAGATCATATTGAATTATTCCTTCTTGCTTCGAAATCCCGCATAGGTCCTTTAAAATGCGCAATCATACATAGAATGGAACTTTTAGCTGCATTGATTGGTGCCAGATTGGCTAAATCAGTAATTGACGCATTGGGCTGCAAGGAAATGGAAAGATATTTTGGGAGTGATTCCACGACGGTTCTTGCATGGATATCCAGAAAAGAGAACAGTGGTCTGTCTTTGTTAGAAACAGAGTTAAAAAAATCAAAAATTTGAGTGACCCTGCTTTATGGAAACATATACCTGGTGAAATGAATCCAGCAGATCTGCCATCTAGAGGTTGTAAAGCAAAGAAGCTAATATCTCTCAAATGGTGGGAGGGTCCAGCTTGGCTTCGAGATCCTGAAGAATATTATAAATATATGAAGATCACATGTAAAAACATAAATGAAGAAGAAATTGAAGTCTACAAAATTATTGGTTAATGTTGATGAATGTCCAGAGAAAACCTGGTACTACCGGTATTTTTCCAGTTATGAAAAAATCGTGCGTCTTGTTGATTGGATACTACGCTTCAGACATAATTCTTCTAATCCAAAGGAACAAATTAGAGGAGAATTGACAAGTCATGAATTTAAAAAAGCAGAAACGAAAATAATTTGGATTTTACAACAGGTATGTGTAAAGACTAAAATTATGTATTGACAAGACAATATGTATTTCCTTACACCTATGGTTGTTCCTTCAAATCATGAAGTTATCATACGGATAATTTTATATTTTCACCTCAAAAATTGTCAAGCCGGTCCTCAGATTCTTTTAAATTTGCTCAGAGAAAAATACTGTATTCTGAATGGAAGAAAAACTGTGACTTCTGTTATATCCAAATACACCATTTGTAATAGATTTAATTCTAGGGATTTGGAATCTTCTCCTGTTTCTCTACTAGAAAATCGAGTAAAAGATGCAGCAGTATTTCAAGTTATCAGCATTGATATGGCTGGCCCCCTATTTCTTAAAAATAATCAAAAGAGTTGGGTTATCATATTTACATGCGCTATCTATAGAGCTGTACATTTTGAACTTGTTACTTCAGCATCTACAGAGGCTTTTTTGATGGCTTTAAGAAGATTTGTATCACACAGAGGAAGATGTTC
Source organism: Maratus michaelseni (assembly GCA_963931845.1). Taxonomy (NCBI): domain Eukaryota; kingdom Metazoa; phylum Arthropoda; class Arachnida; order Araneae; family Salticidae; genus Maratus; species Maratus michaelseni. Next base: position 112,020,160 of record OZ007593.1, read on the forward strand.
TATTATATATTACGACAATGGTCAAAATTTTATAGGTGCAGCTATTTTTTTGAAAAGATTGAATTGGAGTCGCATAGTACCTGTAGTAGTATTTAGTAGCGTAGTAGTATGGAGCAGCCAATTCAATTGAATGGAAGAAAACCTTTTCACTAGAAGACTTAAATATAGGCAAGAACTGCAAAAGGATCTAACAAATCGATTTAGATCAGAATATTTAGGTCTACTTATCCAACGGCCGCTCGGGAGACGATTCCAACGTTCAGTGGATGTAGGAGATATAGTCTTGGTGGTAGCAGATAACAAGAAAAGAATTAACTGGCGATTAGGATTTGTTACAGAGTTCATTCGTGGCAAAGATGGAAAAGTTTGCCTTTTAAAGTTACAAACGTGTCATTCACAGATACTTCGGCCTGTTCAAAGAATTTATCCTCTAGAAGTGTCATCGAGCGATTGTACCAAAATTAATTTTCCTAAACCAACTTTGAATGAAACTCAGGTTGAGCCTTCAAAGGACGAATCACAAGTTAAAAGGACTAGATCTGGTAGAATGATGAAAATTCCAGAGAGACTCGATTTATAATGTTCCTGTAAATGTATTTATTTAATGTGAAATAATGATTATACGACATAATCAAAAGGTGGGAGGATGTTAAATCTAATGTCCATGTTTTATTTATTTCCTTTTTCATCCTCTCTTCTTTTATTCTCGTGATGCATTTTTTGTAATATGTAACGTGATTTAGAAAGTGTCTATTACTGTTTTAAATATTTCTGTGGAATAAGGTAGAAATTTTTAACGTTGAATAAATAATTAATATTTTGAAAGCGTAAGAGTTTAATTGACTTCTTTCTGTGTGCTTTAAATTATTAATTGGCGTCCGCATTACCTTTTAGAAAGCTGGCGTGTTAAAATAACATCTTTTTGAACGCTTTAACTAACAATAAGTACTCGCATTATGTCCATCATTTTTGTGTAATATAAGAGTTTCAAAAGACATTTCTTAAATTAGAATGATAGCATTTTGTTTTCGGAAATTGATGCAAATACTATTTTTATTAAAACTAATAAACAATGTTATGCCATCTATACAATACATATTTACGAAATATTTATTTCAATATATTTGAATGTAACTTTCTCTCATATCCTTAAATCTCAAAATGTCATAAACGACGCCCGAGTTTTTATGGTTCACTCATCCCTTACTTGTGCATAAATTTGAAAAATGTGGTACAAAGTTTTGCTTTTAAGAAAAGCCAGAAACACACGCATAATAATAACAAATATCATAATATTACTTAAATAATTTCCTCCATAACACTACTGCAATCTCCTAACCATAAAGAAAGGTGTTTTTATAAAGAAAGTAATAACTTTGTAAATCAATATCTGTACATGCAAACAAGAAGTTAGACTCAATACTTATGTTTTTGGTTTGAAATATTTCATTCAGTAAAAGGACATAGAATTAAAAAAATAATATTTTGAACGATCTATTAAGAATATTTATTTACTTCCTTGTTAAATACATATTTTTTTCACATTAAACTTTATATTATTTATACAGATTTTGCATATTTTTATATGATTACTTTTAGGAATGTATTTTTTATGAACTGATACACAAAATGATACTTTAATAACAATAAATCAGTGATACGCCATGATACGAGTAATGTACGCCAAATGTATCTCCAAATATCAAAATACGATAATCATCGTTAGAAACTTTAAGATTTGCTCATCCCTTATATTTGCATATTTTTGAAAAATATGGTATAAAACTTTTAAGAAAATATAAAAACATTCACATAAAGACCATAATCACAATTTAAATCACTGGTTCCATAAATGTTTTAAACACACCTCAACTAAAATGAAAGTATTTTGCGTAACGTGTGTAATAACATCATGAAAAAAAAATTCTGTTTTTGTAGTAAAGAAATAAAATGCATTCCTTATGCAGCGGTTTAAAATATTTCATTTAATAAAATGGCATATAAAGATACGAAAATATTATTTATTCCTTATGTTTCGGTTTTAAAATATTTTGTTTAGTAAAATGGGCATATATATATATATATATTTATATATATCGATGTATGAATATATTGAATATTACTTATACTTCGATTTAAAATATTTCATGTAATAAAATGACATATCGAAATGTGAAGATATTGAAAGATATTGAGTTTTTCTTATGCCTTGGTTTTAAAATATTTCATTTAATAAAATGGCATATCTAGATATGAAGATATTGTTTATTTCTTATGATTCAATTTAAAATTATTTCATTTAATAAAATTATGTATCGAGATATGAATATATTGATTACTCATTATGCCTTGGTTTTAAAATATTTCATTTTGTAAAATGGCATATCTATATATGAATAATATACTGTTTATTCCTTATGCTTTTGTTTCAAAATATTGCATTTAATAAAAGGATGTATCGGGGTATGAAGATATTGATTATTCTTTTTGCTTCGGTTTTAAAATATTCCAATTAATAAAATGGCATATCGCGATATGAAGACATTGATTGAAGATTTCAAGATATTTCAGTTTTTTTTATATATGCTTTGGAATTTAAATGCTTCATTCAGTAAAATGAAATATCGAGTAATGAAGATATTAATTATTCCTTATGCTTTGGTTTTAAAATATTTCATTTTGTAAAATGGCATATCGAGATATAAAGATATTAATTATACCTTATGTTTCGGTTTCAAAATATTTCAGTTGATAAAATGATGTATCGAGATATAAAGATATTGATTAATCTTTTTGATTTCGTTTTATAATACTTCTTTATATAACATGGTATATCGGGATATGAAGCTATGGATTATTTCTTATTCCTCAGTTTTAAAACATTTCATTTAATAAAATGGCACATCGGGTTATGAAGATGTTGGTTATTCCCTACGCTTCGGTTTCAAAACACTTCATTCAATAGATTGACATATCGAATTATAAAGATGCGGAATAGTCATCATATTTCGATTTTAAACTATTTCATTTATTAAATGACGTATCTATATATGAATTAATTGATTATTCCTTAGTCTTCGATTTTAAAATATTTTATTTATAAAATGACGTATCTATATATGAAGTTATTGATATTCCCTTAGTCTTCAGTTTTAAAGTATTTCATATAATCAAATGGCATATTGATAAGTGGATTTCTGAAAGGAGTAATAAAACTGCATAGAAAATGAGATTCCACTGAAAAGATAAATATTTAAAAGTTTATTTTTAACAATTTAACAAGAATATTTATAATTCTTCTTCCTAAATATATTAGGTTATAACAGACATTTTCCCGCCAAAAAAAGTTCGAAAAAAAAAGTTCGAAAAAAACCACAGTACCTTTAGTGAGTGCAGTAATCACCACCCAAATCTCTGATTTTTTGCCTACGTTTAGATAATATTTCAAAGCTTTCGGCCTAGAAGTTTGGAGGCCGCGAGTCCAAAAACAGATCAACCTCATTTTGGACGGCCTGTACAGAATTAAAGATAGCATCAGCAAGATGTAGCAGAAGGTGTGAAAAAAGGTAGAAGTCCAAGGGAGCGATGTTGGGGCTATATGGTGGGTGTGGCAAAAATTCCCATTCAAGTCCGTGCAGAGTCCAGCCGGTGAATGCAGACACACATGATCTAGCATTATCTTGATGAAACATTACCGTCTGTGCCAGAACTCATTTTGACGTGATGCCTTGATAGCAGCATCAACACGGACTAGTGTCTTGCTGTACACCTTACTGTCCATGGTTTAACTTTTTTCCCAATACTCTTTGTGGATAGTACTACGGCAATCCCATCAGATACAAAGCATTATCTTTTGGTTTGTCAAATTGCGCTTTGCGACGCTGCCGATGGGCTGATCGGGCGCATACCAACCCGCTTTTAGCTTTGTGTTGTTTAAGTAAATCTACTTTTGTCACAAGTGACGATCCGGTCCAGAATTTTGGCCTTGTGTGGATATTCGTGCGATTAGTGCAGGCCCGAACACGTCAGTCATTATCTGCTTGAGTCAGCTCATGCGGAACCCAGCAATTGAGCTTGTACGTCAAGTTTATGCGATACTGTCCTGCGGAGCGGGCAATCGGAAAGCAGGTAATGACACAAATTTAATTAAACTCAACTATTTATTTATAGCAATAAGGAAGAAATTAGTAGAGTAGCAGGTGGATTTAATGCAGATGATAAAAAAAAGTTCACTTTAAGAACAACTGAGAGGGGAAATCCTTTCCGAAATCTTGTTAAATTTAACTCACTTAACTCGGCTCCAATTACCTTACTGTTCGGTCTGTAGAAACATAAAAAATTCATTTTAGCTGATAATATCAGTGAGTATGATCCATTAACATCCACTCCATTTATGATGTTATCGCTGAAAATATCATAACTGGAATCACGTGGGTACCAATTTTACTTTTTATTCGAAATAGAAACTCATCGTCTTACAAATTAGAGAAAACTCGCAGCCGATGACTCTATCCAAACTGCTAATGAGAAACTACACTTGAAGTCAGCATGTGGATCAATTGCACTAGATAACTAATAATCTCCAGGTGGAGATGCCTTCCAAATCCGCTTAATCATTCTATTACCGCACTATATATTATAGTCCATCAACCGAAAGTACATCAACCGACCGATGAAACATTCAAGTTTTTGCATCATTAAAAGCATCTAAAATAACTAAGATCATTTAAGAGTACACCGCGTTTAATCGCAGCGTAGTGATCAAAGCTGCTGGGCTAATACACAGAAGATTCCTAATTCGATTCCCATCGTGGTAAGTGTTGGTTATTTACTGACAACTCACTCAAAAAAGGAATAAAAAACTTGTTCCTGATGAGGTTTTCCTTGAGAAGTAAACTTTTTTTTTTGGTATTATAAAGTTTATTTTAACGGAATAAAATTTCTAAAAAATACGGAAAATATCTGTTAAAAAAGAGAAATTTAACAGCGGATATTTTGAACGGAAAGTTTGAAAAATTCCTGAAATTTACGGATATTTTTCGTTAAAATATGGAAATTGTACTGGCGTGCCAGTACAATTTCCGTTTTTTACAGGTTTTTTTTTTTTTTTTTTTTTTTTTTTTTTTTTACAGTGTACGTCAGGTTTTAATGTTTCAAATTTCTATATATTACATTATTTGTATAACTTAAAATATGTATTTTTGTTAATTCTATGTTTACATTCCGTAAATGCAAAACAGAGTCTTATACAGATTTGGCGGTATGTTTTTTTTTTTTTTTTTTATTTATCATATTGTAAAATCATATATGTCTTGTGGTATCCATATTAAAACAAATAAGGAAACGGTATTTTATTCAGTTTTAATGTTTACAAAATAAAAAAATTAAAAAAAAGAATAAATAAAAATTCGTTGGGTTTTTTTTTTTTAGAATAGTATGCATTACCACAAACAAAAATTCTTTATGAAAAGTTTTTCTATTTTTATTAGAAACTTTAAAATGAAATGTTAAATCTTCAGAGAATATGAAATACCCAAATAAAATGCAAATTTAGGAAATATGCTTGAATAACAAAAACTATCAAGATATTCATCGTACTTCTATTGCAAACTTTCATGGCATATGTTTCATATATGAGTTTCAAATTATAGTCTCTGCGTTTAAGCTTTAAAATTTTTTCTAGAGTAAAATAGTTTCCCAAACTTGTTAAAAAAAGGATTTGCATGTTTGAAAATAAATTGAAAATGTATTATTCTACAGAATGATCTTCAATGAATATTTCTGTTTTCATGTTATAATATCCATAAGATTTGAATGTGTTTAGCTATTTATTCAAAAGTTTAAAAGTTCAGAAGGCATGTATGATTATAGTACATGTTAAAACAGTTGTACGGAAAAAATAGTCCTTACTGCTTAGATAAGTAACTACTGCTTATAATGAAGTACTTTCCTTGACATTTAAAACAAAAACTGAATTTTGATATGCTTCATTATACAGCATATTCTTGAATAAATATTGAATGCCTAAGGGGGGCCACTCGGCCCAGCAAAGCCAGGCCGTAGAGCGTTAGCACCTCCCCCGGGATGTTCCCCGGCACGCGGGGATTCGTTTTGGGTGATTCCAGCCACCGGCAGAAGGGAAGGCACGACGCCGAGACCGCCAGCGCACGCGCAAACGGCCCAAACAACAACAAAAAAGAAAAAAAGAAAATACAAACTAGGCCAAAGGCCGGCACTGCCAGGACAAGCCTAAGCGCGACAAGGGGCAGGCAAGAAAGCTAAAAACAAAAAAAAAAGAAAAAGAAACTGAAAAAAGCCTGAACCGCTGGAGCCTGCACGCATTTGTAAGGTATGTGAGGGTGATTACTTTTCCACTAATATATATTTACTTTTCAATACCAGTTTTTCGTAAAAGAAAATTTCGCTTTATTACGCTGTAATTAGAAGTAATTTCGCTGCAATGAATAATTAGTTTTCCCACTTACTTTTATCCATTTAAATACAAGTATTTCTATTAAAAGCATTTCGCTGTATGCAACATACACAGAAATTATCTTTATTATTAATTCTGATTTCGTCATTACCCATAACTAAATAAGTGATTTTAATTTTAGTTCTACAGGAAACATTATTCATCTTGTACAGTACTATCAAACTTTGTTTTTGTTGTCAGAGTTCTTGGACACCATGTATATAGAACAATGCATTTCTAAAGAGGCCGTAATAAAAAATAAGTTATATATTGATATTGCAAAAACAATTCAACATTGTAACTCTTTCGCAAAAAAACAATAAAATTGCGAATTATATGTATCATATTTTATGTTTATTTCATGTATGTCCTTTTTATGTTGTACATTAGAAAGTTATCTTGAGAAAATAAAGAATTGTGCTTACTAACTATTGATAAATAAAGTCAACCATTATATTAAATGTCTTTGATAAGGAGGGATACTGTCAAATTGCATGTCTGAATTGCATACATATTTCTGAAACATATGGTCTGTATTGTGGCTCTCACCATTAAATCTCAAGAAACTGTGATATTTGATATAAAAATCGTTATCATTATTTCGAGACATTTGATATTTTTTGCTTTTGAATCCCTAAATTCTTATATCTTAGAATATTTTTAAATATCTAAAGTGCATCATAAACGTAATTTTAATTTTAACAGGATTCCATTATATCCGTTACATTTAATTTAAAATCCCATTTAACAAATGTGTGAATCCAATTTTACATAAGGTTTTCAAGATACAGCTTGTCCGTTTTTTATACATATTTTACTGATTAACAGGAGTACTGTTTAAATATATATGTGATCTCTATAAGAGTTTGAAAACATTTTTAAGAACTTTAAAGTTTTATTCGGCGTGAAAATTTTAAAATATAGTTACAGAGGATACTTTAAGAAGTAACCTTTTTTATCATAAATTTTTCTGTTCAAATAAATAAATTTGTATTTTTATGACACATTTTTACGGATTTTTATAAACCGCTGTAAAAGCACATTTTATCTTTGAAACAATGTTTAAATCTAAAACTAGAGTAAAAGAATTTATATTGCGAAAATGACACCAAAACCTACAGATATTACATTATTTTTCAAATATGTAACGAGCAAAGTCAAAATGGAACTAAATTTCTTTTGTAAGGAGTGTCTTGTAAAATATAGATTATTCGTGCTTTTTAGGAGACACTATTATTACTATTATTCTGCTAAATAGAAATACAGTAACAGAGGTTACATTTTTCTAAAACAAATGTTAAACTAATAGCACTGAGTTAAAATATGTATATTTCAATTAATCAGAACTATTAAAAAATAAACTATTAGTCCTTAAGTAGCCGCATGTCGGTCTTTCTGCTGCCAATTATCTTCTCCTAAACAATCTTCCGTTACAAATTTAATTGATAAATTCCATGTAGCTGCCTATAAATATTTCGCCATTATCACAGTCAAGTAACAAGACGTCTCCTTTTTTCAGACACAGTTTTAAAAACAAAGTTGAAATTTGTCGAAAAGTCTACGAAACGATCAAAACTGTCAGTTCATTTTTACCTTTTTCCATTTTTTCATAGCACGTAAAATTGTATATTTTCAGTAAAATGTAAATTTATAACTTCATTGAAATGTAATATTTCAATATTAAATGGAAATTGTTTCTCTTTTTGCATTCTCTTTATGCGGGGACCGGCGGCAAAATCACCGAACGTGACAAATATAGTTCTGAAGAAAGATGCGGCAACACTGTTAAACATTTTTGTAAAAATACAGAAAAAAAGGATACTCTTTGTGAATGTGCACAAGTTCTCGGTTAATCGCATTCGATTTAGTTTTTTGGTCATAATTTTACAATTTTATTTGAAATATTAAAGAAGAAAACTTGGCTTAAAAATTGTTTTATTCAAATTTCGAATATATTAAAAAGGGAAAATTTGTTTCTGCGGAGTTAGCAAGGATTTTTATCGACTATCACTTTGCAGTTTTTTCATGCGCCATGTGCATGAAGCTTGACCACGGGAAAACTGAACCTGATTTTTCAAGAAATCGAAAGAGAAATTGAGTACTTAAAGAATAATTTTTTATTGCAATCAGGATTTATTAGTTAGGTAAGATAATTTTCAGATCTTATTTCAGTCCTTTTTATAATTTGTGTTAATATTTATGAAAAATATATTATTATTATCAGAGGAGTGGTAGAATTTTAAAGATATACGCGTTATAAAAATTATATTAACTTTCTAAATACAGAAATATTACACAAAATTAAAAATATAATCTAGTTTAATCTTGCCAGTTGAAACATTTTTTTTAAATATATGAAAACGTTGTTGACGGAGAAACCTTTTATATGCAGTTAATTAATCTCCACGTGCAGCGAACGATTGAAAAACATGTTAAAAACCAGACCCCAATTACCAATAAGTACTTCAAGTGCCGCAGCTGAAAAACATAGTGAACAAAACCAGAGACTGTCGAAACTAACTAATTGGAGAAATACTGCAGATGTCCCTCCTTCAAAGTACAGCTGTTTGTCCCGCGCGTGTGCACAGAACTCAAATAACAATCTCCCTTCAGTTTCCAAAATGTTTCCGAGCAGTTAAGACGCTCTTGTATATATATGATGTAAATATATTTAATATAATGTAAAATTGGAGCACTTATACGCAGCCTCCAAAATGCGATTTTAAACATGTACATCTAGCCAAGAATTATATTATATTCAAAGGAAAATGAATCTTCTGCTTATTTCACACAATTGTTATTTTCTACTAATACTATTTATTATTCTTCCAATATAAGTGAATCAATGGATCAGATAAATATCGCTACAACACTTTGGATTACTACTGTGGGTATATTCAGCGCATAAGGAAAAGCTCAGGTAAGCTGAACAAACTTCTTTAACATATCAAAAGATGAAAATGTATATTAAATTTGAAGACTGATTTAACTATTTATAAAAATAAGAAAATTTATTACGCTACCGACGGTTCCCCAACAAAGATTATGAAAGACTGATTCTGAAAAAAGAATATTATCCCAGTATCAAAAACGATAATTTAACAAATTTCTAAAATATAATAATAAATAAAAGAACGCTAAAGAAAAAAATGAATGCGATAAAAGAAAATACTCAATTTATTGAAAAACTCAATTCTACGAATTATAGTACATGGAAGTTCAAGATGCAGATGTTCCTGATTAAAGAGGAACTCGACGATATTATAGTACAAGGTCCATCAGCTCCACCCGACCCCGCATGGCACAAAAGAGACCGCAAGACTAGAGCTTTAATTAACTTAAGCATTGATGATTCTCAAATCGTAAATGTAAAAAACTTAGAAACTGCCAAATTAACATGGGAAGCTCTGAAAAATATACATGAGAGAAGCAATTTATCTAGTAAGCTTTACCTGTTACGAAAATTATACAGTACTAAATTAGCTGAGGGTGCAAACATGATCACGCATATCACTAATATCTTGCAAATTATAGATAAACTTAATGCCATTGGAGAAAATATTAGCGATTCACATATTTCTGCGCTATTTCTGTGTTCTCTTCCCCCCAGTTACAATACTTTGATAACTGCGTTGGAGGCGAGACCAGAAAATGAGCTCACCCCTGATTTTATCAAAAACAAATTAACGGATGAATATAATCGTAATCACATAGCGGATATAACAACAGTGAGAGAGCATTTAAAACAAATAGGAGATATACACACACTGAAAATAGAAGAGAACAAAAATATTGCAATAACTGTAAAATGAAAAATCATTCGACTTACGAATGCTGGCACTACAAGAGCAGAAACACGGTACAATCCGGAAATCCTCGTAACAATCAATTCAAAAATAAAAAGAATTTCTCATCTTCATTATGTTATGAAAAAAACGAAACTCATAGGGAAAACAAAGTTCCAAACGAAAGAAAATACGCAAATGATCAGACGCAAAATAAAGCATTAATCACTCAAAAAGTAGGCAAAAATAACTGGATTCTCAATTCAGGATCTACCTCGCACATTTGTAATGATAAAAGCCTATTTAGTAAATTTATTGATTATAATAAAACTTCAGTAACGATCGCGAATGGTAATAAACTGACAGCGTTAGGTTCAGGAGAAGTTTTTATAAAAACATTAACCCCCGAAGGAAAAGAAAAACTAACGAAATTACGCGAAGTGCTTTATGTCCCAGACTTAGAGTCAAACCTAATTTCGGTTATTAAAGCCGCTAAAAACGGGTGTAAACTAATCTTCGACGATAATAAATGCGATTTGATCTTTGATGAAGAAATATATATTAGGGCGAAAAATGAGAAAAACTTATACATTATTGAGGAAATGGACGATGTGGAAGAACCACGAAATTATGTAAACATAACGTATAACTGTGACAGCAAACAATGCATAGATCTCTGGCATCGCAGACTCGGTCACAGAGATTATGACGCGATTAAATCAATGATAACAAATCAACTTGCGGACGGAATAAAGATAGGAAAATGTAAACATCAAAGTAAAACATGCGTAACTTGTATCGAAACTAAATTAACTAACATGCCGTATCCTAAATCAGCAACAAATCGAGCTACTAATATTGCGGATTTGATCCACAGTGACGTGTGTGGACCTCTAGGTACACCGACCTTAGGCGGAAAAATATATTTTATGACTCTTATTGATGATTATTCCCGATATACTACGATATATTTATTATCTAAAAAGAGCGAAGTTGCTGAAAAGATAAAAGAGTATATAACGATGATATACAATCAGTTCGGTAAAAAACCTAAGGAAATTAGATCGGATAACGGTCGTGAATATGTAAATCAAGAGATAGATGAATACTTAAAACAGAACGGAATTTTACACCAATTGACTGTCCCGCATAATCCGAGCCAGAATGGAGTTGCGGAGAGAAAAAATAAAAGTTTATTAGATATGACTAGAAGCATGCTATCACAAGCAAAATTAAGCAAACATTTTTGGGGTGAAGCCATAAACACTGCAACATACTTACAAAACCGACTCCCAACCAAAGCAAACAACAACAGAACACCTTACGAATTATGGAAAAGAATTAAACCGAATTTAAAACACTTAAGAACATTCGGTTGTAAAGCGCTATTTTACGTCGATAAAGTAAATAGAGGAAAACTCGATAACAGGGCTCAAACCGGAACGTTTGTAGGTTATGATACACGATCGACTGGTTATAGAATTCACACACAAGGAAAACAAATTATAATAGCGAGAACGGTGAAATTTCTTGAGAATGAAAATGTACACTCAGATAACATTGAGGAGATACAAATCACCACAAAAACATCAGATGACAATACACAATTACCGGATAGACATGAAAATCACTTAGAAATAAAACTTGACAGCGAAGAGACACCATCCGTGCCCAAACAGCAACCAATTGAACCAAGAAGGTCTAATAGGACAAATAGAGGCGTTCCTCCTGACAGATATGTTTGTCTCATAAATAGTTCATCTGAAAACATTCCCGAAAATTGGGAAGATATCGAAAAAATGGAAAATACTAATGATAAACAAAATTGGATAAAAGCAACACAAAATGAAATACAATGCCTAAGAAAAAATAACACTTGGACTTTAACAGATCCACCACCCGGAACAAAAATTATCGGTTCAAAATGGACTTTTAAACTAAAAAAGGACAATTTAGGAAATATTCAAAGCTATAAAGCGCGTTTAGTAGGACAAGGATATAGTCAAAGATTCGGGATTGACTATGATCAAACCTTTGCACCTGTAGTTTCGCACGCTACAATACGTGCATTTCTCATCTCTGCATTGCACAAAAATTTGAACGTGAAACATGTTGACATAACCACAGCATTTTTGCACGGTGAATTAACTGAAACTGTTTATATAAGTCAACCAGACGGGTATATTAAACCCGGCGATGAAAGAAAAGTTTGTAAACTTCAAAAAGCCATCTACGGTCTTAAGAAAGCAGCAAAGGCCTGGTACACCAAAATATCGGAAACACTCACAAACAATAATTTCATACAGAGCAAAAATGATCCATGTCTGTACTTTAAATCAAATCAAGAAAATCCGATATACATCATCATTTATGTAGATGATATCCTGATAGCAGGAAAGGACAGTGACATCGAAGAAACAGTAAACCAACTTAAGAAAGAATATGAACTAAAAAACTTAGGAGAAGTGAATAATTACCTAGGCATAAACATTAATAAAATCAACGATACATATTACCTAAATCAAAACAATAAAATACAGGAACTAGTGAAAAAACTGAATTTAAACGACATGAAACCTCATTACACACCAATGATTGCTGGATTCAACAGACTTGAAGACGATGATAATCTTTTACCTAATAACACGAAATATCGACATGCCACAGGCACATTACTTTACATATCAACAATCACGCGTCCTGACATATCCGCAGCAGTCAACATATTATGTCGTAGAAATGAAACACCACGCCAAAAGGACTGGACAGCAGTAAAAAGAATCATTTCATATCTTAAAACTACAGAAAATTTGAATTTAACTCTTAACGCAAACAGCAAGCCCATCCTAACAGCATACGCCGATGCAGACTGGGCAGGTGACTTGAAAACACGTAAATCAACATCAGGAAATCTATTCATGCTAGGAAAATCGCCGATTTACTGGATTACAAAAAGGCAAAATTGCATTGCACTTTCGTCAGCCGAAGCTGAATACGTTTCAGCTAGCAACGCAGCACAAGAATTAAGTTGGATAACAAACTTGCTAAGCGATCTCAACATTCCACAAAAATTACCCATCACGATATTTGAGGATAATATGTCCTGTATAAAAATGACTGAAAACGATAAAGATACTAAGCGATCCAAACACATCGACATACGTTTCCACAACATCAAACTTATGAAAGAAGAAGGAAAAATCGATCTACAATACTGCCCCACTGAAGAAATGATAGCCGACACTCTCACGAAACCCACTCCCAAACCTGTGTACGAGAAACACCGTAAGAAACTGAATCTTCAACCATTCCCCACACAGGAGATTACGGGGGAGTGACGGAGAAACATTTTATATGCAGTTAATTAATCTCCACGTGCAGCGAACGATTGAAAAACATGTTAAAAACCAGACCCCAATTACCAATAAGTACTTCAAGTGCCGCAGCTGAAAAACATAGTGAACAAAACCAGAGACTGTCGAAACTAACTAACTGGAGAAATACTGCAGATGTCCCTCCTTCAAAGTACAGCTGTTTTTCCCGCGCGTGTGCACAGAACTCAAATAACAATCTCCCTTCAGTTTCCAAAATGTTTCCGAGCAGTTAAGACGCTCTTGTATATATATGATGTAAATATATTTAATATAATGTAAAATTGGAGCACTTATACGCAGCCTCCAAAATGCGATTTTAAACATGTACATCTAGCCAAGAATTATATTATATTCAAAGGAAAATGAATCTTCTGTTTATTTCACACAATTGTTATTTTCTACTAATACTATTTATTATTCTTCCAATATAAGTGAATCAATGGATCAGATAAATATCGCTACAACACTTTGGATTACTACTGTGGGTATATTCAGCGCATAAGGAAAAGCTTAGGTAAGCTGAACAAACTTCTTTAACATATCAAAAGATGAAAATGTATATTAAATTTGAAGACTGATTTAACTATTTATAAAAATAAGAAAATTTATTACGCTACCGACGGTTCCCCAACAGTTATAGTCAATTTTTAGAAATAACTTACATTTTAAAAATTTATATTTAGTCTATTTATTACTAAAAAAATTCTTTCAAACAATGTACGTGCATTATGAAAAAAATATATATATTGTGTTACTATTTTAAAATATTCCCGAAAGCATTATTAATATTCCTGCAAAAATTAAATTACATTAAAATTCTTTCATTCAAAAATAAATAAATAAATAAAAAGAGAAAAGAAAAGAAAAATATTTCCAAAATTATTTTTTACGTGTTATAAGTTTGAAAAAAAAATAACATATGATGTTACACTCATTTGCAATATATGTTATTCTAGATTTTAAAATAATTGTAAATGATATATTACACGAGTTGAAAAACAAACAAACAATTTTAATATTTTTAATAGAATATTTTTAAAGTACAATTTTTAAATTTTCGCTAAAGTATATTCATTATTTTTTAAAAGGAAACATATCTTACGTTAAACGTATATTATTCCGAAAGACGGCAGCATCAAATATTAGTAAGACTAATATAAAGACTAGATAAATAAAAGCTCTCTTAAGCCCCCATACGTATGACTAATCATCGCATTAAACACAATCGTTGAAAAGCGATGATAATCTTTGGAAGTACAACAGATTTTTGCCCACTGAATCATGAAAAAACGTCCTTGGCCCGCCGGGTATTACGGTTAAGCTGTTTATCCTCCAACCAGATGACTCGGTTTCAACTCCCAGTCATTGTCGAAGCGGTTCTTTTAAAAATTAAGTACTATTAACAATTAAAATTTATTCGATAAATTCTAACTCACATACATTTCTTCTAAGTTCAAAAATAAAATTAATTGTGAAAATAAAAATAAATGAATAAAACCCATTAACATAAAAAAATGTCCCCCTTCCTTTTATAAGATAAGAACTCGCGATAAGAAATCCCGATGTCACTCTCCACTGCAATGTTCATATTTTCTCCTCCAACACATCATGCTCCTGCAGCATACAGCACAACATCCACAGCAGAACCAGCGTTTTCTATCTACTACTTTCTACATTTTATTTATGAATAATAACATATTATAAATTTACAGAGTCCACTTTTAAGTTTACCGAATATTGTCTCTGCTTTTTAACAGAATCTCTGTTTTTCTAATTTCTGTACGTTAACATAAGACTTGAGATCATGAATTTACCTGTAGATTCAATGAAATTTCCTAGAATTTTTTTAACAGTGTACGTTCATGTTAAAAATGTTAATTCAATTAAAAATTATAAAAATTAAGTTGCTTGTGATTTTTAGAAATCACATCTCTAGTTAAATTTGCAACGATAGTCATTTGGACAATTTAATTTTATAGCTATACAAAACAGAGGGGGGAGGAGTCGATGCAATTCCGAAAAAGTAATGCTATTTTTCTTTATATATCATCCAAAATATATATAACTGTGGGGATAAAAACTTGAGCAAAATTTGTTTTACCCAAATTATTGAATTATATATACTTATGAAAGTGACCCAAATAGAGCTGATACATTTAATTTTTATTAATGCACATTTTTTCTTTGATCACTGACAATATTTTTCTTTATTTAAAAGTAGGGATATAACGGTTGTTTGTGAAACAAAATATATGACGAATGACAGACTCAGCCGTTATAGCGCACTTTTCACGAAATTACAAAGTATCACTTTAATTTGGGATACACTTTAATAGTACTATTTTTTTAATTCTAATATATAAACAGTAAAACCTCCATAACGGACACTCTCGAATAGTGAACATCTCTATTTAACGGACATTTTTCAAATCCCCACTCCCAAAATCTGAATTTTTGTATGTTTAACTTCTGCATAGCGGACAGTAGTTATGGTGATAAAGGATGAAAAATGAGTTTTTAACAAGAAAGAAAATGGGAAAAAAGTAAAAAGTCTCGAAATTTACCAGGGCAATGTGTCAAAAATTTTGTGACCACAGATAAATGTAGGGGTGGTCTCAGGAAAATTCCCAGGGACCTGGGGAATCCCCCAATTTCACATGTATTTTGTATCGATTACTGTTTGATTCTTCAGATTTAATTGACATACATTATGTAAAACTTCAAAATATGTTAAAATCATTTTTATCGTTTTCTGAATATATTGAGTTCTACGTATTTTTAATTTAGTGTCTTGTTTCTGATTAATTTTTTGAGAATGAACTCAAAACGAAAGCGATTAACTTTTTTAAAAAATCTTAATTGTAAGTGTAAGGGAATCTGAAAAACAGAAATTGAGTTTACGAATACTTCTTGAATGTTTTAATTTAAGTAAAACAGAAGTGGGAGAGATTTTAGGAAATAAATAATAAGTAAGAAATGTGTGGATTACTAACTCTAACAAGAACAAAAAACATATGAAATTGAGGTATACTGATTCCATTGAAATTGATTCTATAATTCTGAATTGGTTTACTTCACTTGGTTAAAAAATCATATCAGTGGGCCTTTGGCTCAGGAAAAGGCTTTAGAAGTCGCCAAAGAACTCGGATTACATGACTTTAAGGCTTTGTATGGATGGCAGGAAAAGTTTTGGACTCGGTACAATATCTCTTTCAAAACAATATGTGGAAAAGCAAAATATGTAGCTCTTTAAAAAGTGGAGGATTCGCATGAACGACTGCAATTGATGTATGCAATTTGTGAAGGTTATGAGGAGAGAATCATTTTTAATGCCGAAGAAAGTGGGCACTTTTTTCAGAATTTTTTCGAATAAGACTTTGTGCTTTAAAACGGATGAGTGTATCGGCTAAAAAATGCCAAAAGAGCGAATCACTATTTTGTTATGTTGCAATGTATTAGGAGAATTTTAAATCTCTCTTATAATTGAAAAATCTCTGGAACACATGTGTTTCTCAAAAAACATCCAATTTAATAAATTTGGTTTTATGTGGAAAGCGAATACGAAACTTCCTTTGACAATAGGATGGTAAAACAAAGGAACGTTCTCTTTCTTTTTCGACAGTGTAACTTCTCATCCAAAACATTTGAAATCAGACAATGTTAAAATTCCCTTTTTTTCCCTAAACAAAACTTACGTATGCCAGCTCCTTGATCAAGGTGTTATACACAATTGTAAAGCCTGGTAGAGAAAACTTTTATTAAGACACATTTTTTCGAAGTTAGATTCTATGAAAACAGTTGAGAGGTACCTAAAATTAGTTAATGTTCCCGATGGTCTCGAATTCGGATTTCTTCAGTTGTAAAAAAAAAACATATAACGGGAAAGCGTTTGACAAAAAAGAAAAGCAGGCGTTATATTTAGAAAAAGTAGGCTTTATATTAAAAGAACTTATTATTTCCGATAGAAGTGAAGAACTAAACGCAATAAGTGAATTAATGAAATGTATCAGAGGTGATGAAACTGCCAAAATGTTCATCAACATTGATGATGACCTACTGAAGAAGAATCAATTGATGTAGGCAATTATATTCCTTTAGAATCTTCAACAAAAGCTGACTCTATTAGTGGTATGGATCACATACTGAAACTAAAGGATGTTTTCTGCAATATCGAGAATTGCAGAATCTAAGAAGCGGCAAAATACAGTGAGCAGTTGCGTATTTTCTTTCTTTTTGCAAAAGAAGATGATTCAGAAGGATTAAAACTACTGATAGCATTAAAACGCGTCATAGAAAAACTAATTACATCGCAATGTCACACATGTCACAAATGTCATCGCAAGCAAAAGCAAACTTTTGTAACATATTGCTTCCGTAAGAATGTAATAAACAGGGGAAAATGTATGTACAATTTCATTTCAGTTTTATTGGTAAAAAAATATCTTTAATTTGTGATTAATCATATAATAGAAGCTCTCGGACATATAAAAGCAATCTATGAAACGTTAAACATTTCTTAGCGATTTTGTGAGTCTCTGAGGTTTTCCCAATAGCGGACACCTCCGAATAGGGGACAATGTCTGCGCTCCCAAGGTGTCCGTTATTTAGAGATTTTACTGTATATATAATCGGTATACCGGGGGTCAGAATTAAAACACCCCTACTCCGACATTTCTATATCTTGAACTTCTGAGTGTAGAAGCTTCACATTTTGTACATATAATATTCAAGACATGGGGAAATGGATTACGCGGATAAAAAAAATAGTTTCAGAAATCGCCGATAGATGGCTCTATACAACTGGACATATGTTGAAAAAACACAAAAATACATTATAAACATATTTTATTTGGACATACATACTTTGAAGTTTCATGTGGCAAGGACCTTATCAACGCAAGGAATGCTGTGTAATATTGTTCCTTTCTTGAAGATGTAAAATCTGCTGTCTGTGGGCAGCTTGTTCAAATGCAGATCGCAATGGATCGACTG
This sequence comes from Maratus michaelseni, assembly GCA_963931845.1. NCBI lineage: Eukaryota > Metazoa > Arthropoda > Arachnida > Araneae > Salticidae > Maratus > Maratus michaelseni. The sequence goes on from OZ007593.1 coordinate 112,038,783, forward strand.
ATATGCTTCTCACATGCAGAGTGATACCTTCTTTTAAATCTGGAAAGGTTGGAAAACGTCATCGAAAAACAACATTTTTTAAATGTCCCTGCCGCCAAAAATTACAAGGATTAAGATCCTGATAACGATTTGGCCAGGTTGTTGAAAATGCATGACAGATTACTCTAACATTAGTGAAACGTTGCCGAATAAACTGCTGTATACAAAATTCAATGTGTGGAGGTGCTCCATCTTTCATGAAGGTAATTGAATCAAGACATTCCCGCTGTTGCAAAGGGGGTACAACAAAAGTTTCGAGCATCCTTTTGTACATGTTGGTCACCAGAGTGCATGTCACAGATCCATTGCGAGTAGCCTCTTCGAAAAAAAAGGTGCAAGAACCTTCATGTGTACAAACCACAAATTTGTTTTTTTATTATTATTTTTGTCACTGTTTCATATTTTCTGTTGTACAGCGCCATCTATCGGTGTTTCTGGAACTATTTTTTTTGTTTTCGCATAATCCGTTTCCCCATGTCTTGAATAGTATGTGCATAAAATTTGAAACTGAATAATTCAATATATAAAGAGGTCGTAGTAGGGGGGGGTTTAATTCTGGCCACCCTGTATAGCTCTAATCGAAGAATTCTTTTTTTTCTGTTTCTTGTAAATCAATTATTCAATAAATTAAACTATTGACTGATATGTTTGTAAATTTAAAAGGAATGTAATTTTAAAGTTTCTGCATTGTTGTGATATATGCTAAGGTAAGCACTTAATAAACTTATTTCATCCTACAAAATTTACTTACAAAATATCTATTACACTATTGAAATTTGTACAACTTGGGAAAAAAAGTAATTATAATTTTTTATACACTTCGTTTAATCAAATAATAGGCAATAAATAATTCTTATCATTAATACGAAAAGTAAGTACGCGTTTTTTTAGTTTTAGAATAAAAGTATCTTCCTTAAACATATTTTAAATCGATTATAATTATAAATTAGTTTAATATCTTTCATAATTCAATCTATACAGTGCATGGACATTCTTGTGTTCTAAGCTAGTTTGAAATATGTCGATAATTTTTTCTCATATTTCTTCTATTGTTGTTATGTGGAAATATATAGAGTTTAATTTATTTCAGTGCAATACAGTTATATAACAATTTTATATTATGTGCGTACGATGCAACTAAAATAAATGTTACGTTTGAGATATTATTCAAAGCTACTGTAACCCTCAAAATTTTCGGGTGTTGTTACGAAAGAGTGATTTTATGAACTAAAACATCATATTCTAATAAAATACTTTTTTTTACATAATTCTCATATATATCAACATTATTCGACAACAAAAATGCGCATTTAAAATAATATCGCAATAAAGATTCACGAAACAGTAAATTAATTTTAAGTATAATCTATGGAGCCGAAGTCCAAACTGACATATACAGTAAATTTAATTTGCTGCATGCAGCAGGAAAATATTTACTGAAACAAATTAGTGAAATGTGTGTACAAGCTCAGCTTCTATAAAATAAAGAATACTCTTTAGACGTAAAATATAGAAATGATTTGAAAAGAGCTAAATTGCTAATTAAATGAGTCTACAATGAATTTTAAACTTTTGCTGGTGACAAAAATTAGATTTTCAATGGTGAAAGTGTTCTTTTGGGAATATCTATTGTTGAAGTTGTAAGTGCTTCAACAAATTTAATTTCATATTGTGAGAAAATGATACAACTAACATTGAATGCTTTATGTTTTGTAAGACTATATTAATTTTCATTGTATGACTTATTTTAGATTTAAAGGAAAACACTACCTATTATTTCATTCAAGAATTTGTAGGACGCCTCAGACGTATCAGAATTTTTTAATTATCGCAATTAATATTATACGTTCAAATGCTATACAAGTAGATAAGCTTTCGAATTTAGGTTTTAGGCACTTTTACTAAACCTGTAAAGAGATTATATATTTTCATTTAGTGTTACTCTTATAACTCGTATTGTTATTCAAATTTGAATTATTCATAAAAAAATTATGAATATCAGATATATCATTGATGTATATATTTTGCTTTCATGGCACTACTTTGTATTTTTGTTTTTGTTACGTACTTCAGATTTCTAGTGTACAGTTAGCAAAATCTCATTAATTCCTTCACTTTGGCAATTATACTGCAGAATGTTCACTTTGCTTCGAAATTTATTAATCGTCTGTATTTGGGTCTCGTATAAAATGGTGTATTTTCGAACCAGACACACAACAAAATGTTCACTTGCACTTCAGTTGCATTTAAAATATTTGATTTATATTCTGTATCTGGGCCTTCAACATAACGGGGTACTTTTGCGAATGCATTTCTGAACAATTGATTCATGTTTGTGATAGACTTTTATTATATACTATGCACTTTTATTATATGCTATGCACTTTTATCATATGCTATGCTCTTTTATTATATGCCATAGCTATGCACTTTTACTTTAATTCATATTGTGTTAAGCATTGTAATATTTGCAATGACCATGGATGCAATTACAGTACATTTACCAAATTTTATTTCATGTAAACATTCTAGTAATCTCCTGTAATCAATCTTCAGACGTAATGTATATTAGCGAGCATGATATGACGAAACAGAGTTTTATTTTGTTTCGGCCAATTAATTTTCCATGACATGTTTTAAAGCAAATTACTTAGTTTGAGCGTCTGTAACTCCTAAACTACTGCAAGTATGGGAAATCTGATCGGGGCAATAGATTTCTCACAACAGGACGAGATCATTTCATAGGCAACATTATACCTTTCAAATGTTATATAAAGTCTAGAATATAGCAACATTCTTACTTTTCTTCGTCGAGGTATTTAGATGTATTATTTTATTTTAGATTTTAAAAATAAAGTCACGTCCAAGGACTTTTGACTCACCCTGTTCTACATATTAAATTTTATATTACTCGTGTACAGTCAGTTAAAAAAAAACAAGAACGGAAAATCATACGTCAAGCATATATATTATGAAACACGTTCCAACACAGCCAGAACACTGTAACGGAACTTCACCGTTAAATAATGTGAAAGAAAATATTTAAATAAACAGTTTAGAAAACATATAACACATTGAAAAATACAGTTTTTGAAATTACCCTCCAGTGTCAAAAAAATAGTCGAATTATTTTCTGTAGCCCTGTATATGTTCAATAGATGTGGATATCTAGTATGGTGCAATATGTTCAGTTAGAATATTCACATTTAGCAATTTTCGGCAAACGAAAGAAATGCATTCAAAATCTTTTGTACAGCCATGTACATTTTCTGAAGATTTTTGTACACACCATATATTAAGCTAAAAGGCAACTTAAAACTCACATGCAGCAATTACCAACCGTAAACGGCAAAGTATATTTTTCTTTGCGTAGCCCTGTATATGAATTTATTTATATACCACAAACTTCTATTTGTCTACTAAATATAGTTCAGCAGGAAAATGTGTAAACACAATTAAAACCTACCCTTAAGTAATTCACTCCCATAGTCTGTAATACATACGAATTCCCTTTTGTAGCCCTGTATATGATCAACCAATTTTATAAACACGCACATACTATAAAAAACGCAAACCAAATTTGGAAACGCACTTATCACACATAGACTCTAAATATCGCATATGTACTGTAAACAATATCTTTTGTGTGTTCCTGTAAATAAACTCAGTGCACACAAGAGAGCAATTTATAGTGCACATCAGTAATGCATATAAATTTCATTATGTTTGAAACAGTGAAATATCACTAAATTACACTGCAAATGATTTTTTTTCCATAGAACGATGAGTAACAGAATTATTTTGTGTGACCCTGTAAATGAATAATAAATGTTTTGCACCCCATATTGTACAAAAAGCTTGTTTTAATGCGCTTCATAATTATATATCAATTCCATTATGTTTTTAATGTCGTAGCGTCATCAAAATGCACATGAAACGATTATTTCCCATTGACTGTAATGTAACGGAATACATTTGACTGTCCCTGTAAAACAAACTATGCGTGCTACACACTTCAGTTGAAATAGGAAATATTCTATAATAAACGACAATAACATACAAAAAATTCAGGGGAATCCGAGCATATTTACGGGAGCTAGAGCACGGTGAGAAGGCAGACGGCAGACGGCCAGACAAACCGAAGTCAAAAACACTTTTACGACAGTTTACGAAAAAGTCAAAACAAAGTGTCATTAGACTCAGGTTAACGTCTTCTTTCATAATATTTCATTTTTAAATAGCAGTCGTCTACATATGAAAATTGTACCAGCTTCTATGTTTCAAGTGGTAACCCCCAATTTTTAAAATTTGTATAGTTACTTTTATCAAATTAGCTAGAGATTTATATAGTTTATATATTTTTGTTACATCATCATACAGATATAAGTCAATATATGAGGATGTTAATGTTATAATCCAATGACAAACTTTTCCCAAAAATTCATTCCGTTTAATTTTTTTGTTTTAAGTGTGACAGAATGAATGAACTTAAATATATTCTAGGTATTTTTTCACTCAAAGAAGTGATTTTAATTGTGAAAAGTAGTTAAAAATTCGGTTTAAAAATTATGAAATACAACCTATATCAATTTTTACAAACAGGAAAAAACATCGTCATAAACATGTGCGTAGGTTTACAGTTCATTACAATAATTATGTTTCGAGATACAGCCAAACTTTATTTTCTGAATGTCTCAAGGGACGGTACTCTGCTACTAGTCCGTCACATATAAGAAACTTTAAAACTACAACCATATATTTTATATGACAGATTCTTGGAAGATAACAGTTAATTTCGGTTTATTTATGGTACTAGATTACAAAACTGACGTTTCCCGAACCCGTGATAAAAACCTTAAATACACCTAAAGTCAGTGTGGAATGACTTTATATTTTTTAACGAAAATTTTTTATAAAGAACCTAGTGATGGGGCCCCACTGCCTTGTGTTTCCACTGCCTTATGTTCCACTGGCAGTGTTCTCCGTGCATGCTACGCATGCTCCTGTCTGTTTTGATTATATATTTTTAAACAAATGACCGGCATAGCCCGGGCTCTTTATATATATAAAAAATCAGTGTTAAATAAAATTATATTTTTAACGAAAATATTTCCAAGCGAACTTAGTGCTGTTGCTGCACTGCCCTCGACAGCGTGAAGCCTCGAATTTATATGATTTAATATTTTTAAATTAAAATCTACCCAAACGATCTCATGGGCCCTCGTTATAAAAATTACCGATTTCATTTCTGACATTCGGTGTATTAAACTTTCCATTCTTCCGGCAAATTCCTGCGAATAACAAAATTATATAAAAAACGCCTCCCTCTCCTTCTTTAAAAAAAAATATATATCTCACTTTGTAAAAATGTAAAGGTTTCTCAGCAGATGTATAGAAACGAACACCCTTCCAAAAATGTTTTAAGGCAGAATTAAAACTGGAAACTGCCTTCAGAGGCACTGGGAGAGCAAAAATATATCTGCTAAATTCGTGAAAGGTCTTGTTGAAAAAAGAAATATTTTTAAATAGTAAATATTAATATTTTTTTTAAACTGAAGACATCGATGGCACCGGAAAAGAACCAGAAATAAGTGGGTATTATTTTGATTTAGAAAACAAGTGAAGATTTTTAAAAATTCCGGAAAAAACGAAAACCACGAAATCGGCCTTTAATAAATATACATTGGAAAAGAAAAATATTAATATATATATATATATATATATATATATATATATATATATATATATATATTAAACGAAGACAACGTTAGAAATGCAAATGTGCTATGAATAAGTAATTTTTGTTTTGCCTTAAAAAGGCGAAAATAAAGGAACGTTTTTTCTCCGCTTCTTTTTTCCTTCTTTTGCTTCCTAATCTTCAGAAATATCATTTTGGACAACACAACGGCGACAGCTGGCCATTTTGCGATGTTCAATATGGTTTTAAATTAATATTTCGGTTAATTATCCGCAAATAAAATATATTAGCCTAAGTTCGGAGCTGCCTTTGTCAATCCTCATCCAAATTTTCAGACCTCTACGTGCGGTAAATTTTCCTATGCAGGCTTATCAGGAAAACAGATAAAAAAGAATCGCATTCTAAAATTTCGACAATCTGGAATTCATATTTTTCAACTAAATCATGCTTCATTGCACATACCAAATATAACAAATATTCTTTAAATTAATGAGGATGAATGCTTAATATAAAAAACGTATATTAAATGTGATTATATTATTCCGTCCAGTTTGAAATTCCGTCCAGTTTGAAAATTACAACTTCTATGATTTCTTTACAAATTTGAATAATTGTGCCAAAATTAATCTAGTGACTTCTCAACCACGTTTTCTCTTTTCTGTATTACAAAAAATAATTGTAATAAGACTAAATATTAACAAAGAAACTTTTTTTATGCAAATTTGGATAAGATTATGAATTTTAAGAGTAATAGTGAATGACATATATAATCTAATTACAGGTTCAGTTAAAGTCTCTAAAACCTAAAATCTAAAGATTATCCACGGGCATTGAATTTGAAAGTATAATTTTAAACACTTTATTTATTTAAGAAATTCTGGTAAGTGTATACTAGATATAAAATTACTTCAATGGAATGATAGATATATTTCTCTTGTAAATCTAAAATAAATGATACATTGAAAATTAAAATAGTATTATAAAATCTAAAGCATTCACAGTTAGATGCATTTTCTGACAAAATGAAATGTAATTTGTTGAAGCACTTACAGATTCAACAATAGATATTCCTGAAAGAAAATTGTCACAATAGGAAATTGGATTTCTGTCACCAGCAATTGTTTAAAAATTCCTGGTATACTCATTTAATTAACAAATTAGCTCCTTTTCAACACTTTTCTGTATTTTACGTCTAAAGAGTATCCTTTGCAGAAGCTGACATTGAACACATTTTACTAAATTGTTGCAGTAAACATTTTCCTGTTGCATAGCAGCAGATTAAATTTTGTTTATACGAGCATGTAACTTTAGAGTTAGCCTTAACAGATTGTAGTTAAAATGAATTTCCTATTTCATGAATCTTTATTGCGATACTGTTTTAAATGTGTATTTTGTTGCCAAATAAAGTTGATATAAATGATAATTATCTTTAATAAAAAATACTTCTATCAGAATATTTGCTTTGAATTCATAAAATAAATCTTTGGCAACAACATCGAAAAATTTTGATTGTTATAATTAGCTATATGTATAATATTTCCAACATATTACTTGTTTTACTTGTATCGTACGCATACAATGTAAAATTGTTATATTACTGTCTTGTATAGAAATAAATTAATCTCTATAAATTCCCATATATCGAGAATAGAAAAAATGCGAGAAAAAGTATGGGCATATGTAAAATTTGCTTATAATTAAAAAATGTTTATACACTTTATAGATTGAATTATAAGATATATTAAATTAATATATAATTATAAACGATTTAAAATATATTTAAAAAGAGACATTTATTCTAAAAACCAAAAAAATGCGTACTGACTTTTCGGATTAACGATATAAATTAATTAATGCTTAATATTTGATTAGGCGAGGCTTATAAAAAATTAAAACTATTCTTTTTCCCATGTTGAAAACAATTCAATAGTGTATTATATATTCTGTAAGCGAATATTGTATAATAAAATAAGTGTTTTAAGTTCTTACCTTAACAGTGTATGCATATATCACAACAATACATAAACTTTAAAATTATCGGCTATTGAAATTAACAAAAATATGTGTCATTATTTTATTTTATTTAATAAAAGATTTACAGGAAACAGCGAATATAGAATACTTGACTTTAAACTATAATTTGATTTTAAAAAAAAATCTCTTTCCACTCTTATCTACGGATTCATGAAAATAGAGTTATGTGATTGAAATACATATTTGTGTAAAACCAATTTTACACGAGTTTTTATGTCCACAATTATATATATATATATATATATATATTGGATAAACAATAACATTATTTGTTCGCAATTATATACACCCACCCCCCTTACCTTTTTTGAGGTCTGAAATTAAACTGCCCTAATGACTATCGCTGCAAATTTAAATGGAGTATATTTCTAGACATCATGAGTAACCTAATTTTTATATATATTAATTCTATTAACACTTTTATAGTATAATATATCAGTTCTGATTAATTAAAATACAGGGGTATTCAAAATGAACAATCTGATTTCAAAATGCAATATTTTCGTAAATAAGCGACACAGAATGATAAGAAATACATGAATACAAAGGAAACATATTGAGGTTTTTTTTTACAAGTGTTCGATATAACTTCCTTCAGTTACATGTAAGACTTTAGTTACAAAGACATCCACTGTTCTCAAACTGATGATACTCTGAGCCGTAGGTGGATTAATTCGGTAATTTTTACAAAATTCACGCTGAATGGGTATTACAGATCCACAACGCGCAAATGACATCACACAAAAAGATTCTTCTCCGAGGATGGAATTAACAATTCTACTACTGAAGAGCTTCTAAAACAGCTTTTGTGATATAGCTTCACGAAGAATACACGACAGACTATAAAATTTCGGTATTTTCCCTTTGTATTCATGCATTACTTATCATTCAAAATCGTTTATTTTCGAAAAAAATTGAATTTTGAAATCGGGTGATTCATTTTGAATAACCATGTATACATTTTTAACTCAGTGTTTAACATTAGTTTAACATTTGTTCTAGATAAATGTAACCTTTGTTACTGCATTTCTATTTGATAGAATTATAATAGAAATCATGTCTCCTAGAATGCTGGACCAGTCTATATTTCAGAAGATACTACTTACAAAAGACCTTTTGATACCATTTTCAATTTCTTCATTACATGTTTGGACTCTAATGTGATATCTCCAGGTTTTTATGTTACTTTAACATTATAAATAATTTAATAATTCTCCGACTACCTATTTTTACAGACATTATTTTATTTTTTCAACATATAGATAGGCATTGTACATTTTTCGAAAGTCTTAAAAACATCTCTAAAATCACTTAAAACCAGTCACATGTTAAAAGTTTCCCAAACGTAAAATATTTTCACCTGTTGTCCCAGGCATCTTCAATACTGATGTTATGGTTTTTTGCTCTGTCAATCGATTTGTTTGAAACTTCCACTCTGTCTTTTCCCAAAAACAAATCAGTATTGAGGATGCCTGAGACAACAGGTGAAAATATTTTACTTTTGGGAAACTTTTAACATATGACTGGTTTTATGTGGTTTTAGAGGTGTTTTTAAGACTTTCGAAAAATGTACAATGCCTATCTATATGTTAAAAAAAGAAAATAATGTCTGTAAAAATAGGTAGTTCGAAGAATTATTAAGTTAGAAAATGACACTATGAGAGATCATAGATTAAATACTATTATAAATAATGTTACTCAAAGTTTGGATTTAAACATTGTTTCAAAGATAAAATTTGCTTTTAAATTTTAAAAAATCCATAAAAAATCTTCATAAAAATCCAAATTTATTTATTGGTATAGAAATAATGATGATAAAAAAATTGTATTTTTTAAACATGTACTCTGTTACTATATTTTACATTTATTTTACACTGAATGAAACTTTGAAGGTTTTTTTAGTTTTAAAACTGAACTAGTTAATGTTGGTAAAATTCTTATAGAGATCACATATATATTTCAAAAGTACTGCTGTTAAAAAGTAAAATATATATAGAAAAAAGTGTCAAGCTGTATCTTCAAAAGCTTAGGTAAAATTGCATTCATTAATTTGTTAAATATAATTTTAAATTAAATGTAACTAGTATAATGGAATCCTGACAGAATTAAAATTATGCTTATAATGCACTTTATATATTGAAAGATATTCAAAGAAATGAGAATTTAGAGATTGAAAACCTTCAAATAGCAAAAAAAGGCATGAAATATTGATAAGAACTTTTATATAAAATATCACATTTTCTTAATATTTAAATGTCAGAGTCACTAATATGATTGCAGACCATCTGTTTCAGAAGTATCTATGCAATTTAGACATGCATTTTCACAGTATCCTTCCTTATGAAAGCCATTAAATATAATGGTTGACTTTATATGCCAATTGTAGTAAGCACAATTCTTATTTTCTTGAGAGAACATGGCTAATGAACAACATAAAAGGGATATACTTAAAAGAAACGTAAAGTATGATAGGGTAGTCCGACCAGTAAATGAACACTTAAGTACATTTTAAATGAGAATTATTGATAATATTTTAATAAACGGAACATTTTGGTCTTTGACAGCACACATACGTGTGTTTGTATACAAATGATTAAAAAATAATAAAAGGAAGTTTATATTATATTTGTTTGGGATGTTAGGGGTGACTTACTAAAAAGGTATAAACTGAGCTGCGCCACCAGGCACCGAGTGGCGCCCGCCAGCCACGTCAACCCCCGCACCCAAGTCCTGAAGACTTATAACGCACTCGACCAGGAAAGTCCTCATGTAAGCACTGCGGCTGGTGGGAGCACCGCCACCTGCGCATCACTCCCATTGAAACCAAGAGTTTGATGACAAAGATCGCTGCGATATGCGGTGGAGCCCAAAATCCGATGACACCACCACAAAAACACTTGATAAGACGCTGGTGTCCTCCAACGGCTTCGTAGCCGGAATCGTTAATCAACCGCGGCGAGTAGGAGGAGCCACTTGCCAGTCCGGGACATCGAGGAAAATGGTCCCTGACGCACAGACACACCCTGGCTAAGGTTGTCCCCTCAGAAGCTTTGCTTCCGGCTAGCCCCTGCAGTGAAGTGAAGGTGGTGCCTGATCTACTCAACTTGGGGATCATTCACGTGTAAAACAAACACAAACAAAATAAAACACAACACAAATACAACAAACATTCGGAAAACAATGGAAAGTTATGTACCACTATCGGACTCTGAAGGACATAGAAAAATCCTTCAAAAGCGCCAGAGAGGCGTTCCCGATTGAGTTTAGTAGCTTGAAAGTTAATAATAGACTTCTTCTGATCCAACCATCTGGCGCAGCAAACTCAGATTACGCAAAGATACGCTGGATTGGTTTTTGACCCAAGGTTCAAGTTTTGGCTGGATCGCCGCCGCGTTAGTCGGCGAGCCCCCGGTCCGGCTCCTCGTAGTCGAATAGAGAATGTAAAGAGCCTAAACCTTTCCAAGGAGTTGATATGGCCGCACTGTAACCTGAGTGGCTCCAAGGACTCCTATCGCTCTTGGTACGGGCAATCCCCTTTCTGTCCGACCTTGAGGTCGACACACAATTACTCCAGCTGCAGAGGATGACGTGGTGGTTCCGGACCATGCAGTCCTCAACTTGCGTGCCAGTAACTACGCTCTGCTGCTGGACAGTACCGAGGGTCGCTTCAAGCCGTCTCAAGCACTCACCAAGCGTTACAACAGAGCCACCATGCATCGTGCTCTTCGGAGTTCGATCGCGCCTCCATCAACGCCTCGGATAAAGTTTTGAGTGCTAGCTGTTGCTCAGCGTCACCTACCTCGACACAGGGCGAGGGGTCCGTTAGTGCAACTGAGATTGGCCTACGGGACGTCCTTCCACCACCTATGGAGGAGGCTCGAAGCAATGGCCGAATCCTCACGCCGTTGAAAACTTGCGCTTATGAGGGGTGGACCCAGACTCGGTGGCCAACAACACCGAGTCTTTTTGTCGTCTCTGGCTTTTTCGGACGTCCCTCTACTACTGGCGCACCACGGTGAGATGGCGGTCCATCCGCCTCCTGCCCCCGTCGTGTCGAAGAACATCTCGCTGTGTCAAGCTTCCCGTCATATTCCCCGCTGAAGGGGCCAAATTGGAGCTACCCAAAGGAGAATATCTGGCAGTGGCGGGCTTCCGGCAAGCTTTCTTACTGAAGGGGTCCGAGACAGGATCATCAGGAGGAACAAAAAGCAAGTAAATGAACAGTTCTTACCAGCGAATGAATGCAAAATTTTCCAGTAAATGAACAGGCACCAATTTAAAAACACTTAAGTTTCATGCTATGTCATTTATTATACAACTTGTACAAATAACTTATAATATGTTTTTAGAGAATTATGGGGTTTTTAAACCTAGAATGATAATTCATTAAATTGAAAAAATTGTCATATTTAAGTCTTGAAATTATTTATACATTAAAAATTTATATTTTAAAAACACTGATTCTATTTCCTGAAATTTATGGCACTATACTTTTCTATTTCAGGAACAAGGTAAAAACTCCAGGATCCTTTAGTATACAAAATAACAATCGGAAGAATATTTTTAACACTGGCAGAAAAGTCTTGCAAAACTGTAACGTTTTATTATTTACACAGGTGCAATTGTGTAGAAGTCTTTGGAACTTAGGACCCATGGCCTTTTCCTTTTTTTGGAGAGAATTCAACCCCAGTTTCATCAGCATTTTGTATACGATCGCCACATAAAAGATCAGAACAGTTTTCCTCTTCAAGGTATTTTTGAAGTTCTGGGAGCCACTGCCAATCTTCTTTGAGACAATATTTCCCTCTTGAAATTATTTCTGTATTACGCTGTGTTATCCTCGAATGCAATTTTAGAAAAAGTGTCACCCATTTCTCCCCTGGATGAATTTTTTCTTTCTGTTTGTTTTATGACAATGTAAACAGCATCTTTTACTTAATCCTTATGCATTATCAATACAATTTTCACTTTTCAAACAATCCACTCTTCAAGGAGTTTTCCCTTTTAAAAGGACCACACAGGCAATTGTCCCATATGCCTACTTTCATTTTTTCCCTACCACACTTTAATAGAAAACATTGCTTTTGGAATATTAAAATGAAGAGATGCTTTGTTCAAACTGAGCTGACCTGGCCTCACAGCTTGTAAAGCATTTTCAATTCCACTGTGGAGTATTTGAACCTTCTATATTTCCAATTTGAGGAATCTTCTTCGTCATTAGTAAGTATATGAGTCAGTCATCTAAAAACAATGAAAAAAAGGATTTGAAGCACATCAATAATCATTGAATTTAAAAATGTGTGTATATACGTTTATTTGTTATTTTTGTACATCTGGTAACTTTTAATTTGTTACCATTGTTGAAAAATCATAAAACCCAAACATTTCATTCACTAGAAAAAGTAGCCTAATATATTCCTTCTAGTGATTGAGTGATTGATTCTAGGTGTTCAGTTATAGGTTAGTTATTGGTTACAGCGCTTACTGGAGGTCCCATTACCTGTGATTTATTCTGTTGCGCTGATTCAGATATCAGATCAGGTGCTATGATAATTAAGGTTAATTGGATGAATTAGTTCAGCCGTATTCATCAAAGACTGCTCAGTTGGCAGAGCATTGGAAGCTTCAGCCAAGCTTTCTCGGGTTCGAATCTAGGCCCGGACTTTTTCGCCTAGCTGGGAAGGTTACATCTCAAATGATTTATTTACCAATTTGAATAATTCTGTCAAAAATTAACCTAGTATCCTACATGTATTTTGCAATTGTATTCCTTTTTTGTGAAAGCGTTACGAAGTTGAATTTGTACTTGTAATAGCAAAATATCTCGTTTTATTTAATACGGTTCGTTATATTCACATGGTGTGAACGAACTGTGATAACAAAAACAAATTTTGATAGTATCAAGCAAGAGGAATAATAGCGTTAGAACTGGTAGAAAAGCCTCTTATTTTGTCATTTGTAATGAAGAAAATCAGAATTAGGAATAAAGAAAATTTCGTTTTATGTTACATACAGCGATTTTTTTAATAGAAATACTGGTATTAAAAAAACATGCTGCATAATAAGGCATTTATTTATTTTTTCACTATGTCTTGAAAAATACTTTATTATAAACAGTAGTTACATATCTAAGTATTAAGTACTATTATCATTCGTACAACTGTTTTAGCATATACTATAATCATACATAACTTTTAAACTTCTCAACTTTTGAATAAATAATTAAATGCATTCAAACTTTGTGGATTTTATAACATGTAAAACGAAATACTCATCGAAGATCATTCTGTATAATAATTTATTTTCAATTTATTTTCAAACATTACAACATAAAAATCCTCTTTTAACAAGTTTGAGGATATATTTTACTTTAGAAGCACTTTTAAAGTTGAAACGCAGTGACTATAATTTGAAACTCATATATGAAACATATGCCGTGAAAGCCTGCAATAGAACTAAGATGGATATTTTGATAGTTTTTGTTTTTCAAGCATATTTTACAAATTTCCATTTTATTTGAGCATTTCATATTCTTTGAAGATTTAACATTTCATTTTAAAGTTTCTAATAAAAATAGAAAATCTTATCATAAAGAATGTTTGTTTGTGCTAATGCATACTATTCTAAAGAGAATTCAACGAATTTTTATTTATTCTTTTTATTTGAAACTTTTTATTAAATTTGTAAACTTTAAAACTGAACGAAATACTGTTTTCATATTTGTTTTAATTTGCATAGCACAAAAAATATATGATTTTGTATTTTGAAAATTGAAAAAAATAGAAAAAAAACCTGATATACATATAAGACTCGCCAATTTTGCATTTTTAAGAATGTAAACATATGGTTTACAAAATTTTATATTTAAATTATGGAAATAATATTATATATGGAACATTGAAACATCAAAAATCTGCTATATAACTTTTTTTTTCAGGAATATGTAAAATCACAACAAACATCACTTTAACATGATTGGTATAAATTTGCATGAATTTTTATCTGTGTTAACAAAAAGTAAACCTCAACGAAACAGAATTCTCAAAATTCTGTTTTTGAATAGTTATATATATATATGTTTCCATTTTATGCAAATTTGCTAACGCATTAAATTGCAAATCACATTCATTTACCATTTTACAAAATAGCCATAGTCATGATACTAAATGTATGACCTTTCCTAGCTTTCATCGATTGGTTTCATATTCATTTTTTTATGCTGGAATTTTACGTAGCTAAAAGCATTTACAAAAAAGGAATTTAATGTTTCTAAAAGAATTGCAAGGATTAGTAATGGTGATTTTTTTTTCATTGCATGTATTTTTATATCTTTATTTACCTAAACTGAATATATGATATACTTTTTAATTATTCAGTGTTGGGTGTGTATAAAGACAACACACAATATATTGAAACATCCTTTCCCTTAATATCAAATAAATACACTATTTGACTGACATAGCATAATATACTGTCTGGCAAATCTATTTACTGGTTACGTACAGTTTCTAGAAGACACTCGATTCAATGAAGACACTCGAGAAGCATTTACTTGTAGACAACCACCATCCAACATAGTTGAAAAGTAATAATGAATTCGGTTTGTCTCTCCTAGATATAATTCACGTAAATATACTTGCATTACCATGTAATAGATATATATTCTTGAGATTTACCATGGCATGTTGGCATTAAAAATTATATGTGTGTAGTATCTATAGTTTGTTTACAGGGGCATTCAAAATAATTCCATTAAATTATAATCTGTTGAGATAAATAGTTTGCAGTACATTTTAATGAGGTTACATTATTTCTTCATTCTTTTGCAGAAAACTGCATTCCATTTCACCTGTTATTATTTTTGTTATTAATGTTTAGAATGATAAAGACCTTTCTCGGACACGCTGTACATTCTACAAGATCTTTAATTATCTCGTACACCATGTAAAATTTGTAAAATTCAATCAATTAATTAGGCTGATTTCTTATGCATTTTACTTACTGTTCTTAACAATGATGTGTCGGAAGATTCCGTGGTCCGAAAATGATGATGATACTGGTATCATTTGTCTTTGAAATTATTCACCCGTGTCAATGGCACATATATTGTCAGATATGTGCACCCATATGTTGGTCCGAGACTGTTCGCTAAAAGATGTAAGCTGGTGGTCTTATTAAGTGCATGGCATTTTTTCGTACCTTATTGCTCATTAAATATCATTTGATATTTTCATCACAAATAAATTGATTATTTTCTCAGATCGATACCAATATGAAAGGCACACGTATTTAGAACAAAATAGCTTTTCAATTACATAAAAATATTAAAATAACAAATATAGGGTAAAAGTGATTACAACATACCTAAAGGCTTACAAAAACCTTTTAATTAAACAGCTCCACTAATTTCCTACACACAATTGGCGAAATTTTCAAAATCAATACTAATAATAAAAAAAATATATAATTGTGGATCTTGAGAACGTTGCTAATTATGTTCACGAAACAAGTAGATCTGTTTAATTAAAATGTTTTCATAAGCCTTTAAATGTACTTTAATCGCTTTCCGCATTATAGATATATATATTTAATGATAATCAGTATTTTTTCCTATATAATTTTATAGATAAGAATATGTTATCTTAAAATCTCGTTTTTGACAAAAAGCGTTTAATGATTTTATTTTTCGGGAATTTAACAGTAGTGAAAATGGGAATTTGATCATTTAACGCAATTTAGTTCTCATGCCTTGTAGCGAAACAAATTAAAGTTCATATTACAATTGATTAAAACACAATAGTATGTTTTCAGGAAAAGAAAACTATATTTATCGCAGAACAGGTCAACTAATTATATATATAAAAAGAAAACACGTTATCCGCTGCACATTCCTTAGTACATAATAACTTATGTAATCCCTAATCAAATATAATTAGTTTTACTCAAATGACAGTAAAAGCAGTAATTCTTTTTTTCTAATTAAGACAGATGCTTCAGTTAATATTGGTTCTTTTTTTACTAGATCTGGAATAATTTTAATTTAACTGTAAATTCAATTTACGTATGCCTGTTTGAAATTACATTTATTTACCTGCATCATTAAAATATAATTTCCATTATTTAATTCATTAATTTAAATATAATTATGACATAAAATATGGTCTTGTAAGAACTAAAGCAATGGCTTGGATTATATGTATATCTGATAAATTTATAAAATAAGAAACAACAACTTGCTAAATTTGGAAATAATTCTTACATAGAACTCATACAAACTATATGTTAAATAATACTATCTATAGATACAGTACACAAGATATAAACTATAAATCAGTACAGGTGTATCTTTCTTACTTAGAAAGATATAAATGTACTGTCCCAGAAGTTGAATTTCAGTAATTTTTTTACAAAAATAACAAATATGAACAATAACATATACTCCTTTTAAATTAAATGCACTTATATTGTGTCTTGCGTCAGCATTCATGTTCGTCTAATAACACGCAAAATGTTTATAATAAAATATCTTTTTTTTTTCAGATTGATACCTACATTGCTGTTACAATTAAATTAAAATTTAAGATTACATTTTATTTTATACTAGCTAACCCGCCCGGTGTTGCCCGGGCCCGAGATAATAATAATCTGTTCTATACGAATATGACTGAAATATGTAAGGCTATCGAAATCAAGTCAAATGGGGCAAAACTTTCGTAATCGGGCTCATAGAACCCACGATCCAAAAGCTCTCCCTGGCGGTCTAAAGTGCAACTAAAATATTTAAGGCTATAGATATCAAGTCGAATGAGCCAAAACCCGTCGTAATCGGGCCCATAGAACCAGCGATACTCCTATAGTTCCGCCTTCCACCGCCAGGGGGCGCAATAGGTACTGGAAGAGGCCATTTCAGAACACTCGACCCAACCAAATTAATAAATTTAACTACGGTTAAACATTGACAAAATAGCGGAAATCGCGAAAGTGGGTTACGTAAACGGTCAGTTTCGAAAGGGTTAATGTAGAAATTTTTTAAAACTTAACAGTGAGTTTTGAAGAAAATAAACATTTCTATGATCTGAAATCTACTGTTTGTAAGTATTTGCATTTCCCGAGTCGATGCCAATTTTTAAGCGTTGACCGAAAAACGAAATCGCGTGGGTGAGTTTTGGAAAGGATTTTTTTTTGGGAAGTTAAAATTATTTTTTTTCAAAACGGGCACCAGATTGTGAAAAGTAAAGATATGTAGATTAGGCGCGGTATTTTTAGTTTTTCGTATCTTGTTTATAAACGCCGATTCGAATTTTTAAAGATAGGAGAAATAGTTAAAAAAGCGAAATTGACTTACGGTAAAAAACGTTTTCGAAAGGGTTAACGTGAATTTTTTTTAAACTAAAGATTTCTGTCTGAACACGATAAAAAGTAGATGTCTTTAGGAGTTCTTTTTTTTTTTTTTTTTTTTTTTTTTTTTTTTGGTTATTTTAGAGAGCTGATGCCAGATTTTATATATCGCAGAAAATCTGAATTTGCAAAAAAATTTTTTCGAAGTGTTAATATTCGTATTTTTCAAAAACAAATACAGATATGAAAAAAAAATGTAGATATTGTCTGGTATTTTTAGTTTTTCGTACCTTTCTCTGATCCGCCAATGCAAAATTTTAAATATTGCCAAAATCGCAAAAATCGCAAAAGAGCATATAGAAAATTTACTTTTTCGAAGGCTTATCTTTTGTATTTTTTAAAATCAAAGATTGTTCTGAAATGGCTGAAATTAGTTCTTTATTTTGGTGACCTTCGTTTTTCTGTATCTCTTGTAGTCCGGTGGATGCAAGGCTCGGAAAACGGGAGAAAATAAAAAACACGATTTCGATGCTTCTTGATTATTTCTTTTGAAAGGGTTAAATGTGATTTTTTTTTTCAATCCAACCGAATCGTTCGAGACGTGAAACTACATTCTTTGAGAATATGTTAACGGTTTTTCAATATTTTTAGCCGTTCGCATATGACGAATTTAGAAAAACTTAAAAAGAAATGGAATGACTCACGCTTTGTTTCTTCTTTTAATGGAGGAACGAAAAAATGGCTTCTGGGCATGCGTGAGCTGTTTCGGAAGAGTGATTTTTAATTTGTGATCTTTGATCAGTTTTTAATTAATAACTACTCTAATTTTCAAAATATTAAAATTCTGAGGCTCAGGTACACCAGGAGAATGTTTGGACTACATAAATCTAAATTTTCAGGCTTCTAGGTGGGCTAGATTTTCCTAGCTATCGCAGACAGACAGACAAACACACACAGAATGAAACTTTCTTTTATTAGTATAGATAAAGACGCACAATTTACTTAATGGTGCATAAAAATAAGTTAATTTAAGTAAATTTCTGTCTTTATATATAATATTCCATGGTACAACTGTCCAACATATGTTATTACATTTTATTTACTTGAAAAAAATATTATTTTAAACTTTGTTTTGACTTAAAACGATTCCTATTCAATTGTAATATTAACCTTAAAAACGCGGGCGATTTGTAGTCACATAAAGATACGAGCGGCGTATGCTATGCGCCATCGGCTTTTAAAGTCTAAATATGTAGTTTTAATGATATCCTTGTTTAAGGCAACGTCAAGTAGAAATATAAAAGTAATAAACATAAACTTGTTTTAAAAAATTAGAATTATTTAGAATTAACATGGACGGCTTTTTAGTAACATAAAGACACGGATCGCGTATCCCATACGTCAACGCCTTTTAAAG
Source organism: Maratus michaelseni (assembly GCA_963931845.1). Classification (NCBI taxonomy): domain Eukaryota; kingdom Metazoa; phylum Arthropoda; class Arachnida; order Araneae; family Salticidae; genus Maratus; species Maratus michaelseni. Next base: position 112,058,309 of record OZ007593.1, read on the forward strand.
CCTAAATATGAACTTTTGATGCTTAAAAATAATCGTGTCTAATGTCTAGTAATAGTACAAATGTAATAAACATCAAATGCATATAAAAAAAGTTTAATTAAAAAAGAAAATAGAATAAATCACATTAAAACACGGGCGAATTCTGTGCACCAGTGGTGCCTTCACTGTTAAAAATTAGCAACAAGCTATCCAGTCATTTGACCGTTTTTGTAGAAAATAGTTACATAACCGTAATTCAACTGTATTATGACCATATTATTGCTCATTTTATGTTCCGAATAGAGTTAAATTACCATTATGTAACCGTTTTTATTAAAAACGCTCAAATGACTGGACAGTTTGCTGCAAATTTTTAACAGTGTACCAATGAAAATAGTGAATGAGAGCAGGAAAATTTACAAATTTCAACTTAATACATTGGTTAAACATTGAAGAGAATTTGGGAAGTGGGAAGATGAAGCTCGGATGTTAATCACGTAATAATTTTGGAGTTCGTCACTGTTTTCTCCCTGAGTGGCGTACTCTGTATACCGACATTAAATGTTAATTGAAAATCTGTGAAATGTATTTGTTTAATCTTTTAAATAACTTTAGTTTTCATACATGGATGCGGCAAAACTGTCCGGAGGCACTGTCGCATTTTTAAACCCATTTTAGCTTCCAGGAATTGGGTATGTTTGGTAGATTAGATAAAACAGATAACGAAACTGCCAGTCATAACTCACCAGCAGTGGGTGTTGCTATAGCAACATCGCACAACTAGCTGCAATGTGAAAGGAATGACAACCCGATTACTGGTGATTACCCTGACTAGGTGCAACACCGAAGATTAAGATTAAATAAAAAAAATAAGATCTTATTACAAAACGATCAAAGACGAGATGATAATAACAAGCAAGAAAAAGCTAATGTGCTGCAGGTTGTGAAAATAATTAAATAAATAGAATGATAAATCCTTCCTTTTAAAATTTTTGGTAAATCGAAATTAAAGTAAACATATATCGATTATAACTAGGTTTACTCAATTAAATGTAAGATGGAGCATAAAACACTGTTTGCTACAATCCATTAAGTTTCATGGCCTACAGTGTCTAACAATGTTTACTAGACCATGAGAACTGGGGCGCTATACAGTGTATGTCCCGGATAAGTGGTCAACACAGCACGTAACCCCCAGTGTTTTGTTTCCAAGCAAGCTTGATAGTCATTTTATTGACCTCGAACGGAAGACAGGCTGAGTGAACGTTGTGAAAGTCTGCGCCTGTAGCGTGACAACGCCACTCGTTGACCATTAACCCCTTAATCGTCGTGCCCGAGAATTCACGGGCAGCGTAGGTTACGCGTGTTTTATTCAAATTGTTTGATTCCCACCAGTTTTTTAAAATAGTTTTATTGGCTTTATTCTTGCATTATCTTATCTGTCTATTAAATAAGACGAACATTTCTACTTAAAAAAACTGGTGGTAAACAAGCAATCTGAATTTTTAAAAAGTAGCCTACACTTAAAGTGCGCGACGATTAAGGGGTTAATTTACATAAATTCAAGTGACAGCATTTGTAAAGAAATAATTAAGTGACATATAATTTTTCGAACATAAAACTTTGTTGTTTAAAAAAAGTGACTTTTACAAACTTCATCAACGTTAAAATGTAATCACTTATATTTTAACGCACAAAACTGATAAAGCATGTTTCTTGCATGGAATCACATTTGAAGATTTATTACTAAAATGTTTAGAATAATTTTTTAATCTATTTCTGCATAAGAGCTCTAAATTTCCTTTTTTAGAAAATAACTTCTCAAATAGACCAGACAATTTTATCTTAAACTTTGTATTTTTGTAAATAATATTCCTCATATTATTATGACATTAATTTAAGGGTGGCAGAAATGATAATTTAATCTTTTAATTCACTTTAATACTCATACTTTGATGTGGAACAAATTAAAGTTCTTGTTACGATCGATGAAAGACGCGATAATATTTGAAGGTACGTAAAATATCATTTGTCGCAGACAGCTAATCTAATTAAAGAAAATATCCTCCCTTGCACTGCAAAATTTTGTGAACATCTTAACATGAAGTAAACATAATTCAGAAATAATTAGTTATGTTAAATCATTAGTAATGGAAATATTTCTTTTTTTCTAAATAAAACAAGCTTTTTTCAGAAAGTATTTACCTTTTCTTGAATGAAATCTGAATTATTATTAAATGTAACTGAATTAGTTCATGTCAATTTTAAAAGATTTTAAAATACATTGAACTGGTATATATTAGTATGATATCAAAATACTTTAAAATATCTATTATTTCATGTAAGGATAACTTATTAATATTAAAATCATTAAAATTACAGACATTACAATACACTTTCATAAAACATCAGAAACATAATAAAATTGGACGTTTCGGATTTACATGGAAAATCCCTCTTCAACAACAACATTTTACTTAGCGTAAGTCATAGTTCAAAAATATCAACAAATAGAAAATGCAACGTATCAAAATTTCGAAGTCAAAGTTGCAGTTATAATAACACGGAGTATTCATTCGGGATTGCACCTGCTTCATTAAGAGGTAAATCTGTAATTTTCGTATACCATGCTTCTAAGAAAGTACGAGTTCTGTAGCTGCTGCACTTCGATCTGATTACAGAAGATTTAGCAAAATCTGGAAAACTGTAATCAGATCGAAGTGCAGCAACTACAAAACTCGTACTTTCTTAGAAGCATGGTATACGAAAATTACAGATTTACCTCTTAATGAAGCAGGTGCAATCCCGAATAATCCGTGTTATTATAACTGCAACTTTGACTTCGAAATTTTGATACGTTGCATTTTCTATTTGTTGATATTTTTGAACTATGACTTACGCTAAGTAAAATGTTGTTGTTGAAGAGGGATTTTCGATGTAAATCCGAAACGTCCAATTTTATTATGTTTTTAATGTTTTATGAAAGTGTATTGTAATGTCTGTAATTTTAATGATTTTAATATAAATTTAAATATCTTCAGACGTAATATTTTTGTTTACTTCATAACTTATTAACTTTATATAAGTATTGTTCTATAGAAATATATCATCTCATAAAGATAAGAATATCTTAAACTTAGTGTTTTGATATAAAGCATTCTTTCATTTTATTATAACACTAAAAGTGAAAATTGTGAAAAAGATAATTTATTTTTTATTTCACTTTTATTATTATGCTTTCATGTGGAATAAATTGAAGTTATTATCACAATCGATGAAACATGAATAAATATTTCCAGGTTTGTAAAAGATTGTTTCTAGTAACAGGGAAGGTAAGTAAAAATAAGTGGTGTGCCATATGCTGATCATTTAAAGTTTTAGTACATCATAGCTGAAGTAAACATGAATCAGATATAATTGGTTCCCTCAATTAAAATTACAGATTACATTTTACTTTTGTAATCAAAAGAGGTGCATCTCTGGAAGATTTTATTTGTTGTTAAACTAATCTTAAATGTTATTAACTTTATTGCACTGATTTAATTTAATCACTATTACAAAATAAATTATATTAAAATATTCGGTATTTAATTCATCATTTATGAAATGCTCATGCGTTTTACTTGGAAACTATAACGAGAGTGTTTTACATTTTCCAAGTAGCTAAAAATATTTTTCACAATGTTGTCTAATTGTGGAATCCCATGTTTACCCACAATAACAAATATCCGCCTTGCAGTACCATTCGCAAAAGAATCATTTACCAGTAAATAGCCCATTAATGCCCCCAAAGTTAGCTGCTTAGAAATGCATACAATTCGATATGGCCCTTAAATACATTAATATTGATTGGCCGAACAATGCTTCAAATTAGAGGGACCTCTGTTGGCTCGTTGTCGGCACATGAGCACATTTTCCCAACGTTTTCCACAAACTGCCAATGTTAGGACAATTACCTATGCTACTTGCGTTATGTTTTGAAACTTCATAATTTTTTTTTAATGTTCATTTAGATCGATTTGAGGATAATATTTAGAAAATGTAAAAATGATACTACTGACCTTTACGATTTGTGATGTATTAGAATGCTAAGACAATAAAGAAAAGTAAATAATAGAATCAAATTTAAATCCTGTTTCCTGAAATTTTATTTATATGGAAGTACAATATAGAGTGAACGAAGGTGAAATTAAACCTGAATTGTGCGTTATGCAACGTTTAGAATCTTGTACCATTTTTTGATATTTCTTTACATTTAATCTTAAATTTAATACATGTAAATCTGTTGACATTCTTACATTTGATTACCAGTATACATTTGATTACCCTTATTTCCGAATAGCAGTCTTCGCTATACTAAATTTAATAATTCTGAGATTAAACAAGTTGAAGATTACTATTAAGAAATATTAGTACTCATAATTAAGTACCACTTCGCACATTTAACGAAATGATTCATGATATATTTTCATGAAGTATGTAATTCAAAAAATTGTCGTACAATTAACAATTTGTAATAATAAATGAAAATTAATTGTAAACTTGTCTTATTGGTTAAATTTACTGTTTAACTCTAAAATACTTTATAAGTAGACGTTTGAGCAGTAGTAGAAATACAGTTAAAATAAATATATCACTACAAAGATTAAGAATATAAGTAAATAGTTTAGTTTGGGATATACAGTTAGTGATAAAATTCTTAATAAAATTGTAACGTGTTATACCTCATTCATGACTAAAAGAGAAATGAAATAAGATAGATGAACCAAAGGAGGTCGTAGTTAAGCTTTGAGATTTTCTTATAATTTTCTGGTTGGGTGTGTGTGGATGAATTTTTGTTTGTAAAATTTTACACTTATCTCTAACACATATCAATTATACTCTACTTTGTAAAATAAAATTTAAATACCTTTATAATACAGTTTCAAAATTTGAAGCTTGTGGGTCTTCTTTGGTGCGTAGTGTTCCAAAGGTGGCCCGTGTATTATAATTACTTTCAAAATATGAAAAAATACTCGGCAAACTATTTTGCATACTATTATAGTCTGATGCTTCTTTCTTTCGTTTGATATCTTTCGAGTTTTTCTTCTTAATCTTCTTATTTTATGACACGAAAAGACCTTGAAGCAATTTTTATGCACGGTAGTTCAGGGGTTTTCTTCTGGGAGTAACGAACTTCTTTTAAGTGCTCTCTAGTTTAACAATAAATGGTAATAAGTTTTTTCAGATATTTATATAGAAATTTTGAAAATTATCCTTATTACACTGATTTCCACATTTGTTGTCTAAGCTGGCCACCTTAGAAACATGCGTATGGTCGTCATTTGCACGACGTAAAAGTGTTAATCTGATACATTTCTTAGAATTGAAATAAATGTAGTTAAAGAGAAAGAAAGAAATAATCTTTCAGGAAATATAGCATAACTGAAAGTTCTAAGAATTTAAACATATGTAAATTAAAATATCTTCATACCTGGATATTAGAACAACTACTCCTCTAAAGTGAAATCACTACATAAAATGTCGGAGGATTAAGGTTATCTTTTTAAATTCAGCTGCGCGCACTGCATATACATGATTCACAATGCAGTAGCACCATTTTGTGATTAAAAATTAAATTAATTATACTTTTGAGGGGTGGGCAAATTTAGAAACACTGACCCATGTTGGTTCACCCCCGTTATAAATAGAATACTGGTACTGATTTAGAGAAATTATAGAAACAAATATTTTTCATGTGTTAAAAAAATCAACATACAAAAGATACATTCTTCTGTTCTGGAGTAGTTTCGTGTTAAAATGTAATATATGTAAAAGTAGCTTTCTTCATTCATTAATAGAAGTAAATTAATTATATAATAATAATTAAAAGTGTTTTCTTTTGCATGAAGAAAATCACACACATGATATTCTATACAATTTAAATCCAAAATTTTGTGATTTATTTATCTCCGTTTGATGAAACAAAAATAATTACAATTTTAGGATGCTTATAACAACACATCCTTATGGTCGTCAGTGATGACAAATGGGTCCTGTTTCATACTATCAAACATACTCGACATTGATTGCCAGCGCACGTCTTCAATACCACCCCTACACTGCAAATAAAGTTCCGTATATATACGGCTGATTTCATGTGAAGATTGTATCTTTTAACGGAAACATTCTGTTTTGAATGGAACTCGTAAATTTTCCAGGAATGAACTGATAATTTCCTTTATATCCATACATTTCCTTTATATCAAAACGAAAATATTCCTTTCAAGACAGACAGATAAAAATGCTTCTTTTCAATTAAGAGAAAAAGGAAAAACAAAGGAGTTACATTTTTGTAATTGGTATATTGGCCTGTAACCAAGGCATTGGAAATGGCTTTTTGGTCTAGGGTATGGAACATTCATATTCTAATGGCAAGTACTGAGACTCGAATCCGCAGAAAATAAAGGCGCTTAAAATGCATGTGATAATATTCAATCCAAATACCTGATCCGGTTAAATATGCATCAGTATATATAAATATTATTTATATATTTTTATATATATTGCGCTATTGCTCACGTTTAATTTTAAAAACATAAATTTCACGTTTTGATTAACAGAAAATATCAATCTTGAAAACTGGGAATACCAAAAGGAAAGTTTAAAAAAAACGGAGAATACGGAGAACCTTTTTTGTCACGGAATTTTGTTTTGCAGTTTACATCCTCGAAAGATCATGTTCTGTATCTGGTAGACTAGTTGGGAAGTTCTGCACTACGAGGTTTTACCAACCAGTCAAACAATCCTTGACCACCCGTACTCACAGCAGCCGCAAGGTTTGCAACATGCACTGAAACAGTAGCAGCCAACTCTGTTCAATCATAAGGTGTGCTTATTCGTCACGACAATGCCAGGTGATTTGACACGATGGGGACCAGGCACATCATACAGACTTTGTTGGGGAGACACTGAAAAATTACACTCATTGCCATACATTTGACAGGCACTCGGGATTTTTTTTAGCCTAAACCCCTTCATTTTTACCACTTTGGCATTACGAAGCTGAAGGAATGTTGGACAATGTTGTATTTTTCCGAAACCTTAGCCAAATTTTGAATCTCTTTCTGCTTTTCTAAATTATCTCCAAAAGTAATCAAATAAATACAATGGAAAATCATTTTCCTAAATTGCCATGAATCAAAATTTTATGCAACACAGATCTTACGATTTTTATATGACTCACATTTCTTGAACTTCAGTATAAAGATAAAGTTTCGTGCATTTATTGAGAGAAATAATGAAATTTTAAAACTGCATTATTTTTAATAAAAACACTTAAATATAGTTAACATTAATAATTTTGTACAATGAATGATACAAATATTTTGACGCATGCGCTATTTCTGTAAAACTCTGTAAAACGTGCAACATTTTCCGGAGAAATATGTACTTAAATGTGATCTTACTCATTCATTGTAAGCTTTTCGTAAACTCCATTATACTCATAATCAATAATTACTGATATTGCATTCCTCAAATACTCTCCATATTAAAACATAAAAGAAATCTCTAACTAGTATGTTGTGGCCATCGCTAAACTTACTTCTACATAAATTAAATAAATAGTTATAAAAAGAAGAAGAAAAACAGGCATAGCGAAAAAATAGAACATTTAATTAAGTGTTTGTTTTAACTTTCCATCATAGTTGAAAAGTGTTTATGACTTAAGTTTGCCTGTCCGTCTGACCGTTCTCTAACTCTCGTAAACGTATTCATATTGCCCTGTAATTTCTATATGCTATTGACGGTTATAATAGCCCACTCGCTATGGAAAATGAAGTGTGTAGTGATAATAGTTCATTTCAAGGACGGTCAAAAGCATTTCGTTACATTACAGTCAATGGAAAAATTCATTTCAAATGCATTTTGCTGATGTTACACCATTTCAAACATAAATAAACTAATATGCATTTAGGAAGTGCACTAAAACATGCATCCTGTAGAATATGGGGTGAATTCATTTATTATTCATTTACAGGGTCACACAAAATAATTCTGTTACATAAATTGTCTTTCTGGAAAAAATGTTTGTAGTGTATTTAAATTCTGTTATATTATATTATTTCAAATATATTGAAATTGTTATACATTACTGAGGTTTACTACAAGATATTTGCTGGTGAATATGATGTGCATAGCATTTATTATTCATTTACATTCAAGATTACACAAAAGATTTCGGATACAGTATTGTATCCGAAGCATTTTCTATATGCGATAATTGCTGGAAGTGCTTTTTCAGTAATGCATTTCCAATTTTAATTTTTAGATAATATGTACTGTGTATAAATGCTGTAGATCATATACAGGGCAACATAAAATAAATCTAAAGCATTGCTGAGCCTGAGTATGAATTGCTTTAAGGTGGTTTTTAATTGCGTTATACAGTTCCAAGCTAAACTATATTTAGTATATTAATATACCAGAAGGACCTGTGCGAAGCTTTCGCACTGCAATCTTTGAGATTATTTCCTGGTACGTTTTAGCACTAATTTTTAATTAACTGATTTTGTTTTTAAATCAAACTACGCGTTTTAACGAAATGTGGGTGTACTATCTCAGAAACTTGCTCAAAAACTTTTCGAATGATACCTCATTCATCGTTGTATGTTTTGTATGTGTATAGAAAAAGAATGTTGAGAACAGAAATAATATATATGATGATAGTTTGTGTAAAAGAAAATGGGAATAGATTGCCAGAAAATGTTTTGCCAAATTTTCGTCGCCCGCCATGGTTATTTCTCTAGGTTGCCAAGACCCTTATATCTCTATATTAAAAAAAATTAACCACCGCTGCGGCCGCCCGCCGCTGTCAATTAAGATTTTGTGCCTTGAAGTCTTTCTGGACTAATATCCAGAAAACTATTGCAAATAAAAATTTAAAAATTGGTGGTTTTATAAAGAAATCTTCGATAAACACGCTGAAGTAGACAGTTTTTAAATCGAAGAATTATTTTAAAAGATAATTAAAATCAAAGTTGGTCAAAACTGTTTTCTTATAAAAGTTTTATAGAAACGAAAACTATGCACAGGAATTTAAACATAATTTGTAAGTATACTAAAAATATCAACGTTTGACACACAATAACATCGTGTAATAAACAGACGCACGTTTCATGAGTATCCTGGACTCATTTCCTCAGTGTAAATAAACTTAAACCCTATTGTATCCCCCCAAAGACATGAAAATGAATCTAAAAACCCAAATGAAAAACAACAACACACCGAGAAACTCCTCCAATCTGATTAAGTCGGTTGGTTGGTTGTAGAGGATTCACTATGACAAAGTAACTCAACCCAGAAAGGTGAGATGTACGGTACACTTGAAAAATCATTAACCAGGGAGTTACCAAATTTATGAATATAAACTGCCTCAAAGAAGTCTAAATCTAATGGAGTGTTACATTTCTTAATAATAGTGGCTGAGTCGAAGTTAAAATTATGTCCCTCACTCCAACAGTGACAGGCAATAGAGGACTTTTGTAATTCTTTTTTCTTAATGTAATTTCTGTGTTCATTGAGTCTGAAACGGAGTTGTCGTTTAGTCTGTCCTATATAGGACAAACCACATTGACATTGGATATTGTAAATGCCCCAAAAGTTTTGATGTGAAATTTTATCCTTTAACTGTGAAAAATTTAGTTTATTAACTGGCTTAAAAACAACCTTAAAATCATATTGCCTTAAATCCATAGTGAATCCATAGTGAAGTACATCCTTACAAATTATCTACTTAACAATGCAAGTCGCAAAAAATACGCCCAGTAAAAACTTTCAAAAAGGCTAATCTTTCGGAATCGGGTTCTCCTGAATGTATAACCTTCACACAACTGTTTGACTAAGCAGCGTAGAACAATATGTAGTACATTAAAACCATTCCTGAAATAGCATCTGACTAACAATACAATTCTCATCAAAATCCGTCCAGTAGAACTTTTTCAGAAGGCTAATCTTTCATAATCCGAAACAAATACTGAAAAAGCTAATATTTGATAAAAAAAAATATCACCTGATTTTCGAATTTCCCCCTATAATTCCTTTCTTTTTTTAAAATAAAATTAATAACAGCTTTTTCTTTTATTTTTCCAGCTGTATAGACATTTCAATTCTTTCTGCATCAAAAAAAAAAAAAAAAAAAAAAAAAAAAAAAAAAAAAAAAAAAAAAAGACACCTTTTGGCTTAAAATCAAATTGTTTAGGATCAAAAGTAAAATCAAAATCGCCAAAAACAAAAGATAAATCGCGAAATATTGTTTCGATAGCAATCTTGCCCCTTGAATAATTTTTTAAGCATTGCGAACATTCCCAATCATGTTTAAATTAAATATTTTCATTTTATAATATTCTCTCATCAAAACTCTTTTTTCTTTCTTTTTCTTTTTTTTTAATTAATTTAACACAGTTTTTCTTTTATTTTTGGAGATGTATAGCCTTTTTATTTCTTTCGGCAACAATAATGATCGCCAAAAAAATAAGAATGGTAACCTTTTCGGCCAAAATAACAAAACTTTCTATCATAATTCAATAACTAATCTACGTAGAACGTCGTGTTATACATATAAACCTTCCTCTTGAATCACTCTATCTATTAAAAAAAACCCCATAAAAATCCGTTGCGTAGTTTTAAAGATTTAAGCGTACATAGGGATATAGGGACAGAAAAAGCGACTTTGTTTTATACTATGTAGTGATTTCATAAATTCCATTATTTGAATCGTTGCCAATTTGTAAAATAGCGCACGTAATAATATTCCCTTTCAATTAAGAAATGTATTAACACGTGACTATTAAAAACAGAAATAAAACTTTAAAATAATAATTAAATGATCACGTGTTAAAAGCAATAAATGTAGATAATAACGGAATAAAAAATATACTTGCGCGTGAATATTAAAAAGATAAATAATTAAATTTTTCCGCGTTTTCAAAGCATCAAGTAGAGTAAGATTAATTTATTTCGACAAAATATTTTATCTATTATTGTAAATTTTAAAACAGCGTAATTAATAATATTTCCCTTCAATTAAAAGCTATATTTTTACGTTTAATAATTACGTTTAAATCAACGATATAACTAATAAATTGGTAAAATATAATTAAAAATACAGATAAACGTTGAATTAAAGATCACTCGATGACATAACTACCACGCGTAACGCATCTGGTATCAATTGAATGCGACGCCACAGATATGCACTTTTGGCTTTAAATCCTGTATTTTGGCGACAGTTCATTTCTTTTATAGAAAGTAGTAGTCGGGATAATGGAGTAATACCCAATTTTCTACAGCATCGTTATAAAATTTCCCGATGCCATGACATTGCTTACTTAACCATTTTGCACGAGTTGATTTTCAAATGTTTAATTAACCTTATTTTATCAACAGTTGTTAGCTTTCTCTACAGCAGTTGATTCGGCTTTAAAATCCCTTGGTCAAAGGAAAATGATTGGAAACCCGATTATAGCAGATATTACAGCGAGCAGCCGATTACACAAGGCCGATTATAGCAGCCGATTACAGCAGGTCGTTTAATTATAATTGAATCTTCTGCAATCGTTTTAAAGTTGATCAAATCAGTGTGTTTTTACAGTTTGTGGTGTCAGAACGGGGGTTGGCGAGCGTAGCTCGTAGGGGGCAGAGCCCCCTAGTACTGAAAAAAAAAAGAATTACAAAAGTTTTAAACACTGAATCAGACGTGAATTCATATGAAAGCATAGGTACTTCTCTATTATCACGTCGACCACTTTTCATAACGAAAAACTTTGCCAAAATGTAAGATTAAACGCTAAAAATGCAGTCCCATTTACTGGATGTCAGAAGCATTATACGTGTTTGTTACGTCATCAAGTGGTTTTTAATTCGACATTTGCGTGTATTTTTCATTTATGTTTTACTGATTTATGAGTTATTTCATTCATTAAAATAACAATTGTGTCCTTAAATTCTTATATTTTACTTATTTATTTATTTTGATATTCCAATGGAAACGTTCTCCCGTTTATTTGGCGTTACAGTTTGGCGATAGTCTTTTGTTATGAAAAGTGGTCGACGGGATAATAGAGAAGTACCAAATCATTAACTCAGATTTTTCAAAACTGTTCCATAAATGTGTTAAACATATAAATCAATATTTGGTACACCACTTTTTTGCAACTTAAACATGGGATTAAACTTTGTGGTCCAGCAGCCATTTAAGTGATGTCAGACTTCGCTGGCTTATTAACAGCTTAATGAAATATTAAAAAATAAATACTTACAATTTTTCTTAATCCTAATGAACTGTATATCTAAATGGAAAATAATCCTTAAATTACGTAATCTACTGGTGCTCCGATACAGTAAGCATACACACAGCCATGATTAAACAAAGTAAACAAATAAACAATAAGTGACGCACGCGTAAAAATTAAATAAAAACTCGATTAAAAGCTCGATATTTTTTCAAAAAGTACGCGCAAGAAATAAATTAACAATCGTATTTCAATTGCATTATAGGATGACGTCATCTGATAATGCAGTATTTTATTTTGGTGGCAACAGTAATTTGAGTAAAACATAAGTAAGTAAACATAAGTAACATGAGTAAAGTTCATTTCTTTTATGAAAACAATGCCGATTAAATTTTTATTTAACAGCAATTTTTAATTAAAATATGTTTTAATGAAATGTTAAGTGTGCTATGTCAGAAGCCTGTTCAAAATCATTTCATATGCTATCTCCTTCGTCGTTCTGCGTTTCGTATTTTCTGAGAAAAAGGGATGTTGACAGGAGAAATAATATATATGATATTTGTAGATTATAAAAAAAAATCATATATACAGCCACGCAAAGAACTGCATCTATTCACGGCTAATGATAATTTCTGGAAGGGCGATTTAAGAAGTTTTAATTGTGTTTTAGGCTGAATTAAATTGTATCTAAATATGTATGTATATAAAAATCTGCTGATAATATACATGCATTTAGAAAATAATTCAAGTATCTTTCCGTGTATTAATAGAAATTTCTGAAGATTTATATTCTATTTATTATGCGTTTTCTTACTAAACTAAATTTTAGCATACTATGTCGAATAAATAAAAATCTACAAATCAAATATAGGGTTGGACAAAGCCTTGGAGTACATCTGAATCGATAGACGGTAATTGGTTAAATCTGGTTTTCAAATGCGTTATACGTTTTCTAAAATCTTTATTTAGGTATCTTATATACCTTATTAAACAGCGAAGCTTTGTTAAAGTGTTTTCGGAGTTTCGGAAAGTGTTTCATAATCTATGCACGACGCATAATTTTTCTTTATTGTTTTTAAATTACAATAATTAATATAAACAATCTTATAAACGTTACTTTAACAAAATCGCTATCTTAAAGTCCTCTTTGGACAGTAGCTCAATTATTTCTTAGATTTTAATATCGTATTTACTTCTTTTATAAAGCTCATTTTTATTGCCTGATTTTAGGCCAAAAATGGAAACCTCTGTACACACAAAATATTTCTATATTTCAAACTGTATATAACCCTACATATTTTCCCTATCTTTCTGAATATAACACGTAAGTTTTGCGAAAAAGCTGTACAAATATAAATAGAATAAATGAAATAAATGAAAGTATTGCGGTTTTATGTGGCTGCAATTTGTATATTATGAACAAATAAAAGGTAGTTACTTATTTCTGCTTTTTCTGCAAATAGGACCGAAGATCAATTATTTAATATTATTCTCAATTGAAATACATCAAACATCTTTATTACATTAACGCTGTATAATTTAATTAGCAAAAATATATGGCGTAAACGGGGGATTTGGTTACGGAAGGACAAATAAGAACGCGTGTTTTATTTCTTTTAATAACACTACCGTCTTGATTCAGGGTAAATAACACAAAACTAGGAATGATAACTGTTGAATACAGCTACACTTAAAAGTGTTTGTCTTTTCCCTCGAATCCATAGATTGACGTTATAAAAAAGTAAATAAATCACTCCTCTTCAATTCCGCGAATTTACCCTAAGAGAATGAAGAGCAACGTCCAAACAAAAGTACGAATGCAACAGTCCAATGTATGTAATAAATTCACGAATTTGTATAACTTCATAATCCATGAGAATTGAATGAAATCAGTACCAGAATGTTATGGACGGCGATCGGTTGGTAAATTGTGGAAGACAAGGCTTAAAATCCTACAATGTCTATTTTCACAAATGAGAAGAATAAATGTATGATAATTTTTGAATAGGCAAAACGCCATTCTTAGCTGCAATGATCATCTGTTTATACACTGGATTCCAACAATTAAGGGAAAATAACAAAAAGGGCGAAAACTCGTTCAAAAAGGAACCAATTCGTATGAAATTTGCATATGTTGTTCAATAGAGAACACTGAATAAAATTTCAAAATGCTAATAAGTGGCGCTGCAATCAGAATGTGTCATCTGTGAGGAGCATAAAAATGCACGCTAGAGAGTAATGCTACAGATGTCGCTATGATAATGCGATAATAAATCTGGGATAGCCAATTCATTACAATGACCTAGAGGTATCATTTGTCTGAAGAACTGCGATTTAAAGTTATTGGGAGAATGCGGGCAGGTCAAAGTCAGTCCGCGGTGGCCAGTCCTTAATTGTGAGTCCTTCTGTGGTTCATATGCTTTGGCAACTATTTCAAACCACTGTTCGGCTTCGAGAAGGTTTAGCCAGGGACAGGCAAATGCTACGACAAGCTCAGATAACCGATATTTGCGGTTATGTGTACGAAGGAATAGAACCGCAACCCCACCTCATCTTAGAGCCTCAATTGCTGGAATCACTGGAAGGTTGGTATCAATGCTATCAACTGTGTGTAGAAGACTTCACAAATGTGGTCTTTACGAGAGTCGATAAGCCATTTGTGTGCCGCTTACCTCAAGTAACCGGAGGGAACGTTTCAGGTGGCCACGTCAACATGTTCACTGGACGGCTGATCAAAAGAGGCGTGTTCTCTTCAAGGATGACTCCGGTTTTGCCTCCAAAGCAAAAGTAGACGTTGTTTGATTTGGAGAGAACAGGGACACGTTATCATCCAGCAAAAGTTCGTGAAATAAACGCATACGGAGGAGGCAGTGTCGGTGTTTGGGTAAATATCTCTTTGGGTGGACGCACAGACCTCCATGTATTTCTACGTGGAACTATGAAAAGTTACGTCTATG
Source organism: Maratus michaelseni (assembly GCA_963931845.1). Lineage (NCBI taxonomy): Eukaryota > Metazoa > Arthropoda > Arachnida > Araneae > Salticidae > Maratus > Maratus michaelseni. The sequence continues at coordinate 112,073,517 of OZ007593.1, forward strand.
GAGATGACATCCTTGATGCTTATACGGGCCCTTTTGCTGGTGAAAAGGTAATGATTTCCTGTTACAGGACGGCAACACTAGACAGCACAGGGTTCGCATCGTGGAAGATTATCTTCAGCACCATACAATTCAGTGCATGGTATAACTCGATCGCCGGACTTGAATCCCGTCGAGCATGTTTGGGATGGTTTAGAACGATGTGTTACTGTTCTCAATCCCCTCCTCAGACCCTTACCACGCATACAACTGCTTTTCAAGAGAGATGGCTCACACTTCCCAGCAATCTCAACGATCGCATAGTTGGCAGTATCACACATCCCTTCTAGGGATGATCATACTTTATAATAAAGATACTTTTCCTATACAAAACTGATACAATCACTTTGTTAATTTTATAATTGTGCTAATTTCTGAAACACTATAATTGTCTGGTAATTTCTTGTAAAACTTTACTATGTGTTGTATATTGCACCTCAGTTTCATTAAAATATGCATTAACATTTTGAGTAATCGCTATTTTTGTGATTTTACCTTAATTTTTGGAAAGCAGTGTATATTCAATTGTTATTTTTGTGTAGTTTCTGTCCCATTAAATGTTTATGCTTGTATTCATATTCAAGCGTCATCTTCGTTGTGGCAAAGATTTTTAGTTATCGATCTTAATATCATAACAATTTTGGGGCCCAATTGGGATGTGAAAAAAAAATCGAAGACTAATGCCGGAGACTAAAATAAATAATATTTCGTGGAAGAACTGAACATTTGAATTATAATCGAAAGTTTGAAATGTAAACTTTCATAATCGAGTGTACTGTCGTGAGTAACGGACTTTTGTAATTTTCATTTTATTGCAAAATAATGAAGAAAAATTATGTAGACATTAAACAGAGCAAGAATAGTGGATTTTCTAACCTTACGTGATAATCTAAAATTAATGCTCTACATTTGTCAAAACTGTTGTTTGAAAGGGGTGACAGTTTAATGAGGTTTTACTTTATGTACAAAAGTGCATGTTTTCAAAAAAATTAAAACATTACAAAACTATAAAAAATTCTAATAAGTAAAATATCTTTAAAATATACTATAGTTCTTGATGATCACAATTTTTAATTATCTGCTGTGCTCCTGAAAATTAATTAAAGAAGAACCGAATCTATTAACAGAACTTTAAGTACATATTTTTATTATTTTGAGTTAATAAATTTAAGTACTGATAACTGACAAGCTTTAATGCTTTTAATTGGCTGCTATTATTCAACTTCAGTATTATTACGTTGGGTGGTTCAGAAGGTCTTACCATAATTTTTAATATTCATTTTCCTTACCATTTCGTCGAATAACAGAAAGTGATATCCAAAATGTTTGTTGACAAGATTTAAGATTGTAACTAAATAAAACTGACTATAGCACCGTCTTTAACTGTTCTGGTACTGACTCTAAAGAAAGAAAGCAATATATATATATATATATATATATATATATATATATGCATTTATAACGCTTCCTCCTGACAAAGGTGTTCAAAATTAGCACTGTTCTGGTAAATACATTGCTTAAAACGGACTGCTATAGATTCACAAACTTCAAAAAACATTTCATTTGGTATTGTGGCGCATTCTGCTTCATTTGCGGTTACGAAACACTGTCTATGAACAGCCATTCGTGTCAAACGTATATTTTATCCGATGGATTGTAAGTCACATAGTTGTATCTGTCTGAAATTCCCTGCGATATTGTTTTCGTACTTTTACTACATTTCCATACTTACAATTATATTTTAAAATGAATTTTCTTTTTTCCGAAAGTTAGTCATGATCCACTCATTACTTTCAATTAATTACACTTTGAAAAGAAAGAAAAATTAGAAAGTTTTGACCCGTTATACAGTGTACGTACATATATTTTGATGCACCCTGTATATATATATAGAGAGAGAGAGAGAGAAGATATAGATATAGATAGATAGATAGGTAGAAATTGAGCATAGACGAAATGAAGCATATTCTAAAAAAAACAAGAATTAATTTAGAAAATGAAATTATTTATTTTAATATTTTCTTGATTCCTTACAGCACTTATTTTATTTACTTCTAAAGTCATAAGATTTTTTTCAGTAAACTAAATATTTATTTACGCACAACACTTAATACATTCTTTTCTAGCTATAATGAAGGGAAAAAATACCAAGTGTTACTGAAATTGTCATTTCTACAACGATGCAAAATCAATGATGCAAAAAAACTGTAAGAAAAATCTCTTACATCAACAACTTAATCTTTTTGCCTTCAAATAATATCAATTACCTCTATTTTTTGTTTGTTTATTCAAGGATATAAAAATACCTGAATTATGTACGGAATGTTATAAAAAAATGTTAATAGGTTTCTCTATATACAATGTTAGCGAGAATGTGTTACAAAATTAAAAAGATCATTAGATAAAAATGTATTTGCTATTTAAGAAAACATACACTGGTGTTACTGATATATTAATCTCCCCAAATTTATAATTTCTGAAAAGGTTGAAATCGCTATTCTAATTTTGTTTTGAACGATGTATATAATTAAAATTAATACTTTTGTATTTGATATTGAACATTTTAATAACGTTAATACATTGCTACTATAATATTGGCTTAAAAACTATGAAATAGACAATTCTTTTCATAAAATTATAGAAAATAAGTATTAATTATATACAATTAATTTTATATTATTTTAGTCTATTAAAAATAGATATATGTATTATTGAGCTTGTAGAAGATACCGATAAAAGTAAAATAAATTTGAACGGTAATCAAACGTAATGTTTTTATGGGAATTTATGGAATAAAAGACTTGGAGTACGAAATAAAATTATCAGTAAGAAATACAACGTGAAAAATAAAAGAAGTACCAAATTAGACGAAACATTTAGGAAAATAGAATAAAATTTTTAAACAGATATTAGATATGTACATATACAGAAAATAGATTATGGTATTTAAATGTTAAATTATTTTCCTAAAATTACACCCTGACACAAAAAATATAGACACAAGCGTGAAATGTCTTTCACAAAATAAAAATAATAACATGAACATGATAGTTTATATGTATGATTATAAATACTATAGAAGGTATTATTTAGGATTAATTTATGAGGAATTTATTTTAAATGTATTTTCTTTTAATAAGTCACAAAATTTGATGACCCATAATTATATCAAAATGTTTTTTTGGATGAATTTAAAAGATAAACAACATAGCAATGCATAATTATTAACAATTAACTTAATATAGTGGTTCCATAGTTTTTTATTATTTCAAATACGCGATATTTTATTGAAATTATCAGATTTTGCATAAACTCTAGATAGTGTTCTCAATCACCATTTTTAAATCTTAACGAAACATATTGATGTCTGTTTCGATAAACATTTTGTGCTAATTTTCATCACACGTTCTCCACAGAATTAAGATCTGTTCTATCTACCTAAATCTGCAGGTCAGTCCCATCAGTTATATTATTCTGTTGAAAATATTTTTCTGTCAAGTAAGACGTATGAATCAATAAAAAGAACTATATCTATCTGGTAAAACTTATATCCATCTGGTAACCATCCAAATTGCAGTTTTTTAGCTCCAGTGAAACTTGTTTAGAACGGCTATAATACATAATTTTATTTGTCCAGTTAAATTGTAACTTTTTATACAGTGCTTTTAAATGTAGTTGATACAATATTTTCTGGGAAGTTATTGTTTTAGAGCTAATCTTTTATTTTCGTGTGAATCGTGATTTTGAGTACCCCAGTGTTTAATGCAATTCGTCGCATTCATATATATATTTTGGATATCATGCCTAATAGCATTTGATATATATACTTTGGATACAGTGCCTAATAGCTATCTGTCCATTCCGAAGAGATGTTATCATTTGTCTACTATATCTTCTTATATAAGATCATTTATCATATTTTATGGAAAATTATACTAATACTCCTCAAAGATCTCTTTAAAATCTTAGAAAGGTCATTCTTGTATACAACCCCTTAATATCGCCCACTTTAACTTTTAAATGGAAATTTTTTAAAAATCTTCTCCTCTGAAATTTCTTTAGTATTAAGCATTTCGACGTATCTATAAAAACACCAAGTTGTAATTGCAAAACACACTAATCAAGTATTCTAAATACATAAAATTAACAAATATCAGATATACTTATTTAGAATAATTACTAAGAAATACTCATTCACGAAAGAAAATTATTTAAATGGGCAGATTTTTGTAAAGTTTGTTCGTGTTTTTTACAGTAATTTCTTTTAAATCAAGGAATTTAAACAATTTATTCATTTATACAAGTGTATCAATTGTACTTTGCTTTGGAATGCCATTTTTGATCCGTGTTTATAATTCTGGGACAATGTGTCTATAACATTCCGCACAATGTGAAATTAAACAATTACTGACCTAGAAAATAACTTGTAGTGCTCAATGATATACATAAAGGATTAACAAAGGTAACAACAATACTTTACTTAACGAAATTTTTTGAAGCTCTAAATAAAACTTTTATAACCTCAAAATGCTGCACTTTCTTAAGAAAAGCATTTGTAAAGACAATATTATAAATATATATTTTTAAGGATATAAAACTATTTTATAACATTACTCTGCTGTACTCTCACTCATGAAAAACAAATATTTCCATTATTTTACATTATGTTGTTACATTTCTAAAACAATTTTTACTATTATTTGGAAATTGTATTTGCTTTGATATAAATCATTTTATAAAAGTAAAGCAATTTTATAATAAACCTAAATTTTCAATAACAATTCTAAAACCCAAATAGAAAATCATAAGAGCAAATAGACACCATCATTTTGTGTTTTATATGGCTTAAATTATTCTGTTATATTGCACCAGAAGTGAATTTTAGTTTCTAAAGTTATATTTAAAACTGTATGAGAAGTTGCAGCCGTTGAGTTAAATTTGAAAATTAGTGTATTGTAAAATATTCCTAAGGCTTTTAATGCATTTGGACAATACCTGAGTTATTCTTCATTCTATTTATTGAAATAGCATACATTAGACAGTTTCAATCATTTTCATTTGCATATATTTGAAACTGTTTATTGTATCCAAAGTAGGTTACGTTAGAGCTGAGTATAGTATTTATAGCACGTGTAAAATAAACTCAATAGTACAGAAATGTGCAGTTAGCGTTTTTAGTGTTTCGTTCATCTCACGAAACCCTATTACCCCTGCTCCGTTGTCTGTCCGTCACAGAGCCATTCTCAAAAAGTATGTAACTTACAGAGTTGAAACTTAGTGTATAAATCTGAATAGCAGCTGTGAAAAACACAAAATATTAAAATTTGAAAAATTCGTATTATTTTAATAAATAGAGATAAAAAATAAAAATTCTAACAGCCTTTTCCTATTAAATTGAAACATTTTTTGTTATAGCAGATGCCAAAGATTTAAAATCCACAATGAAATTCTTTCTACGATAATTAATTTTCTATCAGACGATTTTCACGTGAAAAATGAAAATGAAATAAAAAGTTTCACCAATTGAAAAAAAAGATAAATATGAAATAAAATTGATTGACGTCATAGTCGTAATGAAACGGAAAATGTCTAAGATTTCTCAATAATACAAGGAGTATGAGTATGTGTAAGTGGACAATGCAGACTAATATCACATCATTAGAGAATTAAAAAGAAAATCTGACGTCATATAGAAAGTTTAACTAATTTTTCAAATGTTTGAGAATAATACAAAGCGAGTATCAATATAAATAATAGAGAATAGTAAATATACGAGTTTGAGAAAAATATTGAATCGTGATAAAAATCCGATTATGGAAATATTCGCATATTTTAACATTTTGAAGGTGTACAATTTGTTTAATTTTGAAATAATTTTTTAAAGCTTGCATTTAGTCCGTATGACGGATATTATTATGACAGAATATCATAGCGGGCTTGGACCGCTATCCGGCTGGTTTAGATATTCGAAAAAAGGAAAAAAGTGACCGGTTAATTTTTACTTTATAAAAAACACGACTTTTTTTTGGTTTTTGTTGCTAAATGAAATTTGTTTGAATTTATTAAAGAAAAGATAAAGTGTTTTGAAAGGAATATTAAACGAAACCCTTTGAGCGATCTTCGATCACACTTACCCACATGTTTTATTATTATGTTTACTTCCTAAACCATTTCGTAGTGATATCAATATGATACATATATAGCTATTGCGCTCCACAAAATATATTGTAATGAAAATATGATGGAAATATAGGTTCTTTTATAATTTTGAAATGTTTATAATAAAGTTTCAATATTGTTACGCAATGTAAGCTCTTCTTAATTTTCCTTCTATATATAAAAAAAAGTTTTGGCTTACAAATGGACCAATGAAAATCTGCGTAGATATTCCGGGTTAGTCTCATCGCTTTTTTATTAGGGACTTTTTTGAGGAGCGATTACTTTTTTTCTAGCCATCCTACGGATTCGAAAATCATACCACCAGACGCGAAATATAACAAGCTTTCAGAAATTCCAAAAATTATCACGGTCGGACAATAAAAACTCAAAAAATCCTTAAAAATCGAGTAAAAAATATTTTATTGAAAAAGTCATTTTTTATATTGTTGCCAAAAAAGCGCAAATGATTAGATTTTATCTCAAATAAAAAATGTATTTGCGCGAGACTATTAAAAACAATAATGAAAGTTTAAAATAATAATTAAATGATCACGTGTTGAAAGCAGGAAATAAAGAAAATTACGTCAAAAAATTGTGTTTACACATGAATCCTTCTAATACCTCGAAACGTATCTGATTGGTCAGAGCTTTCTGACTTTTCTTAGGGGGAATTAACATGAAAGTAGAGAATTTAGATAGGGTGGACGCTATTAGAGGGCTTACCAAGAGGATTAGACCCGAGTCTGTCGCCAATTTTAGCGCCAACTTGGCGGCCAAAATTAGCTGCCAAAAGTGGCGCCAACTTGACGCTATTTCCAATATTTCGCCAAATTTCCATAGACTCCTATTGAAATCCAATAGCGTTTACTCGCTTACAAAAAATCACCAAATTAAGATATTGCAATGCAACAAAAATTAATATTAGCTTATGAATAGAGCTTAATTGAACTATTTACATTATTTTTAAGCACAAGCACTAGCTATTTACAATATTCGTAACACTATATATACAATTGGTTCTTGTTAGTTATCCTGTCGACCAAATTACTGTCGCCAAATTCATATATATTAAACAAGCAAGAGATTTTCCCGATTATTCATATATATTAAACGAGCAAGATATTTTCCTGATTATGAATGATATCGTAAACGACGTGGAAGATTTTCACGAAAATTGTCCCCTGTACTAAATCGAGCAAAAAAAAAGATCTATTTAGGTTCCGAATACAAGAAAATTCGTTTTTACAGGGTAAACCAAACTCAGCCCTGAAAATGTTTTTTGTTATAAATGGAAAAATACTCAAACGATTTACACGAAACGTGTTGCCATACTAATTCGAGCACGAGAAATCGAATTCGGGAAAGGTCGATCTATTAAAATGAACTCAGTACTAAGAATATACTAAAAATACCAACATTTGACAAGATTCTTTAACTAAGAATGCTGCTATATATCGAAAACGGCACTAACGATTTTCACAAAAATTAATGACTACACTAATTCGAGCACAAGAAATCGATCTAGCTAGGTCACTAATTCGAGAAAACTCGTTTTCTGTGTTTAAAACTCGACGTGGTATAAAAAACAAGTCTTGAAACAAAATCGAAAAAGTACAGAAAGTTCTTTGTCCAGATCGACTTTAGCTATCCAGTGCCAAAAAAAAGTGGGTGCTTTTCGAACCAAAATGTACCAAAAAAAGAAATAAAGGAAAAAAAACCTTCATAAATATTGAAATGCAAACGAGATATTAAAACAAATATATTCCACAGGACTAAAGTAAGCCAGCGAGTATTTTTGTGTGAATGTAGTATCCTCTTTAACTAACAATTGTGTTTTTAAACGGCCTCGACAAAATTTTAAAAGCGGTAAAAGAATTGAAAAAATTTAGTGATGCATAGTTATATAGATTAGATCAGTTTCTACTGACGTCACAAACATTCACCTGTCGAGAAGGATAATTATGAAAAATATTGTAAATACATAAATATCCAATATTTTTTTTTCTGTTTTCCTCAATACATTTTAAAATTTATTTTAATAAAATATTGATAGTTGACACTTAAGTGAATGCCGCTTTTCCGATTTTTTTTTTTTTTTTTTTTTTTTTTTTTTTTAAATCCCAATGCCAACATTTACCCATTTGTTTATTTGGCGTTAGAGTCTGGGTCTGGCGATTACTTTGGCGATAGTTTATTTTATGGAAAATGGTTGACGGGATAATGCGGAAATACCAAAAATAGTTTTTTTAAAAACACTCTTTTAAAAGCAACCAATGGTCATCTTGAAAATACCGCGGAATTTTTTTAACCGCAATTCATATTTTTTACGTAAAATATCTATTACAATGCATTAATTTGGCCTGGGCAAAGACCTCTATTATGAAAAATTCACTTCTTTTTTATACGTTTGCCAGGAAGCTGAAAATAATGAATTTATTTGAAATCTATACTTTTTGCTCTGTTTATTTATCAACAAAAGAGAATCAGAAAGAAAAATGAAAATTATTTAAATTATCTTTTTACTCTTTTAAATTTATTTGTCATCGTGTAATCGTAAATTTATTGATATTTAATTATTAATTGATGAAAGCGTATTCTGTATGTTACATTTTTTTAACAATTTATTTTTTACTTTTAACTCTTTAAAATATTGACTTTTGTCATTCCACAGCGCTTTGGCCTATTTTGGCGAGCATTTTACTGTCACATAATTAAATCCGTTGTTTTTCAACTCCCATACAATTGCACGAGTTACAGAGATATTTGGCGATTTATCACCTGTGACGCCTAATTGAAAAAGAACAATCAATTTCAAGTGAATGTATCATATATATTATTTCTCCTGTCAACATCCCTTTTTTCTGAAAATACGAAACGCAGAACGACGAATGAGATAGCATATGAAAGGATTTTGAAAACGCTTCTGACATAGCACGCTTAACATTTCGTTAAAACCTGTTTTCGATTAAAAATTGCTGATAATTAAAAATTAAATCGGCATTGTTTTCCTAAATGAAATGAAAGGTTTTCCTCAAAACATTGTTGCCAAAAAAATAAAATACCACATTATATGATGCTCAGCAATTATTATAAAAGCACCGCACGGGTTTATTTTATATTTATGATTAAAAAGCGAAATTTAAATTGAAATGTTTAGATTTATATTTCTATGTCCCATGTTTTTCCCGAAGCGGATGACGTCATCCTCTAATGCAGTTAAATTACGATTGTTAATTTTTTTTCCTCGCGTTCCTTTAGCAATCTTGGATCAGTTTTTACTCTAACTTTGATGGAATAAATTAGATGATATTCTGGATTGACTAACAACTAAATGTTGTTTACAGATATTTTTATCCTTGCTTTTTCTTTAGAACTTTAAACCTGCATCTAATAACTATTACATATTGATAAAAAATGGTACTTCTCTTTTATCCCGTCGACCACTTTTCATAACAAAAAACTATCGCCAAATAAACGGGAGAACGTTGCCATTGGAATATCAAAATAAATAAATAAAATATAAGAATTTAAGGACACAATTGTTATTTTAATTGATGAAATAACTAATAAACATAATGAAAAATACAATCAAATGTCGAATTAAAAACCACTTGATGATTTAACAAACACGTATAATGCTTCTGACATCAAGTAAATGGGACAGCATTTTTCGCGTTTAATCTTACAATTTGGCGATAGTTTTTTGTTATGAAAAGTGGTCGACAGCATAATAGAGAAGTACCTAAAAAATATTAGATTTCAGAGCGAAATCCTCGCACGGGCCCTCTGGTTAATTTATAATTAAGTTGTAAAAATATTAAAATGTTGTATTGTCATCGGCAAAACACTTTTCAACATAATTTATATAATTCTTGCATATCAGGAATTGTGTTAAAAATCAATTGGAAAATTCCATGAATAAAAAAAGTAATTAAAATAAGCTAGCAAAAAAATAAAATAAAATAAAATAAAAAAATACCTGTTGAAAAAAATTACCCAGCGAGGATTGGTCTACTAGGTACTTGTAAAATTAAATGCCAATAATGGTTGATCGAAAATGTCACATTCACTTGACAACACGTGTTTACGTCATCAAGGTATTTTTGTTTCGACGTTTTATTTATATTTTTATTAATGTTATATTAATTAATTTATTTTTTCGTTATTTAAAATACAAATTATGTCAATTTGTATAATTTGGTGAGTGAGCAGGACAAAAAAAAATACATCATAAAAATCGGGTTTACACATGAATATTAAAAATAAAAAAGATGAATTAAATGAAAAAGCATTATAACCAGTTAAATGAAAAAGCATTATAACCTGATTGCAGAAGAAAGTCGCCGTTCGTGATATCCCCACCATCTTTTTAAAACAGGATATATTAACATTACCAGGTTTTAAGAGGCTGTGAAATCAGAACGGGTGTTGGTGAGCGTAGCGAGCAGAGGGCAGAGCCCCCTAGTATTGCAAATTCATCATGGTTTCAATATGGCTGCAACAAAACTATATTGACAATAACTGACACATTATTCGATACGTGTTGAAACAGTGTTCACTAAATATTTCATGACAAATTTCGAGTAAGTACATTATATTACATCTTCTACTTGTCTCTATCTTACAAGAGCATACAATAACAGCGAAAATTACCTTTCTTTGATGGATAAAATATTTATTTGAAGAAATAAATCGCTATAAATTCGTGTACTACGATTTTTTATAACTATTGATAGTAGAGCAATGTCACTAGCTCTGCCTTACATCCAATAGCTGAAATAGAGTATCTATGGCAACCTACCCAACAGAGAATCTAACTTGGATTTACCCTATCACTATTTCATTATCAATAATTATTACTTATTTCTTTGTCATACATTTAATCATTAAAACATTCTCACATGGAAGATTGACTCGGCCATATGCTTATGTGACGAAACGGTTTCGAAACGGTTCCGAATTGCAGAAAATTACATAAAGACGAAATCGCAAATTTTCTTCCATTTTTTAAAAAAGTTAATAGAAAATTAAAGCAAAAGACTTTATATATATATTTAATGGTCAGAAAAAAATGAAGTCATCAAAGGGCCATAGAGAAAATTTATGAAAGTAAAAAAAAAAAATTAGTTATACTGACCTATTACAGTTTTTAGCAGGGACATTCAATGTCCTTCTCCCCTTACAGCGACCTTCAATTCTATTTTACAACTGACTACCTTCATTTATGATGTTATCAAAGATTATCAAACAGTAATACGCCTTTTTAAGCTAATATATGGTACAGTTACCACTAATCTCACAAACGTGGACTAACACAGTTTTTTTCCGGTCCCTTCATATACTAAACAAACAAAACATTTATTATAAAAGATGTTCTGAAATTTATATCAGTACACTTCAATAGATTATGTAAAAAGATAGGAGAAATGAAATATATGATATAAATGATACAAAACTGAATCAAGCTTCAAATAAAATGATTTTTTATTTTCATATTTTAGAAGTTGACCCGCCTGGCATTGCTTGGGTCCGTGATAATAACCTTAAACAAAACTCAAGATTGTATGATTATATATCTTTGAAAATTCTTTAAAATTAATCTATTTTCGGTAGCCCCACTGCCTTCGGCAGCGTAGAGTGTTTCAAATGAACTTAGTTTCCGGGGCCACAAACTCTTCAGCAGCGTCTAGTGTGTTACCAACAAACTTCTTTCCGCACGAACCTGTGGCCTGGGTCTCCGCTGCCTAAAGCAGCATATACCGGGAGTTTTCCGCACGTGCCGGAGATACTTTAAAACTAAGGTGAATGAGCCAAACACCATAGTTATCGTGCCCCCTGGCGGTGGAAGGTGGAAATAAAATCTGTAGGACAATCGAAAACCAAATTGAATGAGACAAATCTCGTTGTAATAGGGCCCATATAACCCAACATAAGGATATGGCTCCTGTCGGCGAAAAATGGAACTACAATCTGTAAAACACTCGTAAGTTACGTTGAATGAACCAATTCCAATTGAAATAGAGTCCCATAGAATTCGAAAGAAGAATACCCCGTTAAAGTTCGAAAATGGTGGTAACAGAAGATAATCTTTCATAATACTGAAAATAGTTAAATCGTAATATAAGTAGTATGAAACAATACCCGTTGAAATCGGGTCGATAGAACGCGAAAAAAGAATGCAACCCCAGGCAGTGGAAGGTGCCACTCTCCTGCAAATTCAAAAAATTACCTGCAACATTGACGCAATACTTAATATACGAATGAAATCCACCCCTCTCTTCTAAACATAACCATTTACCTTTAACAGAACGCGATTTTTAATTTACGGCTGTTGTGAGTAAATGTAAGTTGATGTCGAAAAAGAAGAATAGTACTCAAAAAAGGTGGTAGCTGGTGTATAAGGAAATTTTTAGTAGTTTATAAAGTAACTGGAAGAAACTAGAACTATGTTAAAGAAAATTGCAAGAAATCGGATAATTTTAAAAGAAGCTGCACTAAGGACCCGAAAAAGAAGATTAATATTCAATATTGATGGTAGTTGAGGTCTGGGAATTTTTTTGTCGTTCATGTAGTAGCTGGAGGGCCTAAGTAATTGTTAGAAAAAAAATCTAGTGAATCGGACGATTTTTACTTTTTTTAATGGAGCTTTAGTATGGGACCAACTCATAGTTTTGATCCCTAAAGATGAAAATATCTTAAAAGGTCCCAGTACTTAGCGCTTTAGATCATCAATTACTCGAAATTAAGCATAGGGACTGAATTAATCCTTAGAAAAAAGTTTAATAGAATAAAAATATGAGGGTCAACAATAAAAATATGAGGGTGGTGACTCGGGGAGAGGATTTCAATACTCAATTTTAATGTTATGCTTTGAAATGTAAGACGCATTAGGGGTGTGAAAATGCAAGGTGCACAAAAAGTTCAAGTGACCCCGCATCGGGCCCCAGGGGGCCAGGGTATTAACCAGAATGTAGAATTGGGAGAGTAACTAAATGGAGAAAAAGGCACAAAAATGAAGAAGATCTTATTAAAATGAGCAAATTATTAACAATTTAGGGAACGAAAAGTTCAAGGGTCCCATACCGGTTTCCAGGGGGCAAGAGTCTTAACTGGAATATAGAAATGGGGGAATAACTAAATGAAGAAATGGTCCCAAAAACGAATAAGATCGGCAAAAAAGGGGCAAGTTATTAACAATTTAGGGCACAAAAAATTAAAGGGGCCTAGGGAAACAGGTCCTTAAGAAATGAAAAAATCTGAGTCTCAGGTGCATCAGGACTTGCCTTGGACTATTCGCACAAACATTTGCAGACTTCTACGTGCGGTAGATTTCGATAGCCATCACACACGGGCACACACACACACACAGACAGACAAACAACTTCCTTTTATTAGTATAGATTTCTTTGTTACAGCATTACTTTTTGTAATACAATAAGATTATTTTTAGAGTAAATACTTTAAGGATTTGTTTACTTACGGACACGTTATAATAATAAAAATTATATAATAATAAAAATAATAATAAATCGTTTACTTACGTCTCGAATTACGGTCCCCTATGGTCCATTGTAAGCGCAAAATAAAAATAGTATAATTGAAATGTATGCTAAAAATAAGCCGTACTCAGTTCGAAATTAAATTATTTTTTCTAATATTTTTAGTCTCGTTAATGCACTTCTTTATATTTATTTATAATATCACATTTTTTATAACTATTTATTTGTTTACTAACGATAATTAAGATATTATTTTAAGTTATAATGGGGAATTAATTAATACCAGGTATTTCGTAAATTGTCCTTTTTAGAAATATGTAGAAACAACTATTGCAAATACAATCCTGTATAATAGCACATTAATCTATTTTTCTTTCAAATAATGTCTGATTATTTTAAGATCCATATACTTTCATCTTACTGATACAAACAGCTTTCTATTTTAAAATTCGTAACGCCGTTAACACTAATGAAAATATACGACCTTTCTGGATGATCACAATTCTTAATTATATGCATTATTTACTATCTTGTTTGCTCCTGAAAACTAATTAAAGAAGAACTAAATATTTCAACAGAACTTCAAGTGTATCTTTTTAGTATTTTCAGTAAATAAATTTAAATATTTCTAACTCACAAATTTTCACGAATTTAAATCACTGCTTTTATTTAAAATTCAATATTATTACGTTAGGTGTATCAGAAGTTTCTTATCTAACATTTATGTTGATTTTGCTTTCTATTTTGTCGAATAATCGAAAATTAAGTATAAAATCTCTGTAAAAACGATAGTGAATAGAAAAAAAATAAAAAAAATTGATCTAAAAAACACACTATAGCAAAAGTGTTTATATTTTGAAGATTAAAATTCACATTAATACCTTTTTAAGGTGCAAAAGTTTGATTTAACGATATACTCAATTTAATTACACCCTGAAAAAGGAATTGATTAAAACTACAAAACATGTTTTGTTGAGTACAATTTGGTTGTTTTAGCAAAATTCAAGTAAAATTGAACCATTTTACTTGAATTAACAAAACATTTTTTGCTGACGATACAAAAATGTTTTTTGGAATTGCAAAAAAAAAATTTTTTTGTTGATTCAAACAAAATTTCCATTGACCTATATTTAAACAAAAAGTTTTGTTGGGTCAACCAAATTTTTGTTGATTCAACAAAACTTTTTTCTAGGTGTATAATCTTTAATGCCTCGGTTTCATCAATTTTTTTAATGTTGAATTATCCTGTTTTAACGATATCTATCCACTATTTGACGATAATTATGCTATTTTACCTATATTTTACTTACAAGAAATGTCAGTTTTTTATCGCGGTTGTTTATCTATATGAAGGGTTTGATTTTGAGGTATTTGAAACATCAGCTTGAGGTTACTCTCACGTTCCGTATTCTTGTGATGCTTATTTTTAAAGAATTTTGTGACGAAAGCCTGAAAAATGCATCTAGATTAGATTCTGATTCTGACACAAAAGATGATAAAATTTCGACAGTTCCAAAATTAAAACAAATGTGCATCAAATAAAATAAAAGAAATACTGAATGAAATGTTTTGTGGATGTACATTTACATAATGCTGTTGGAGCAACTAAAAAATCCATTCCATCACTAAATTTATGGAAAATACAAAGAAAATGTCAATATATATATATTTTGAAAAGTGCATTTGGAATGAGGCAAGGAAAAAAATATAAATAATTATTAATTGAATGTTAATCTGTAGAAATTAATAACAAACTTTTATGTAGTTTTAATTTATCTGATATGTTCGCTGATTTAACGATAATCTTAATTTAAGGCATGTTATAATAAAAAAATACCTAACATTTTTCCCATTTTTTGTGTTTGTTTGAGAGTAACTATACAGTAATAATAATGGTTTTTTTTGAAAATGCAAAAGCATATCTTAAAGTAAAAAAAAAAGTTTTTATTTGGAAATTGGTTGAACAATTGTCCTCTGGGGCCACTGATACCGGGATGTGCAAACATTGAAACGTTTCGCGGTACCAGATGAATATCGAAATCTGCTTATCTGTAACAAAAACACAAAAAGAAACCTTTACATTTACGATATTTTGTAGTTCTTATCGGATGGGTTTATCAATTTTTCGATTTTGAAGAAAATGGCGTCCGTTCAAATTTTAAGTTGTCGATTTTTGACAAAAAATTTCGAATTTAAATTACGCATAAAAATATTTACAATTCGAATATTGAAAAATGTGAGGGATTACAAAATAGTATATACTAGAAAAATAAACTACATAAAATTATCAACCTTATCGGTCGAGCAAATTTAGAGTTTTACCTGGTACCGATTTGTAAAACCGAGTTTCAAGAAATACAGTTTTACAACCTTTTAAAACATAGATAACAATGGCAATTTTCAACTTACGTTAAATCATCCAGTCCAGTCCCGTATAATGAACCTTTCTGGACTTCCTCCTCATCAATTATTTTGTTTCTACCTGCGCGCGCACAAAATACGTTAAAAATCAGCCTGTTCACTGCAGCACCAAAAGGCGGATAGCTTTTGAACCAATACGAATTTAAAAGAAACTGCTTTACCACAATGTTTTTGAGCGATTATAGAGTAAAAATATGCAAAAAAAAAATTCAATAAAAAAATTATAACACGCTTTCAATGACTTTCAAGGGGAATAGTGTTATCGTTAACTCGAGGTTCGACTGTTTATATATATCATAAACCGTTTTCAATCCACTGCTGTATGTATATCTCTCCAGATTTTCCCATTGTTTCCAGTGTTTTGTGATTTCATGGTAAAATAAGGGGGGGGGGCAATTTCCGCCACGCTGGCCAATCGGGATGGAGGAGGCCCATCCGTGTTTTTCCCCGTGCACTAGGTACGGTACTAACAGGCTGCACCGGTGGAAGGTGTGGATTGGACATTAAGTCTCTGCCGCCGGTCGATTCCTTTAAGTCCTCCTTGGACGCATTTAAAGGGTCTTCTCCTAGTTAACAAGCAGAGGTTATTAAAAAGCCCATATATATATATATATATATATATATAATATATATATATATATATATATATATATATATATATATATATATATATACATATATACATAAGTAGAAGAAATAAAGCATATTCTAAATAAAGAAGAAGAATTAATTTAGTTTACAATAAAATTATATTTTTAAATATTTTCTTGATTCATTACAGCACTTATTTTATTTACTTCTAATGGCATACGCTTTTTGTAGTAAATTAAATATTTTTTTACTCACAATACTTAACACATTCCTTTCTAACTATAATGAAGAAACAAATTGCTACTATGTGTTACGGAAATTGCTCTTTCTGTAACGAAGTGACTACTACAATCAGTGATGTTAGGATACTGCAAGAAAAACCTCTTATATGAACACCTTAATTTATTTTCTTTACAAAAAAGATCAATTACCTCTACTTTTTTATTTTCTATATGACTATAAAAATACTTGAATTTTGTGCGGAATGTTATAAAGGAATGTTAGTAGTTTTCTCTATAGGCAATATCCCAGAATGTCTTACAAAATTCAAACGATCATTAGATGAAATACATCTGGTATTCAAGAGTATATTTTGTGAGTTCACAGTGTGTGGTTTTCAATTTAGCTGTTAATTTACAATCCAAATGAAACAGATAACTAAGAAATAACTTCGTATCACATATAGATCACAGTATTTTATTAAGCTGAAATTTTGTAATTATATGAAACATAACATTGTTTATTAAAATGGTATGGCAGAAAAATCATAATTGTATTTAAAATGGCTTTGGAAAATATTAATACCAAAAATTATACCATAAATGACATTTTGTATGCAGTTTTACATTTTTTGAGTTCTACACAAATTAAAAATAGATACCAAAACTGAAAAAATATTGATTGATCTTAACATTAACTTAACATACACTGCACTGTTTGTTCTTCATTTGACGGATTATTAATTCCGCATAAATACTTGAGGGTCGCCCTTCCAACGACTAAACAAAATAAATGATGTTAAGAAACTTCAAGAAAAATTTATACTAGCTAGGGGGCTCTGCCCCCTACGAGCTACGCTCTCCATCCCCCGTTATGACACCGCATGATTTAAAAACACTCTGATTTGATCAACTCTAAAACGATTACGGAAGATTGTATTATAATTAAACGACCAGTGGCAATCTGCTGTAACCGAGTTTCCATTCATTTTCCTTTGACTGAGGGATTTTAAGGTCGAATCAACTGCTCTCGAAACAGCTAACAACTGTTTTCCTGATTGATTAAATAAGATGAATTAAAAATTTAAAAATCAACTTGTGTGAAATGGTTAAGTAAACTATGTAAAGCATTGGAAAATTTTATAACGATGCTATAGAAAATTGGTTATTTCTCCATTATCCCATCGAGTACTTTCTATAAAAAGAAAAGAACTGTCGCCAGAATATATCATTTAACACCAAACATGAATGATCGTGGCGTCCGGATGCATTCAGTTGGCATCAGATGCGTTACACGTATTAGTTATTTCATGAATGGATTTTTAATTCAAGGTTTATTTGTCTTTTTGATACTTCTCCATTATCCCGTCGATCAATTTTCCTTAAAAAAAAAAAGCACAGGTGTCATATACGCACCACGTTGGCGCGATTTTTTTCAACCGCCAATTTAGCGATAACTTTGTTTTTGAATAAATTGTTGTTTATTTACTTTTATTTTTTATTTTAATTCTATAAATTATATTTATTATGTATATCAATATTTATTTATATCAAACTATCATTTATTTATTTCCTTTTTTAAAATAATAGAAGCTATTTCATTTATTACGTTATTTTATTTTATATGAAAATAAAAAATCACGTGTTATTATTGTGTGTTACTTGAAACTAATATTGAAAAATAAAGTTTTCGCCAAATTGGCGGTTGAAAAAAATTGCGCCAACATGGGGCGTATATGACATTTGTGCCTAATTTTCCCATAGGAATCTCAAAAAATAAAAATAAAATAAATAAATAAAATAAATAAACAAACAAACAAACAAATAAAATAGAATATATTCGGAAAACCCCACTCACCAAAGTGTCAACTATCAGTAAGTTTAAACAATAAAATTTACATTATATTAATGAAAACATAAAAAAATAGTCTTGGATATTTATTTACATAATTTTTCTTAATTATCTCTCTCGGCTGGTGAATAAATGTTTGTGACGTCAGTTGAAACTGATTTATTGCATGTAACTGTTCATCGCAACATTTTTCAATGCCTTTTCTTTTTTAATATCATGGCACTGCCGTTTAAGGATGCAATGGTTATTTTAACTAATGAAATAATTAATAAATCAGTGCTACATAATGAAAAATATATGTATATGTCGAATCCAAAACCACTTGATGCCATAACAAACACATGAAATGCCTTTGCCGTCAAGTGCGAGGCTAGCGAAAAAGACAGGCTACCGCGGTACATTCCACTTATCTTTTTTTACAGACCGCTAGAGTGACGTGATGCTCTTTCCGTACGCCTTCATTGGTGCATTCGAGCAACACGTGACTTTATCGGTCTGTAAAAAAATATATGCGTAAAGCACCGCGGTAGCCTTTCTTTTTCGTTAGCCTCGCGTCAAGTGAATGTGACGTCACAGTCATGCATTTTTGTTGTTAAATCCTTTAGTTTGGCGATAGTTTTTTGTTATGAAAAGTGGTCAACGGGATAAAGGAGAAGTACCATATTGTTAATGATATTTTAACAATTTATTAGTTATTTCGGTATTTTAAAGGTAATTATTAAACGAAAAAATAATTGAGAAGAAATATTATTTACGCTGTTTCAAAATTTGCAATAACAGGTAAAAGATTTGTCGAAATAATTTAATGTCTCGTGTAAATATAATTTTTAATTGAAATTGTTTCGAAATATTGTTATTTGAGCATTTTAAATATGACGTAAGTTTCCCTACTTAATGCTTTGAAAATGCGTAATAATTTAATTGTTTCTCGTTTTAATATTCACGCGCAAGTATATTTTTTATTGCATAATTTTCTGCATTTACTGCTTTTAACACGTGATCATTTAATTACTATTTAAACGTTTTATTTCTGTTTTTTATAGTCACGTGTAAATACATTTCGTAATTGAAAGGGAATATTATTATGTGCACTATTTTACAAATTGGCAACAATCCAAATAATGGATTTTATGAAGTATGAAATAAATCTTCAGAAAAATAATGAAAATTTTGAATAAATAATTGAAATATAACCTGAAAAAATTACTCAAATTAAAAAAATAATTGCAGTCTGCACACCGCAAATTTGTCAACTATATCCTTACAAATATGATTAAATTCCTGAGCATAGTTTTCGTTCCTATAAAACTTTTTTCAGAAAACTGTTTTCATCAACTTTGATTTTAAATATCTCTTAAAATAATTCTTCGATTTAAAAACTGTCTGCTACAGCGTGTTTCTCGAACATTTCTTTATAAAACTACCAATTTTTAAATTTTTATACGTAATAGTTTTCTGGATATTAGTCCAGAAAGACTTCAAGGCACAAAATCTTCATTGACAGCGGCTGCGGCGGCGGTGGTTACTTTTTTTTAATATAGAGAGATACCTCAATATTCTTCCTTCTATTATGATCAATTTCTTTTGAGTCCAAGAAAATGACGCTTTAAAAAGGGTCAAGTTAATGATACAATTTGTTTCAGTAATTGAATATTTATACATAATGATAATAATTACATATGGTACATAAAGTTTTCTATTAAAAAAAACTAACATGATTTGGAGTAGTATTAATATTTTTTCTAATAATTAACACATCAGGAGATTAGATAGGAAATAAACTAATAAACATGAAATCAGAATTCGGCCCAAAATGACGTTCTCATAGTTGGCTATAGACAATGGAAAATACCTTAAAAAACATGTCTATAAGATTGTAAATTAGGGTTTGTTATGTGGTATATCTTTAATAGTTATGTTCGGATTCCTATCAGTACAAATATTTAATTGTAAACAAACCCATAAATATCTATATACGAGCTCGTCCTGAGAGCAATTTTTTCTGCGTTTTGACTTCTTCATCTCTAAATTAAGAAGAAGAAACGAACAATGCTCCAGGGAATTTTCCATATCATTAAAAAAATATTTTGTTGTTTTTTTCCCCCTAAAGCTCCAGAGTGACAAAGATTCTCAGAAATTTCTGTGTTTTTGTATGAATCACTAGAGCAGGAAACTCATCTAAGCGGAACAAACGTTTTCGTAGAAAAAGTAGTCCAAAAGTATACTATTTTAAAAGATCAACACTATCAATGACGTATGTTTTTAATTTCTTGTATCTTTACAAGAAAAAGTATTGGATTCTTGAAAGTTTTTGACATTCGGTTTTCCAGGGATATACGTTTTAGAAGGTGGTGAACACAATTTGACTGTTTTGAGGAAATATCTGTCCAAGAGTCTGTCTGTGTGTCTGTCTGTCTATGTGTGACAGAAATATTGTGGGCTCTCTAATGCACAGAATGTCATGAAACTTCATATTATATTACACATTGAAATAAATAGAGGCTTATAAGGTTTTGGTGTAAATCTCCCAAAAGGTATTGCGGATATTGACTATTTCCGCGAAATCATAATCTCAAGAACTAATGCATATAATTTCATCAAACGTCGTATCTCTTACACCTTGACATAAATAGAAGATTAGTAGGTTTTGTGTAAATCGCCTAACACATGGCAATTCTATGCTGCATTTTTTACGATTTCCGCGATAGAAATATCTCAAGAATAAAGCATATATACTCCGTTTACAGGGAAAATCAAATGAATTCTGTCACATTACAGTCTATAGGGGAAAACCATCAACAGTGCATTCTAATGGTGCTACACTAATTCAAACATACTGAAATGGATATATAAATCTGAGTACAAGATGCTTATTTTAGAATATGTTGTGCATAGCATTTATCATTCATTTACAGTGACACTCAGAAGATTTCCGTTACATTGCAGTCTATTTCACAAATTCGATTTCGGTGAAATTTAATGCTATTTCACTACTTTAAACATGTTGAAAGTGATATATATATCACTGAGTTGAAGTGCAAAATGCTCAATCGCTGAAAGTACATTTTTAATTGTGGTACGCGTTTTTAAATTTAACAATATTCTTTTCATATTACTGGGTGTGTATAAATATTATAGATCATACACAGGGTTGTACAAAACATGTGCAGTACATTTCCGTTTATTGGTGGAAATTGCTGAAAGGGAATTTTAAGCTGTGCTATGCGTATCCTAACTACACTAAGTTTTAGCATCCTATATAGTATAAATACAAATCTATAGATCATATACAGGGATGCACAGAATAATTCGGATATTTCGCAGAATATTGATGTTAATTGCTGAAGATCGGATTTCAAATGTGTTATGCGTTTTGCAAATTGTTTATTTAGAATAATATTTCACCTTATTAAACAGTGACGTTTTATTATAGTACTCTGCATGTTTTGGAAAGTGTTTTATACTCTATGCTAGACGCAGAAGTTTTTGTTCTTGTTTAATATATACTTTGATTGCAGCAAATAAATGAATTCCTCTTCAATTGAAATAAGAAACATTAGTTTAGATCCAATAGTTTCATAGATGAATTGAAGTTAAATTGAAACTGTGGCAATTTCGTGCATTAAAATACTAAGCTTTGGCAAAACATTGCAACGAATTAGTTATTCGATTCGAAACTGCGTATACATAAATTATGTAAAATGCATGAATAAGCCCTTCATTCCATTTCTGAGTGATACGTTTTGTTTAATTTATTATTAATGAGGGTAGAAATATTTCCTGGGAGATGAATGTATAGCATTATATTTATATGGATTGCGACTTTAATAGATACAGTCTAATATATAAGACGCAATTAGAGATGAAATAAATATGAAGAGTAGCTTTTCTTTTCTATTTATTTCGCTTTCATTCTTATAACTTTTATTTGATAACCCTGCTAATATCTTGTTTGTTCAAAAGATTTTATCTTCAACTGAAATGGTATTTGTTAATAATATTAAAATGCGTTGTAGATTAATTGAAATTAACCTGCAACTGTGGAAATTTCATATGTTAAAATACTTTGTACGTGAGACTATATTCCGGATTATATAGTCTATCTAAAAGTACCTATACATAAATTATGTAAAATGTTAAAGTAGTAACGTTATTTAATTTAAAAGTGATATCGTTTTGTTCAACTTATTATAATTGGGAAGGAAATATTAGAAAAATAGGTGTGTCGTGTTATATTTAAGCCCATCATAACATTATAGACTACTAAAAAATTAAAGATATTGCGGTTTTAAACAGGTATTGTAGATGAGGTAGAATTTTGATGATTGGTATATTATTCTCATAGTAAGCTATCGAAGAAAATTTCATTGATTATTAATAATTATTATTGTATGTTAAAATAAAAAAGGACGTAATAAAAATAAATTTATACTACTTTCCAGGTTTTTGATTCAATAAGATATAATCTGCAGAAATGTAAGGAACTGTGATGTTTTTTAGCTATCTCCATTCCATTTACATTTTGTCATTCCGTTCAGAATTGCCCATATCACAGTCGTCGTCCTAACAGTTCGAAGTTTCCCGTGGTTTTTGTTTTGGAATCTTGCGCAAATACGGCTTAGATTCCCTTAGAAAAACCTCCCATGGAAGGTAATCCCTCCCTCGCCCGATATCCCTCGCGCAGATAATTGTAACAAGCACCAACCAGCCAAAAGTTCCCAATTGCCACTAGCTGATCATATGTCACATTAAGAAATGTATGTGTTTCACAAAGTAAATTTTTATGCTGTATATTAAGCCTCCAGAAACATAGGAATTTCGCTATTAATAACTAATCATGAACTGTCCCTTATAGAACTTAAATTGAATATTTGGGGAAGCATGGAAACCATATTGAGAAAATGTTTAATGAGTTTTAGTAGTTTATTATATTTTCATCATATATAATCATATTTTCAATATGATGTTTATTTCTAAAGCTATTCGACCGTTACAAGACTTTTCGATGGAAACGATTCTCACTGCATTGTACTCGATTACAGCGCCTTCTACGATGTTCCAAAGAAAATGTTCAGTACGAAAGTTACGTATTTTTTCCCGTAGAATCCGAATCTTCTATAAAAAAGGGGGTTATTATGTAAGATTTCAAATTTGCCCTCTTTCACCCAGGGGGGACAGAGTTAGAGGGCAAATTTGATATCTCTAAATAGATTTTTCAAAAATACTGAACATGCATTTTTCCGTTTTTCAATCCGATGTGTATTTCTCGAGTAATTCGACTGTTTACAGACTTTCCGGACACCCCTGTATATATATATATGTATTAAGAAAAAATACTATATAATTTTTCAATAAATTTTTATATAGTCCTTTTCTGTATAATTGAATTATTTTAAAAATAATATACGTATGAAAATATTATATCAGGAAAAAACGTGGTCTTATATCGAACATTTTCAAAATCCATTAAGTTTCACTAAGAAATGAATAATTAACATCATGTAATGTTTCATTGGGTTTCCAAATGATTAATGGTGAATTAATGCATTTCAATTTCTGGGAAATCTGAGATGCTTTTAAATATTATTATACATCCTTTTCATATAACATTCATTTTAATTACGTATAAGCTGTCGAGTTTCAGTTAGAATTCATTTATTAACTGTAGGAACTATCAATCAAATTATAAATGGTACAGAACATTAAAATGCGCTGCAAAACATGTCTCAGTCTCATATGCTTTATGGAGATATTTTAGGACTAGCTTAAATGGATATCATATCATTTAATTTGTTATTGTAAGATATTTCTATATCATACAAAAGCAGCATATGTACCTATATCGATGTGCGTTGCAACACATTTTACCATATCAGTATCTATTCAAATATCAGAGAAAATGGAAATCGTTCTAAAGTGTAGTCATATCAAATAATTTTTTTTTGCCATTAACATATATCATTGAAAAGAATAAATGGATATGTTTGCAAATTTACATTATACAAACACTACTAATAATGAAGATTAGAACGCAAAGTCACCGGTCTAATAGAATAAAATTTCACTGCATAAATTAAGGCTAATTTTCTTTCACTAATTAAGGTATGATTAATATATATTATCTATTATTAAAAACATGTTTAAAGAAACTGCCGGTAAAGAAAAAGAACAGAAAAAGAACTGTCAATTTTATAAATTACTCTTTTTAAAGTATGGAATGTAAAACCCCATTAGCTGGCAGTTTTTCCTACAAAAAGGTTGAAATGTTTATGTTATTATATACTTTTATAAACTATTTGTATTATTCATTTTTTATTAAATAAAATTCAAGTCTCAATTAATACAATTCTCAAAATTAAAAGTACAGTATAATATAACAACTGTCATTTTGTCATTAAGTTAAAAAATATATATAATTTATTTGGTTTCAGTTTCAAAACAAATTCTTCAGATTGTCCCATAAAAATTCATGAGTATTGTCATAAATTGAGTTTATGATTCATTTCTATTTTGAAAGTACGATTCAAACAAAATTCAGTTTATGGTTCAATCTATTCTCAAACAACGGTTAAATTTATTGCCAAACCATGGTACAATCTATAACTAAAATATGGTTGAACTTATTAACAAACCATGTTCCAACCTATTACCAAATCATGGTTCAATCTGTAACCAAAATATGGTTCAAACAAAGCCCCAAATTCTGAAGAAAAATTGTACCATCCTATGGTAGAAGCTACACTTGTACCATCTTTTGGTGAAACGTTGAACCGAATTTTTAACAGTGTAATAATTTGCAGTTATAAATGAAAAAAAAATGTACCATTTACAAAAATTTTGAGTTGATAGCTTAACTTTTGATGTGTGACAAAATTTGATAAAATTTAAATAAGTACTATTATTTTAAGTTCCCCATTATTTTATTACTTTGATTATACCTTTGTAACATTTTGTGGTTATTTTAATTTACATTTTACCTAAACATAAAATATAAATAGATAAAAGCATAGGTGAAATTCTCAGCAAAAAGTTTTACTCGTTAATAGAAACTTCATAAGTATAAAATAAAAACAAGATACATGATGGATGTAGTATACATTATATTTCCAAATTTATTGTCAATTTCTGTGTAAGTTCATAAGATAGCGCGCGATATCAAACAACTTTATTTGTGTTAAGATATTAAATTTATAAATAAAAAAAATAACATAAAACTAAGTTTATATAATGGAATTTGTTGTAATCTATATAAACGTTATGTAAATTTAAAAATATGAAATCTTGCTTAATGTCTAAAATGACCATTTTAGATATTACGTAAAATAGTAAATATCCTGATAAATTGTATATTTCATTTTGATCTTTTAATTATCTAATTATAATAGTTTGTGAACAACATTTATAATACTTTATTAAGTGTATGAATGTGACCATTGCGGCATATGTTTTCAGATTATTTTATTTTTTATCCAGAAAAATACGTTGTCAGAAACTGTAATTGTTATCCATACATTTGTTACTAAACATCTAAATAAAAACATCCACAACAATGCTCAAAACTATTAATTAAATAATCTGAAAATAATAATGTAATGAAATAAAAAGAGATATATAGGTTGTATATAAGTACATATCACTATTATATTTGTACAGATTAAACAAAAGAAAATTAATTTCTATAAGACAACTTTAAACATAAATAAAATGAGTATTTAATAGCTGTCATAAAGTTTCTTTTTTGCATTATGTAAAATATATATTATATTAAATTGCATTTAAATAAGTTTAAGTTTTATTTTGTCAACATATTTTAATGCAGGAAAAAATCGTTAAGCTATATAAACTTACTACCTACATAATATTTATTAGCTGAAATAAAAAAGCAAAATCTGGAAGTATCAATATAAATTTTATTAATGTTAGCGAATTGTTACATTAAGTTGTTAATTGTTACTTTAATTAATTGTTTCTTTAAGAGTTTTTATTATTTTAACTGTCAGTGGTCTGTGTGTTAAAGATGAAAAGATATTATAAACATATCTTGAATATGATTTAGTATTTCGTAACTACCAGACTTAAGAATTCAAAGATTGTGTTCTTAGATTGTGTAGAGATATGCAGTTAGAACTTATGCCTCAATGTTAAACAATTCCATGGCCTAAACCTCTCCAACAACCACAATAGGTTTATTTTTCTTACTTTCAAAAATATTTCTTCGTTATTTGACTTTATATATTACTACCAAGTTGAGTAAAAATGGAGATATGCAATATATACTGATAAGAAATATATCTAAACATTCTCCAGAATCTGCTTTACCTTTGATTAACAAATGTGTCGAAGCAATAAGAATAGTCACATCTGGAGAAAAGAAATGATGGAGTTAGGCCACTGCGACAAAATAATTCAGTCGAAAGCAAATATATTCAGTTTGATTTCTAAGTTGGATGGAAATGTTACAAAAGCACCGAAATTCAGAAATCTCCAAGCGGATGAGGGTTTGGACGAAATAGAAATTGATAGAAAAGAAGCGGAAAAAAGGGGGTGCAAGTCACTGGATCAAAAGGAAATCTAACTTTGGAAATCATTGTCTCAGCAGATAAGTAAAATAACTCTCCCAAAAGAAAGATCGCCATTCGAGCAGAATGCAGCAAAAACTTAACATTTATTTCTATGCAGCTTTCGCTTGTCGTTAAAAAAATACGTATATGCTTGTAAAGGTACCGGATATATTGCACTACTGAAATGCAAGGCTTTTCAAGTTCGGTTTAATAAATCTTATTAAGTTGTATAATTAAAATGTTTATATGGAAAATATTGAAATATAGCCAAATATTTGACTTGTTATTCACCGTTAAAATCCTGATAAACTTGATATGTTGAAACAATATTACATGCTGCAATTGCTGCAACTATAAAAAGGTAAAACATTTCATCACAATTCAGTGTTTTATATGAACCATGAATTTTTTAATCTTAGGGGCAATTACAACAATATTGTGATTAAATTTATTACAATTTCATGGTAGTTTTATAGAAAACTGCGTGCTGTCTCTCTAGGTTATCACTGATAATTTATCCATATTATGTTTTAATAATAATATCATGAACTGATTATTGGAAATATTTTGTAGAATATATATATAAATTCAAGTGGAAATTTAGAAATGCATGTACTGGAAATCGTGAATACGAATTAAACTATTTAACGGGAATGAAAGATTTGAAAAAAAAAATCTCTTTGTTCTGTTACTCATAATCTTCTTTTTTTAAAAAGTCAAAATATGAATAGAGAAAGAATATATATTAGGAGTATTACATGGAAAATGGAATTCACGTCTTGCATGTGACTCTTATATAAGTCCTTCTAACTAATAAATCATAAGCTGTTAAAATATAAATTATATATTAGAGACACGAAATTAATTTATTTTAAGTTTAAAAAAAGGCTTTTCTTAGATAAAACAATATTATTAATAAATCATTAGAAATCTATAAAAAGTATTAGTTTATGTCTCATACGCGAGACGGAATTCATAGAATGAAAGTTTCTGCTACATTGATATTAATATAATCTAAAACGCCATAACAAAACAAAGGTTTGTAAAAGTATATCACTGAAATGAGTGTTTAAATGTATTTGCTATTTTAATGTGTTAAATAGTTGATATTTATATTCATATATTATTTAAGTGTATTTTATATTGCATTAATTGATTTTATATGTTATTGCAGCAAAAATTATTACTTTGAATCTTTTAGGCAAACATATCCTGAAATCACTCTATGGCTGTCAAGATCAAGATTCAATTTTAAGTAGCTGTAGTTCAAAATTTAAAATGGCGGATTGAATTTTGTGCAGTTATATTAAAAATAAATGAACAGCGTAAAATAGCACAAATAAAAATATATAAAATGGCAAACAGCTATTTCGGATCCCGTAATGCTCCATCATCAGTGCCAAATTTAAAAGATTAAAAACTATTCAAAAGTTAAAGCAAGCTCCATCCTCAGTGCAAAATTTAAAAGATTAAAAACGATTCAAAAGTTTATGGCTTAAGCTTTTGACATGGCTTAAACTTTTGAATCGTTTTGAATCATTTAAATTTGGAACTGATGATGTTTGCCATTATCTATATTTTTATTTGTGCTATTTTACGTTGATCATTTACTTTTAATAGCTGTAGGTAAGCCTGACATTTATTTTATGTTCAGTTGTCCTAACTAACGACAAACAGCTGAAATTTGCGTTCCCCTTATGGGAAGAGGCAAGCGATATATACACCTTTACTCAAACATTTGCGGTTAAATTAAAATGCAAAGTTCAAAAGAATTATATTAATAAAAAATTATAATTTAACAAATTACAACAACCATTGGAAAAATATTCCGAAAGCTAAAAGAAAAAAAATAAAATTTATTAAAAATATTAATTATTCAAAATATTCATCGGAACCCTCTACAAATAACTCATTTTCCAGTACTACAGTTGAAGAGATCCTGGCATCCTCTGTCCTCGCAAAAACATTCGTTTGAACTATCGCCGCAGTTGTTGAAACGGATTTTCCATTACTATACCTTATCCTTAATACAAACCTTATTATTTTGTCGCGTCCTTCCTACAATAACTTCAACTCTTGTTTAGACGGATGTCTGAGCTAAAGGTATTTTGAGAAAATTAAAGTTGAAGACCACGTTTTTTGCTTTATAAGACGATTTCTCATCCGACGTCAGTTTTTGAATTCGGCTTTTTTCATATCTTATAGTTTGCATCTATCCTTTTTGTAACTTTAACATTTTTGTAACAATTTTATGCATTTCTATTACCTATTCAAAGAAAAATTCTTCTAAAGTTAGAGAATTTCATTTAAAACGCTTAAAAATGCTTAAAAAATAAAATGTCTTCGTCAAGAGGTCCATTCTCGACCGAAAACAACAACCATTTTCCCAATGGTTAATAAACATACAACCTGTATCATTATGCTAATAATTAAAAATGAAAGAGATATATGTGAAACACAATATACATATATTTAAAAAATTGCTTTATTAATTTAAGATAAAATTATTCTGATGCAATTATTTGTAAATGTCATTACAAATATGCTAACAAATATACTTGTTAATAAACTTATTATTTATTTCGATGATTTTTTTTTACAATGAAAGTATATTTTTAAATGGATATGCTTCAATTAGTAAAATCAAAATCTTTCAATTTATGAAGAAACAAACAAAGATTTAAAACACATTTTTAGGGATAAAATTTTAATTCAATGAAACACAAAAATGAAAAATTTATCTTTAAAATATCACAATATTTTTCATTAAAAAATTCGTAATAAAAAGAGCGCAATCAACTTGATTTCTTACAATAATAACTTTATACAAAAGGTAATAATAAGTTTGATTCTAAAATCCATGGAGGTATTAAAGTAATTTAATTTCAGTAACGTCAGTGCAATTTTTGAAGGCATTTAAAGCATACTTTTAAAAAACTAATAATTTTTATCACACTTACATATGTTTTCTCATACAAAAGAAGTACTAAATGGTTCTTACAAAATGTCATTATGTTTCTCTTAATAGAATCTGTGCCATAATATCAATTTAATGTCATTAAACATTCTTTTTTGATATGAATAAATGTTTGTAAGATTATAGAAGATTAAATTTAAATTATTTAACTCTTCATAACAACACCAATTAAAATTTAGTTTCTGTAGACCTTAATATTTTTATTTGATAATAATTTTTATTCAAATAATGTATGGGAAACACAGCCCACCTTTTTATAATTGGTTAAAATGACCTCCCTTTAAAAGTTATTTAATTAACTGCACAGTTTTCTTTGAGAATAAACTGATTAAATTAATAAAATTACAAATATTCAAATAATCTATGGGAAACACAGCCCACCTTTCTATAATCGGTTAAAACGACCTCACTTTAAAAGTTATTTAATTAACTGTACAGTTTTCTTTCAGAATAAACTGATTAAATTAATAAAATTACAAATATTCAAATAATCTATGGGAAACACAGCCCACCTTTCTATAATCGGTTAAAACTACCCCCCTTTAAAAGTTATTTAATTAACTGTTCAGTTTCTATCAGAATAAACTGATTAAATTAATAAAATTACAAATCAGCAAATGAATTTTCTTTATTTTGTTTTGTATTGTAGTTTTAATTCTCTTGGCGCTTTGAGATATATTGCAATGCTTGCAGTCCATTCATTTAAAATAGGTGGATTTAGCTTTGTGTCGTTATATTAAAAATAAATGATCAACGTTAAATAGCACAAATAAAAATATATATAAATATATAATATATGTTTCGGAGCACAAAAGCTCCATCATGAGTGCCAAATTTAAAAGATTAAAAACCCGATTTTGAGGAACTCACCGTCATTCAATCTTGGGCGCGTGCGGAAGACGCAAGCATATTTACATGGCTTAATCCTTTGAATTGGGTTTTTAATATTTTAAATTTCGCGCTGATGATGGAGCTTTAGGGACTCCGAAACAACTGTTTGCCATTTTATACATTTTTATTTGTGCTATTTTACGTTGATCATATATTTTTAATTGTCCCTTTCTTCTTTGTTAGGTAGAATTAAACAATATACTATTCTAAAAATCTCTGCCTTAAAAAGTTTAATATCTTGATCAAGTTTGATCAAAATGAAGATGATCACGATGAAAGTTTAACATCTAAAAATGGGATATGTACATACTTGTGTTTAGCGATAAACGGGTTATGTGTTTTTGTGTAGAAAATGTATATGTGGAGTTTCTAATGTATCGATTCCGAGAGAAAATTCCACATATCCTATTTACCTCTAGGGAGAATTGCGAAAACCTTTTCACGATTGAAGACCAGGGTATAAGAAGATGTCTTGTCCCATTTAGACTTTAAAACTTGTTTTATTTTAAGTATGACGGTATTCTGAGATATTATATCATTTGGGAAAGTTAAACTGTCCAGATATATGCTAATCCTGAATATATGAAACATCAGTTTTTGGTATTTAATATAATTTAATATTTAAAAAATAAATATTAATTATATTTTCTGAGAGAGTTTACCACCTATTAAGATTTTAAACATAAGCAACACAGAAAAATGTAAATCAATAAGATTTATAACAAAAGAGTTGTCACTTAAATATTCTCGAAATTGAAATTTTATTAAATTATGTCCTGAACTAAAATCCTGAAATAATGCTATAAACTGCATTTTTTATCTGCATTCTTTATCTTCTTCTGAACAATGGTGAGCCTTTGCACAATTATCTTTCGTTACATATAATCACTTTACAATTTTTCTTCTCCTATCTACCATTTTGATGAAAGAATATCAAATAAATGTTTACATGTTTGAGAAATATGAAATTGGGTAAATAAAACATGAATAAAGTGTTCTGTATTCAATGAATATCTTCTATTTTTAAATTCTTTAGTACTGACGCGAAATTGCCGACATTTTTGCGAAAACAAAGTGATAAATTTAGGTTTAAAACTTCTGATGTGTAAAACTACGTTGACTGTGAAGTTATACAGAAACGTGCTGAAGAAACTTTTCTCCATAAACTAAGGTCGTTTTCTGGAAAAACTTTAGTTGCATCACCATACATCGTCAAAAATGCTTTCTCTGTTAAACCAAGTCAAGAAAATGGAATCAATTTATAAGTGTGCAAAAATGAAGTATAAAATTTCTGCTTTGTAATGTCTACACGTAGGATTTTGTGTAATTCTACACGTACACAAGGAAAAAACATTAACTTTAAAAATTGAAAGCCGATCAGTTAATTAACAGTGTTATATATATACAGTGGTGACCAAAAGTGTGGAAATTTTTTGAAAATTTGATGTTTTTCAACTTTGTGTGCTTGTAGAATGTATTAATTTTCACTTAAATACAAATGATTATATATAACATTGAAGGTAATTTAATGTAGAATTAAATAATAAAAACAGTATTACAATATCTGTATTACAAAAAA
This sequence comes from Maratus michaelseni, assembly GCA_963931845.1. Classification (NCBI taxonomy): domain Eukaryota; kingdom Metazoa; phylum Arthropoda; class Arachnida; order Araneae; family Salticidae; genus Maratus; species Maratus michaelseni. The sequence continues at coordinate 112,106,301 of OZ007593.1, forward strand.
AGTTATGCAACGAATAGTAAGATCTATCTTAGATTTGCATTTTTTTAAAGTGATACTTACACAATCAATACTTAGTAGGATAACCCTTATTTTTTAAGACAGCTTCACAGCGTCTTTTCATCGAGTGAACGAGTGTTTGGATTTCATCTTTCGTAATCACATGGTGACAAGAATCAATTATAGCTTCAATAAGTTGTCTTTTATTGGATGGACCTTTTTTTTCGTACAAGAATTTACAAACTTCGCCACAAATTTTCAATTGGATGACATCAGGGCTGTTTCCTGGCCATGGTAATTTATCTATGCCTTTATTTTGAAACCATGCTTTGCATACTTTTGCTGTGTGGCATGGAGCTGAATCCTGCTGAAAAATAAATGGTGCGTTGTTGGGGAAGAGATCCCCTGATGGAAAGTATCAATTTTGCTTCCAGGACAGTTTCGATGTATTTTTTGGCATTGAGGATGTCATCAATCACTTGAATTCGGCCCACATCATCTGCAGACATACATGCCCAAATCATGACATTTGTTGGGTTTTTTGTAGTTGCTTAATGCAATCTGGATGAAGTGCTTCTCCTACTCTAACAGTAAAATAACTTTATTCTACCCTTCTCCATTTTTGCTTATTAAATTTTAATATCCGTTTTATTCAGTGCGGTTTCACTTAATTTATATTACGCATTTTTCTTGTCATGTCAGTTTCATTTCTCAGCCTGCAGAAATAAAAGAAATTAGTATTCACACCCATACTGCGATTTTCTCTTCCTTTTCACACCAGCCGGCATTTGCAAAAAAAAAAAAAAAAAAAAAAAAAGAAAGATAAAGTAACTGCTTTCTTTCTACTTCCTCCTAGGCCGTCATTTCCCTAACGAATTATCAGTAATCATATGCAAACAATATCTAAATTTAGCACCTATTATTGTCTAAATTCTAACGTTCATGCATTCCATTTTAATCATCCAGGCTCGATCGGCACCTAAATAATTACAAAAATTTTTACAACCCTCTCTTCCCACGAATCTTGTGCCGGGTCTGTCTTTTTTCAAATTACTCCATTTAACTCTCCAAAGTACTTTGTTTCTTGCATGATTATCGCCAAATTCATAGTATATGTTGGCGGCAGATAACGAAAAGCGCACGCCAAAATAAAAAGTGCAAATTATGTTTGAAATATTTTGTATCACTCTTACCTCTACTGTCTCAGTGTTAAGTTAATTTGTACGCCTCTACTTCAGTGATTATTGCCTGTGTACGAACCCTGTCACCGGATCAACTGCTCTAATAAATCAGTGTGCTTTAAATGTTGTTGTACTTAAACTCCTACCTTTTGCCATACCTACGTTTCATTCCAGCGTTTCGCCATTCCTAATTATATACATATCGTACATGTGACGCCACAGCTATACATCCGTTACCAATATCCAGATTCCACGTTATACTCCTACTCTACGTCTCACGTATTTTCTACCATCACTACCAAAGAGCGATATTTTACTCTCATCGCTCCAAATTACTTGCTTCCATTGATTTTCTGACCATTTAATGTGTTCTTTGGCCCACTGAACTCGTTTTTCGCGTTGCTGTTGATTTAAATATGGTTTTTCCTTGGAATTCTAGCTTGTGGTCCAAATCCTGATAACCTTCTTCTTATTGTTCTTGAACTTACTGCAATACCTGCTGCATTCATTTCAAATCTAATAGCATCTGATGAAATTTTTCTATCTTGAAGGCATAGCCTTTTAATTTTTCTATCGGCAGTAGCACTTGTGCATTTTTTTCGGCCTGATTTGGCCTTATTTTCCACTGATTTCGTTTTTTCATAACGTAAACAGAACTTTTGTACACCAGAACAAGTCACTGAACCACCAATTTGTCTTGCAATTTCAGCATAAGAGAGGCCATTTTCTCTCGATATGACAATTCGGCTTCTTTTTGTAGATGTCCAATTAGTTCTTCTTCTTGATGCCATTGTTTAAAATTAGTTTAATTAAAAAAAGGACTTTAAATATTCAAAAACAGCAATACTCTATTTAATTGTACTAGTATGCATCATTCCGCCAAATATTTCCACAACAATAACTCTTTTACCATCCAAATAACCTAAACTATAGTTACAGACATTCGATTGGTCCTCAGAACAGTATTTGTGATTGGCTAGTACGCTTTTATTACAAAACACGTCCTTATTCAAAACGATTTGTGTTTGTTTGTTTTACTAAACTGAGCATAATTTTTTGTAATACAGATATTGTAATACTGTTTTATTACTAAATTCTACATTAAATTACCTTCAATTTGATATATAAACGTTTATATTTAAGTGAAAATCAATATATTCTACAAGCACACAAAGTTAAAAAACATGAAACTTTCAAAAAATGTCCAAACTTTTGGCCCACCACTGTATGTGGTAAACATTTTTTTTTATTTTATATTATAGCAATTGCATACTATATCATTTTATATATTAATTTTATGCCACATAATATTTATGCTACAACGTATTTATTAGCTTAAAATTCAAATGATATAAGCCATTGGAAGTGGTGTTTTTAATAATTTTCCTCATATTCTATCATATCCCGATACAATCAAACGAATTACGATGAAAAGCAAAAAATAAAATATAATGAAAAAAAGAATCTGCCTAATGGCTGATTTCATTTCGGCGCCAAAATGGATATGATAATTGAATATATTCTTTTAATTTTTAAATAGTCCTTATGCCGGATACTCCAAACTTAATTGATTGTCGCCGTACTTCATTTTTTTTTTATATAAATGATCTAAAACATACATGTTACATGCTTACATACATGTTCTATACTTCCATGTTACTGAAATATATAAACATAGTTAATTAGAACCACTTTCATGCATATAATAGATATAATAAAACTTTTACCCCGACCGCAACAAATAGTGAATTATGTAGAATAGCGGTTATCCAGAATTACAAAACAACAACCGCTACAACTATAGTTTATTTAAGTTATCAAGGTTCTTCTATCGTGAATGAGGAAATGTTCTTAACGGCGCAGATGTTAAAAATCATTTTTTTTTTAAATTTGTTAGTTTATTTTGTTCAATAATTTTTTTATTACCGTAACTTTTAATACATCTCCCATTTATCGTCTGGGATTAGAAGGCCCTGTGATTATCTCTGCAGATTTTCACGTCCGGCAGCGTTGGTAAAGCAAGTACGTGTCTCGGAAGTCTACGATATTGCCCAGTGATCATCGTTCCTACGGTGTCCGGTTACCTTAAATTCCTGGGGGAACATGGATGCGCACAGGTCTAGGACACACACACTAGGGTCTAGGATTCACACTGGTCTAGGACAGTTCTTTCTGACGTGTGGTGCATTTGGAGTTTTTAGAACCACATGTACTGGCGTGGCGGATGACCGTAAGGACTGATTGCTTTATCGTCTGGATTTTTTTTCTTTGGGTGGGGGGTGGGGGGGGGGGGGCTTAATTCAAATATTATGCTAATTTTGCATTTGAATGACTGGCAAATTGTACACTGTTTTTTTCCCATATTGCTATTTCAATGTAGTACGTGAGTTTTGAAAAACTATATTTTTCTCTATCCTTTGAAAAGTTTAAAGATAAAAAATACTAACATTCTTTTTATTAGCTCAGGACTCGCTGCGTTCCTAAAACTTTCTCACTTTGCTACCACTATTTTAAAAGGTTATTTTTACTGTAGATTTCTATTGCAGATGTTATAAAATATCTGCCGCAAGTATATATATTTTGTTTCAGTCAGTGGTAGAAAATGTAGAAAAAAATTAAAAACGCTGCTAACGCTGTTTAATGTTAGCTACAAATGCATAACAAATAAGAAAGGATTATAAAGTAAGGTTATAAAACCCTACTTTACTTTGCGACATGTGTTAAACATTATTATTTTTTTTAATATGATTTAAAAGATTGCAATAGTTTAAATATTTGTTAAATATTTTCTCTCTGTAGCCCAAAATACTGGACATCTTTCTTTTTCTTTTCTTTTCTTTGTTTCTTTCTTCTTCTTCTTTTTTGAAAAAGTGTGGTAGTGTTTCACTATAATTTATATTTCGTGGCTTTTCATCAGAAATATTTCGCCAACATATTTTTTTTTTTTAAAGTAGAAACAATAGGAATTCATTCGCTCTAAATATCAAATGATTCTATTTGAAAATAAATAAATAAATAAATATCACTAAAACATTTTAACGAAAATAAAAATACCTAAATAAGAAAAAAAACATCAGAATATAATTTTATTTTATATTAATGAATAAACTTTGTAAAATATGCTTATATCTTATTTTACATTAGACATAAAAAAGGGCATTTTATATAAAACTCAAAACTGCTACTCTACATTTTGAATGTATTTTTTTTCCAAACACTCGAGATAAAAAAAAAGTCAATAGATTATCTCACATCTTAAAGCAATCACATTGTGTGGGAAAACAAACGATGTAAACATGTTTTTTTTGTTTTACAGTAGTAGTCTTATAGTTACAAGAAATGATTCTATACCTAAAACATTTTGAACATTGGTTCTAATTTCATAATTTCACTTTATTTTTCTAGACATTATGTACTACAGACAGAACAAAATGTGATAATATTCTATCTGTGTTTTGGTGCCTTTATGGTAGACATTGAATATCTATTTGTAATACTGTATTTCGAATTTTCATGTTTTTAACTATGTGTCACTGTGTGTTTACATTAAAATTTAATTTATTATGAAACTTAATTGATAAAATATTTGTTTAAAATAAATAAGGCTATGATGTCATACACTCACGCAGTTTTTTTTTTTAATCGGTTATAAAAAGAAAAAAAGTCGCCAAATTTAGAAGATTTTTTCCTTTAATGGCAACCTAGCAATTGTATTAAGTTATTGGTTTGGCGCGGGCTTGAAAATCGGGCCAACCGAAAAATCGCCAAAAAACGTTGCGTGAGTATAAAGCATCTGTTCCATAAATAAATATTTAGAAAATGAACAGGAAGAGAATATATTAAATGTAAAATTTGAAGTACAATGGTGTATTAAAACTCTTTGGACTACCACTGTAGTTCTCCAAGAGATGGAGCAGTAGGTTAAGCTCTATACACAGTGATTTTAACCGTGGTAAGGGAGCTTAATATGAGGATTATTAGTTGTATATGTATATACATCAATAGCTCTAGACGTTTATTTTCTTTCCGCAGGTGTATATGGTAATGTACGATTACATAATTGGCAAAAGTCAAAACAATTATCAACTTTTCATGCAGTTTAACAATGTGTAAATAAGATAAAAAATAATTCTTAATATCTAAGGCAACTGTAAATTGTATTTTATATACCTTTCTAAGTCACATGCAAAAAAGTGTAGTTTTGTTGTGTGTATTTTTGTTGCATGCAAAAAAGTGTATTTTTACCAAAACTGACTGATTACTTAAAATTTAATATAAAGTATTAATACAAAATATTTTAATTCACTGTATGTTCATATACTGAATGTAAAAATATTTTTGTCTGCACTGTTAAAAATTTGCAACAAACTGTCCAGTCATTCGAACGTTTTTATAGAAAACGGTTACATAACCGTAATTTAACTCTATTTTGACCATAATATGATCAGAATAGACTTAAATTACAGTTATGTAACCGTTTTCTAAAAAAACGGTCAAATGACTGGACAGTTTGCTGCAAATTTTAAACAGTGTGTATTAAGCTTATTCATAATATAAAAATACTTATCAGCATATTTATAAAATTGTCCTCTTTACAATTTTTTATTTTCCATTGTAATATAAATATTTACCATCTAAATAAAAGAAACTTCCAGTAGAAAAATATGTAAAACGTATGTTCTGGAAGCATAGACAACAATGTGTACTTAATATCCAACATTTTTTTTAAATTTATTAGACATATCCTGATAAGAGACACTCACAAAAAAATAATGCAATTCAATTCAAGCTTTTTATCAGTGATAATGCAAAAAAATGTGAAACTGTATTCAGATTTTGACGGCATTATATTGACACTAAGATTATCTTGTTACAGAAATGCCTTCCTTAAAATGTTTTCTATTCCGATACAAATATTTATCAGCTTTATGTAGCTGTAAAAAAAACCTTTCTTTGTTGAACCTTTCTAATTTTCTTCTTATAGAATTTTTTGTTATGCAAATATTAAACAAACTATAAGTTAGACGATATAGAATAAATAAATCTATTTCGCCAACGACAAAAAAAAAAAAAAAAAAAAAAAAAAAAAAAAAAAAAAAAAAAAAAAAGAATGACACGAAAATAAATTTTAGTTAAATCAATAAAAATTGTAGAATAAAAATTTAGCATATAGAAAAAAGTGAGGTAAAAATGTCGTAACATTAATTTTAGTTTGATACTTTTCATTGAAATATAACTTAATAAGCAATTTTACGAATTAGTATAGAATGAGTTGAAACCATTCACATTATTTTAAAATAAACAGTATTCTATATGGAAACACAAACAGAAAACAAGCCAGTTTTTAACGCTTTCGAACATAGTTGAGCAGTATATATTGTGAAGCAGAAGGTTCGGATTTTTATGAAGAAGGTCTTTCAGATTTTATAAAGAAGAAAAATCTTTCGGTGACTGTCACATTAAAAATTTATAATCCCAAAATGTCGATGGTTATGTGTAAACGGTTGTTTGACAGCACAAGAAGTAATGCAGTTGACCACGAGCACAAGTAAGACGCACGATTAGCGATGAAGGTGATTTATTTGTAACCAATAAACAAGAGTAGAATAATGCATGACGAACACATAGACGAAAGCGCAAGGGGAGGTACTCCACAAAAATGAAGAGAAAGTTTTTCTACAGCATCTCTGGTCAAGACAAACGGCCGAAGTGATCATGTTCTAAAAGTTACATGTACGGGTGTTGGCGCAGAAAGCATGAAAAATCGCCAGTACTTGGCGAGAGAGTTTTTGGAGACTGCAGACGGACGCGTATGGGAAAAAACGATAAATGCTAGATTCTGTCTATGATAATGCATTCATTTGAGAATGGGGGAAGGGTGGTTGTAAAGATTCTTTCATGGAGACAGAAAAGGAAAAAGAAAAGAAAGTAATTTTGGGATTGGCGTTTGATTTTGCTAAAAGACAGCTGCAATTAACGGTTACTTATGACTCGAATCTAATAACAGGGTGTGAAAGATATGAGCTTGCATATTACAGTTTACATGTGGACGAGAGATATTTTAATTAATTCTTTTGAGAGCGGATGAGAAGTGCAAATGCTTGCATAAAGAATATCGGTTATACGTTACATTATTTTAATAAGTAGAGCACAGCTGCATATATATTTTGTCTAATTTTTAAGGCAGATGCACTTTTGATTTCATGAGAAGGAAACGGTTGAATTAGAAATATGTGAACATTAGTAACTTATTTTTAGCATAACCGCAAAGTTAAGGGCAGAGAGGTTTCTGATGTATGCGAGTGACTTGCATTTTAGAATGAAGAAAGTAGATTCGTTATCTAAATTAAATCAGAAATAGATTTTAGTTAACATATTGAATTTCTTTGGGGGGGGGGAATTACAGACATTTAAAATCTATAAACTATATTTGTTTATTATTTTTGATTATTTATAATTATTTATTTATTTGGGGGGAATGAGAGAATCTTTATGAATTTATTTATTTATTTTTTATTTTTTTTTTATCTCTATTTTTTTTTGGGGGGGGGAGGAGAAGCATGCAATCAATACATGTATGCTAGATGTTGAAAGAGGAATGGAAAAGCTTATGTTAACTTGTTAAAATTTTGAGGGGGGGGGGGGTTGAACTGAAAGCAAGATATATAACAAACGTCTTTGTCATATATATCACCCCATTGACCAGAAAAGCTGTACTGTTTACAGTACAGTTTAAAAAAATATATACAATACAATTATACTCTCCCCAAGCTTAAAAAAAATACATACATAATGTAACACAAAATACTTGTAAATTATATGAGTTGCAACAGTATAAAGGATTTTGTTACCTCAATAGTTCGTAACGTCAGGCCATAAAATATAAAACATAGTGCACTACCTTCGAAGATTTTTTTTTTTTTATATCTTCGTCCTTTTATTTTCTGTTTTGTTCTTTTTCTTTCTGTCTGGTACCAGCTTTAAAAAGTTACTATTTAACTAGACATGTCTAATGATAACTGAGCACAAAACAGTACTCATTTTCTCAATTTGTTGCACTTAAATACTATAATTACTACTTAAGTATAATATGAAACACAAATGAAAACAATTAAAAAAAAATAAACACAAATAACACATAACATAAACATATATCCTTAAAAATTAACTTGAATTATATGAAAAAGTGAAAATGGATTAACTCAAGTGTAGTGTACTGAAAAGTTGTTTGAAAAAGTTTTTAAAATTCGTGCAAGCACAGGACGGTAAAAAAAAAAGGTGCATGTGGCACGCCCATAAAAAGGGACCGCCCTTAATCTTGTCAATGCATGACAAGTGTGATGTCTCAGGCTTAGGGCCTTACGACCTAGGTGAGGAGGGCAGTGATGAGAGTCCACATCATTACAACATGAACTCCCTGCTCCCCAATGAAGATCGCACTGATCCCCACACAGGAGCACGATTCGGGAACACATATACTTTTGGGAAAAGGGAATATTGTGAATTAGTAAACTAAATCACAATTGTCTCTCTAAACACAATCTGGTGAGGTGTGGTAACCTAAGGGCAAAAATTTAGAACGGTACCACTAGCCTGAAGGGGAACAATTAGTAAAAATAAAAAAAAACAGATACAAGTGTATCTTATGCAAATCCTAATGTATTGACAGTCCTAGAGTGTTGAGAAACCTAAAATATGTCATAATCGGGTGTGATGAAGTGAAACTGTACAAGTCATGTAAGCAAATGCTTTAAGTTTGTTTAGGAGAACTTTTTTTTTTTTTTTTTTTTTTTTTATTTATTTAAAAACTCTTATTTATTTAAAATATTTGCAATGTTGTATTCAGTATGAATGAAAGTTTAAAGTGTGAGAGAAAAAGAATGTGAAAAGATTATATTTATCTACTGTTTATAAAATTGAATGAAAAATTAAAAGAATGGTGTGACCCGATACAAAATATCGTGTAAAAGTGGTCTTCACAAGAAGACATGGACCAGCCGTGAAGTCAGGTGAAGACAAGCTATGCACAGTATACGTAGAATCCTGGCCAGGGATAAAACACTTAGTATCAGATCATATAAAAATTTAAAAGTTTTTTTTTTTAAAGTTTATTATTATTATTATTTTTTTTTAATTTGTTACAAATTATCTTTTTCTTAAATTGTAGCGAGGGGCGAGAATGGTGTTAGAAGAATTATTATGTATAACATGACTTGCAGGATCACATAAATGTCCATATCGAGGTGGTGCTAGAAGAAGTCTATCAATATGTACCCTAAATGCAGTATCATCATGAGCATATAATCTTTTAATTGAAAATGAAACAGGAGAGTGTTTAAATGTTACAATATATGGACCGGTATATTTAGGTTTAAATTTGTCGACTGATTTTAAATAAACAATATCTTTTAAACATATATTTCTTAATTTAGCTTTTCGACTGTGAATTTTGTAACGTCTATCTTGAGCAGTTTTAATGTTGTTATATGCTTTGTCATATATTTTGTTTAAGTCATCTAGTAATTTATAAACTTCAACATGTTTATCTAGAAATGCTTGGTTGGTACTATGATCATATGTGTCAAAAATTAATGAAAGTTCACGACCAAAATGAAGTAAGTTAGGTGAAAATAGTGTAGAAGAGTGTGTCGAACCATTATAAAGTGACTTATGAATAAACAGAGCATTTTCAAAAGATTGTCCTTCTTGTAGTAATGTGGTAACAGAATATTTAATAGACTTGTTAATTCGCTCGGCAATACTGTTAGATTGTGGGTGCGAGACCGAACTGTGATGTATTTTTATACCAAGAGCATCATTAAATGCATTATAGATGTGAGAAGTATATTGTGGGCCTAAATCTGACAAAATACAGACGGGTCTCCCATAGGTAGTTATATAACTAAATAAGCATTTTACAACCTTGGGTGCAGAAGTATCAGTGAGAGGATAGAGTTCAATGTGTCTTGAGAAGTGATCGGTTACAGTTAAAACATGTTTATTGTTTGAGAAAGGACCAAGTAAATCAGTACTGACTGTATGACCAGGATATCTTGGTGTGTATGTAGGTTGAAGAGGTGCGGGTGGAGTGTTATGGTGTTTGGCCTGTAAACATTTGACACATGAAGCTACAAAGTTGAGTGTATCTACATAGATGCCTTTCCAAAAATATTTGGATGTAAGAAATTCATAAGTTTTGGCCATACCAAAGTGTGACAGATGGGGTATAGTTAAAACTTTACTTTTAAGTGAATCAGGGACAACAATGTGATATGAGAAAGTATTATTTATGATATCTTCCTTTTTGAACATTAATATTTTAGAATCAGGATGTATGAAGTAATTCGGGAATTTTGAAGAAGGTCCATTTTGTAATATATGATCATAAATACTAACTAAGGTAGGGTCTTTTTGTTGTTCAGTGCAAAAAGTTTGATTTGATATCTCCAATAATGGGTCTCGTTTTGTTCGTTCACCTGAGATGAGAAAATTTACTTGACAACTGTTGTTATTAACAGATTTACAATTATCAGGTGTTTCATGATCGACTATTGGAAGTGGTTGAGGATCATAGATAAGGTTAGGATTGGTTAGTAAATTTTCTTGGTTGTTGTCAAAATTACAGCGAGAGAAATAATCTGCTAAAACATTTGAAGATCCTGGAATGTGTTCAAAATCATATGAATATTCTGAAAGGTCAATTAGCCAACGGGTGGTTATGTCTGCTTGGTTTGTAGTCTTTTTGTATTTTTTTAGAGGTTTGCTATCTGACAAGATTAGGAATTTTCTGTTGTATAAGTAATATTTGAATGCAATAACAGATTTGTAAATTGCCATGAGTTCTAGTTTTAAAGCAGGATATTTTTTTTCAGAGGAATTTAAGGATTTAGAAAAGTATGCTACAGGTAGAAGATTTCCATTATGTTCTTGCATTAAAACGCCAGAGATGGCAATGTTAGATGCATCTGTATTCAAATAAAAATTCTTATTCCAATCTGGTAACCTAACCATGGGTGAACCGAAGAAAATTTTCTGTATTGTTTTAAGTATGTCCTGATGTTTTTCTGTCCAGATGAATTTATTTTTAGGAGTAGTTAAATCAATAAGTGGTTGCACTAGTTTGTTAAATGTTGGAATTAATGATTTATAGAAAGTTATCAAACCAATAAGCCTTTTTAGTTGTCTTTTTGTAGTTGGTGTAGTAAATGAAGTTATTTTTACAATGTTAGAATGGATTGGTGAAATACAATGATTTTCTAAATAGAAAATCATTGTATTTCACCAATCCATTCTAACATTGAAAACCTAAGTAGTTGACTTTTGTTTGATGAAAGTTGCATTTATTAGGTGAAAGAGTGAGATTGTACTTGGAAAAGAGGTTAAAAATTTTGTCGAGTTTAGAACACATTTCATCAAAAGAATTCGCACCTATAATAAAGTCATCTTGATACGTATACACACCTTGTAGGTGTAGTTCGTCAATTAAAGAGTCCATTAGAGCTTGAAAGATTGAGGCACTTGTCTTTAAACCAAAGACAAGTCTGCGGTAGGAAAAAGATCCAAACATGGTGGTAAAAGTTAGTTGATTGTGAAATTTTTCTGGTAAGTTAATTTGATGGTATGCTTGATGAAAGTCGAGTGTTGTAAAGAATGTGTAAGAAGAGAGATTAGCGATGATGTTTTGAATTTTTGGTAGTGGGTAAGATGATCCTTGAATTACAGTGTTTAACATTCGAAGGTCAAGTGCGAGGCGAAATTTTTGTTTACCAGTACCATCTGGTTTTTTTCTAACAAGTAACATAGGACAAGACCATTCGGAGCAATGTCTTTGTATAATTCCAGCTTCAAGTAATTGATTAATTTGATCTAATGCATCTTTTTGTAATGCCTGAGGTATTGGAAAAGGAAGTGTTTTTATAGGATAGTCATTAATGAATTTCAAATCTGGAATAATTTTATCTGTATGCCCAAGTGTATTTAGAGATTTTGAAAATACAGGGTAATATTTGAGTAACATTTCTTTTAGAATTTCAGCCTCATTGGATGGTAAGTGTTCAAGATTGAAATCAGTTGCAGATAAGTCTTCTTTTCTTTTTTTGAGAATGTCTTTAGAAGCTTGAATGAGATTTAAAAATTGTTGATCTGAGTTGTCTTGACTAATTTTATCTGGGGAGTACTCAATTATTTCCTCGACCTCAAAAAGTTGACCTATTTTAGCTTTTTTTTGAAGGTGAATGTGATTATCAGAATTGTTTTTAACCGAAATCAGGAAAAATGTATATTGTTGTGGAATTTTTCTTTTTCGCTTTGGATTTTTTGATTTTATTATAGCATCAAATCCTATTAAGTTGTCAACGGGTGAATTGTATTGAAATAAATAATCTTTGTCTGTGCTAATAAAATCTGTGAAAACTGAAATCCATTTTTGTTCCTGAGGGTTTAAGGAAACTCTACGAGTCAAAGCTACTATTTGATTTTTGAAGGAGGTGGGTTGTGTACTACATTGGTTTATCTCAGAAGATGGAGTAGTTTGTTTGTTTACCAAAGGAATCGATAAAGTGTTGTCAATATGGATAAGGTTTTTAGCTGTGTTTACAACAATATTGAATCGTTTGATGAAATCATAGCCAATAATACCTTGAAAACTAGATGAATCTGGTATGTCTACAATATAGAAGTGATGGTTAAAGTTTTAGTGCTGTAATTTAATGGAGGTTCTAATACATGCGGAAAAATCTACATCAGAATTGACTGTTTTGATGACAACACCAGTTGATAATCTCTTATATTTTAAAATTGTTTTTAATTCATCAAATAAAGACTGTGATAGTAACGAAATAGTACTTCCTGTATCGCAAAGTAGAGAAATATCTTTTTTTTGCAATTGAGGCCTTTACAAGGGGGAGTGATGTTGAGTCTTTAATGACATTGTAAATAATTTTTGTAGTAGTGTCATCATATTGTTCTGTGTTTGTTTGTGTCGTTTCATGCTTAGAAATTTTAACAATATCACATGTTTGTGTGCTTACAGAGTTTACTAGTCTGTTAAGTGAAATTTTTGGTAAGGACGGATCTGGGAAAAAACTGGCTGATGTGTAATCAGTAGGGGGGTGAGGTGCAAAGCCATCAGCAAAATTACACCTCTGACTTAGTTTTCCTGTTGTCGATTGTTGTTGTTGTGAAATTGTCCTCGTCTTTGTGTATTTAAGCGTTTCCACTTAAAACATGCTTGCGCTTCGTGACCACTTTTGAAACATAGTTGGCAAGTAGTGCGGTTAAATTTGTTGTAAGATTTATGTGGAGAGTGGCGTTTGTTAAAATTGCGATTTTGAAATTTCCGTTTGTTGTGCATGCCAGCAAATTTAGTTTTGTAAGTTGCCGCGTCTTCTTTAATTTCTGGTTGTGTTTGGGTATTTACAGAAAGGGCGTTTATTTTCTCGGTTAGCTGCTTCAGCTGGTCGGCAAATATTGAATCAGTTGGGGAAGGGGTGGGGTGAGCATGCAAAATTTTTTCTCCGTACAAAATATCTTGTAGCGCATGGGCCCTCAAAACTGCGGGTTGGTACTCTGTAATTCCTTCCTCTTGGATTTTAATTCGTAAATTGGATGGAATGGTTTCCAGGAATTTCATGTACTTAATTTTGTCACGCGCATTGGCGTCTTGAATGTCCGAATAAACTGTTGCAGCCAGAACATTAAGCCTATGGACAAAGTTTTTAATGGTTTCTGCGGGTAAGAGCGTTAAGTTTGCAAGTTCGACTGCTACCTGTGACTTGCTAGGGGGGGGAAAAATTAGAAAATTCTCTTTCGATTACATTTATGTCATTTGAGATTAATAAATCAGGGTTCTGTGTTAAATACTTTAATGCAGGACCAGTTAATTTACTTTTCAGTAAAGCAATTGTTGCTTGCGGGCTGTATTTATTTATTTGACTAACAGACCGTACTTGGTCGAAAAAGAATTTGAGTGATTCATGATCACCGTCAAAGGTAGGTAAGTTAATTGGTATTTGCCGAGAAGCCATGGTGGCCAAAAATACTATTAACTAATCTATGAAATTCAAGGAAACACTGCATGCACAATAAAATAACTAAAAAAAAATATCAATATATACTAGCAACTAATAAATATAACATGAAAGAAAAATAAGAAAATGTAAACTGGATTTATATCATAATAAATAATAATGACTGATCACTGTTTCTTTTTAGCGTATAGCTCCCTAACGCTCATTTTTTTAATTCATTTTTAAAAAGAAACAGCGATGACTGAGAGAAAAAAAGAGGAAAAAAAAATATATATCCTTTTTTTTATAACTTTAAAATCAATTTGTATAGCATGAAATACTAACAAAGATCTTACCTGGGATTTATCAATACAAGTATAAAAAGTAAAAATTCATGCAAATTATTTAAATTGTTAAGAATGAAACGTAACATTTCTTTTATTCATTTAAAAAAAAATGAAACCAATATTGCAAGACAATTTAAGTTATTTTTTTTTTTTAAACTGGTTTACTAAAAATTAAAAACTCAGATTAATATTTGTATCCAAAACATTTAAAAAAAAACCAATCTTGCCTTAAATATTCATAAAAAAAATATCATATTTTACAACTAAAAAAAATGCAAGATAAAATAATCATATTTATATGATTTGATGAGAAAGTTCAAAAATTAAATTAACTTACTTTCAACCTGAATATTTAATTAAGAAGGATTTGGTAAAAGGCAAACACAAAAAGAACATAACAAAAACTCTGTTATTAAATATATTCTTTTAAGAATAGAAATGCAATAATTTAACCAAATAAAATTTACTACTGACTGAGAGAGAAAAAAAAATTAATTATATTACAAGAGAAGTATGATGGTTGAAATGTGCATTTTAATCAAAGCCACAGTTTATTTATTTTTTTTTTATTTTTTTTTATTTTTTTTATTTAAAGAAAAAATTTTTTACTGTGAGTGAGAGAAAGTTACAATATACTAACATTCTATTCATCCTTCATACTTATTAATTTGAAAACCATGGACCACAAAAAAAAATATTCATTATCGCGCCGATAATTTAAAAAAAATAATGCCATGTAAAAATCACTGATGGTCTGAATATTTTGTAATTATCTCACTCTTGTAAGTGCAGCATTAATTATTTATTGTACACACTTGAGACACTGCAGACACCACGACCACTCGTTTTCTTTTTTTTTAATTTCACTTAGCACAGCACTAGACGATAAATCGACAAAAACACTTAGCACTTGTTACTTATGTAAATTTTATAAAGTGTGTAGATTGCATCACAATTATCGGGAGTGGTGTACACGTAACTGGTGGGCTGCATAGAAAGAAAAAAAAAACACGATTGCACTTATGAAGTTGCACGGGAAAGAAAAACACACGATTGCACGGGAGAGAAAAACACACTATTGCACTTATGAAGTTGCACAGGAAAGAAAAACACACGATTGCACCTATGAAGTTGCACAGGAAAGAAAAACACACGATTGCACCTATGAAGTTGCACAGGAAAGAAAAACACACGATTGCACCTATGAAGTTGCACGGCAAGGCATTTGTATCACAAACAAAACACAAGCACGAATCGAGCACGGCCAGTTGATGATCAGGGTAGGTAGCTAGGGCGTTGATCGTTGAAACCATATTTTAGAGCACAACAGGACAGGAGGATGACTTTTAGAGAGGGGGTGCAGCACTTCCAGAAAGAGCAGGTTGTCAGCAGAGATGAGGGGGTGGAGAAGGACTCCCGGTAGAAAAGCGATCCAGCATGGCAGGTGGGGGGGCTGTGATGACAAGTTTCAACAGAAGCGAGGCCGGAGTCAGGTACATCGCGCTGCGAAGAGATGGGGGGTGACGCGCGGAGGCAGGAGAAACAAAACACCGTTGCGATGTGCGAAGCTTATCTATCAGAAACGGAAGGTGAGACTTTGTGACGGAAAGATGTTCAAGCAGTGATGTACAGTGCCTGAGTACCTCCCCTTGTTGGAAGAAGGTGGTCTCTAGGTAGAGACATCGGCGAAGACGCACCAGATTTTTGTGAAGCAGAAGGTTCGGATTTTTATGAAGAAGGTCTTTCAGATTTTATAAAGAAGAAAAATCTTTCGGTGACTGTCACATTAAAAATTTATAATCCCAAAATGTCGATGGTTATGTGCAAACGGTTGTTTGACAGCACAAGAAGTAATGCAGTTGACCACGAGCACAAGTAAGACGCACGATTAGCGATGAAGGTGATTTATTTGTAACCAATAGACAAGAGTAGAATAATGCATGACGAACACATAGACGAAAGCGCAAGGGGAGGTACTCCACAAAAATGAAGAGAAAGTTTTTCTACAGCATCTCTGGTCAAGACAAACGGCCGAAGTGATCATGTTCTAAAAGTTACATGTACGGGTGTTGGCGCAGAAAGCATGAAAAATCGCCAGTACTTGGCGAGAGAGTTTTTGGAGACTGCAGACGGACGCGTATGGGAAAAAACGATAAATGCTAGATTCTGTCTATGATAATGCATTCATTTGAGAATGGGGGAAGGGTTGTAAAGATTCTTTCATGGAGACAGAAAAGGAAAAAGAAAAGAAAGTAATTTTGGGATTGGCGTTTGATTTTGCTAAAAGACAGCTGCAATTAACGGTTACTTATGACTCGAATCTAATAACAGGGTGTGAAAGATATGAGCTTGCATATTACAGTTTACATGTGGACGAGAGATATTTTAATTAATTCTTTTGAGAGCGGATGAGAAGTGCAAATGCTTGCATAAAGAATATCGGTTATACGTTACATTATTTTAATAAGTAGAGCACAGCTGCATATATATTTTGTCTAATTTTTAAGGCAGATGCACTTTTGATTTCATGAGAAGGAAACGGTTGAATTAGAAATATGTGAACATTAGTAACTTATTTTTAGCATAACCGCAAAGTTAAGGGCAGAGAGGTTTCTGATGTATGCGAGTGACTTGCATTTTAGAATGAAGAAAGTATATTCGTTATCTAAATTAAATCAGAAATAGATTTTAGTTAACATATTGAATTTCTTTGGGGGGGGGGAATTACAGACATTTAAAATCTATAAACTATATTTGTTTATTATTTTTGATTATTTATGATTATTTATTTATTTGGGGGGAATGAGAGAATCTTTATGAATTTTTTTTTTTTTTTTAATTTTTTTTTATCTCTATTTTTTTGGGGGGGGGAGGAGAAGCATGCAATCAATACATGTATGCTAGATGTTGGAAGAGGAATGGAAAAGCTTATGTTAACTTGTTAAAATTTTGAGGGGGGGGGGTTTGAACTGAAAGCAAGATATATGACAAACGTCTTTGTCATATATATGATTTCGTTTTGTCTGTTTTCCGTTTGCCCAACCGTCCGTGCTCTAACTTTCGGAAATATACTCGGACTGCCATGTATTTTATTATGCTATGGAAGCTTATGATAAAATGTTCGCTACTGAAAATGAAATGTGTAGCATTTGTAGTTAAGTGACAGGGACAGAAAAAAATCTTATACAGTATGTTCTATGTGATAACATCGCTTGCGGTGTATTTTAATGACGTTGCAATATTTCAAACATAATGTAATTGATATGCGTCAATATAGTGGACTAAAACATGCTTTTTGAGATGTAAAGATTATGTAGATTTGATAGGTTATTTACTGGTCCGCAAAATAAAATTTGATTACGTTATGATTTACAGGTGAAAATCATTTGCGATGCATTTTAATAATATTGCTATACATTATATATAATGAAATTTACAAAGGTCACTGGAATAAATTAAAGATTTTTATTGCAATTTATGGTGAATTATGGAAGCATTTATCGTTCATTTACAGAGATACACAAAATAATTTGGTTACAAGACTGGCTATCATGATAATTGCTGGAAATGCTTTTTCAGCTGTAATATGCTTTTTTCTAAATTAAGTAATTTTTAGTTTATGGCGGGGTATTTATAAATTTATACATCATATGCAGGGCTGCACAAAAAAATTTGCACACGTTACCGACTATGGACTAAAATTACAGCAATAGATTATTTCTACATTATTAGTTTTTTTAAATTGTTTATTTAGATACCTCATTTCATTGAACAAAAAATAGTATTTCGTAACAATTGTGTTGGAAAGTGATTCATAATTTATGCATGGTGCATGATTCTTCGCTTTTGCTTAATTAGATGTAATTTCAATACTTTAACGGAATATATTAAATATTTATACCAGACAAAAATAATATTGATAACTTTTACGTAGTACTATATCATTTGATATATTTTCGAAATAAAAATTAATAATTGATAGTGGATATCATTCGTCTCCTTGTTCCAATAAAGGTCTACGACAAAATCATTATCATTAGATGTATCATTAACATTCGTCTAAATGATCAAATATCACGTTAGCAAGAAATAATAATATATTTCGCTGAGAGAGTTGATTAAAAAAATGAAGGAGTGTGCGTGTTCTTTCTCATTGAATTTGAAAACTTGATATATCTGGATGTGTTCACAATATCATTATATCAGAATTACAAATTGAAATATCATTACTGTGATTGAAAATATGAAATTTCATTTTCACTTGATTATATATACATCGTATACAGAAAATATAGTGGTCAGTTAAGAATCAAATTGAAAGCTTGAAAAATCATATATACATATACAATTATCGCCTTAGCTATTATAATTTAAAATCAACTTCAGTTGCATAAATATGAATGTTCAAGCACTTAAAACTGCACTCTATTGTAATAAAATATTTAATAAAACCTTTTTATATATTTTTTTACTATAAATCTTTGAAATTATTTATTCAAACATATTATTCAATAGGATAAATATATCTTTATCATATTTTACATTAGCACGCACGCAATTTAACGACAAACAATTTCTCTCAATAATGCCAAAAAAATGTAATTATCGCTGTTCTTTGAAGGGAGATTAGAAAATATGCATACCAGAAAACTTTTTTAATTATAATTTTTGCTGAGGCCGCGATTGAAACTAATTAGTTATTAAAAAAGGGTTGTGTCAAGAAACAAAAGCTATTTGTGCTAATTAAGTTGTTAGTCGATATTTCGGTTTAGTATTTTACGAGGCTAACGGAAAAGAAAGGCTACCGCGGTGCTTTACACATATCTTTTTTTACAGACCGCGGGAGTCACGTGATGCTCGAATCCACCAATGCAGGTATACGAAAAGAGCATCACGTCACTCTAGCGGTCTGTAAAAAAAGATAAGTGGAATGCACCGCGGTAGCCTGTCTTTTTCGTTAGCCTCGGTATTTTACTAGAGAAGTGTAATAATAATTTATATTGTCTTTGTCGTTATTACATAATTCAGGATTAACAATTCCACATTTCTGTTTGCAATAGAAATACAATTGCTGCCGATAATTATGAAAAATGGTCTGTCAGTTAACATTTTGTTACGTAAGTGACAATACATGATCTGAAATTTAAAATAGTTGGAAATTGTACGTAAAACGTGACAAATGAGGTGCGTTCGTACTATAGTTAGTTGTATAAATATTCCGATCTTGATGATTTTTAATTCTGTGAAATGAATTTTATCGTCTGCGGATTAATTTCAGTAATAAAATAAGTATCTCGGTCGCTTGACTATTAAACCTCGGAAGCTCCTATAACAAGAAAGCACCGATTTAAAAAAAAAAATTAATTTCTTAACAAATTTTTTTATTAATATTTTCTAAAGTTTTCATTCGATTTTCATAAAATTTGAAATGTATCTACAAAATTCTGCCAAGATAATATATCCTAAATTTCAAACCATTCGGTTGGGTAGTTTTTGCGTTGTTATATGCGGACGGACGGACAGACAGACGGACGGACGGACGGACAGACGGACGGACCAGACGACGACAATATGTGCTACGTATTTATATAATTACGAACGCACCTAAAAAAATGTTTTACGCAATTTTGAATTTAGTTTAATTTTTATTAGTGTATTAAAGTTGCGGTGAATTATACGTGGAATTACTGCCTAACATAACTTGTTAATGTAGAAAAAAAAATCAGTTATTCTATAAATGGTTGTTTAAAAAATATATAGTGTAACTTATTATAACACACAGATTGATTTGATGTTGGAATGGGTACGTTCTGGTGGTTATTCCAATTATAACAAAAACATCAATAAACAATGATAATAACAAATCAAATAATGAAAACTGACAATTTTGAAAAAAAACAGTTATCATTAAAAATTATATGCGAGAGATTACTTAAAATTTAAAGATTCATTGTTTGTATATTAACGTATTTTTTCATACAATAAAGATATATAAAACAATATATTTAAAACCAAGAAACAACGCGCTATATCTAATAAAAGAATAAATTTAGATTATTTTCGTGAATATTAAAAAAAGAAATTAGTACGACAGATAGAATTAAATCATTTTTTAGAATGTTTATTGAGGTAAAAGGTTGAGGAAAAAATAACCTTAAAATTAAGCTACGAAAATTAGAACTGGTGGTTTTTCACGTTTATTTTGCTTATTGTATTAAATAGATTTGATGTATTAAAAAAATTTGGAAATATCAATTTTTGATTAGATTCTCTATTCAGTTAAGAGAAATTGGGAAAATTTCGAACATAATTTTTTAATTTTTCACTATTATTAATACAGATATTATATAAAATTTAGTGATTATATAGCATGATTTTTCATTACTGTTAGTTAAAAATTAATTCAATTAACTTTACATAAAGGATAAACTACTTACTTTTATAGAATGTAATTAAAATTCGTGTATTTTATGTTTTAATTAAATATCAATAGTAAAATTTCGGTATCATAGATAAGTTTTTTTGCATTGAAACAACTAAAGGCAAATACATTTTATAAAATAATTATATTCCTTTGATTAATACATAAGAATATCATAGTCTGTAAGGGATCGACTACTCTCGCCACGTGAGTAGGCGATGTTTTGAATGAGATCGTAGATTTTGTCCACTAACCGGCCATGTGCGTAAAAGTTATATCAATGCTCTCTTTCTCTAACGTTCGATGGATGTCTGAATCTCGGAAATTGTGAGTCGCTGTTTTCTTTCAGTTATGCAAATTTTTTGGAGCTGGTCAATTGATACTGTGGAGTATATAAGTGGTGAATTTTCATTTTAGAGCAGACCTAGCCGAGAGGCATAGAAATTTAGACCTAGCCGAGAGGCAGGGAGATTTAGACTTAGCCGAGAAGCAGAGAGAGGAGAGACTTAGACAAGATTGCCCTTGAGACTTGACATTGAGATTTAGTCTCGAGACTTCGCTTCGAGTCTTGAGATTGATATTTGGCCTCGACATTTATAGTTAAGCTTTACGCTCCTGTTAAGTTGAATTAAGCCTGTATCAGTGCTTATTAAGTTTGAAATATCAAATTATTGCATCGTGAATTTGAGCCTTGATAGTTTAATTTTGATTATTGTATAGTTTTGATTTTTTACGCAGCTTCAAATCGCAAGCTAAAATCTTTCTTTTTATTAAAGTTAGGAAAAAAACAAGTGGAGCTCGCTCAACTTCCCTACCTGTTTGGTTTTAATAAACTGGTTTTAGTCTTAAAATAGACTTATTTTTGTCTCCTGCTCTACCACACGGCCTGACAACAAAGATGGCCGTCACAAATGGCGCCCAACTTAGTGGATTAGGTAACCGTGTCAGTCCAACTGACGGTGCCTTCAACGAATGCCCACATCCGAGAGAGATTGTTCCCCGAGTTTATTTCTCCGGAAACACTGATGTCACCGAGTTTTTGAACAAATTACAGGACTATATTACCTTTAAAAATATTCCGGATAAAAATAAGTACTTAGTATTAAAATGCTCTCTAAAGGGGGAAGCTTTGTTGTGGTTAGAGAACATAGGACGTTTTATGGTGACTGATGACGCTGAAAGATTTGAGCAAACCTGCTCGGAGTTAACTGAAGCATTTCTTAATGAGCGTAATGCAACTGAACTCAGGCGTGAATTTTATTGCAAACAACAATCTATTTATGAAAAAGCATCCGGATTCTTCCTACGAAAGCTAGAAATAAAAAACAAGTTAGCTCTGGATCTTCTGATACGGAGCTGGTTGACATTATTCTTCCACTCTTTTTGGTTTCTATCCAAGATTATATAGAACTCCGTGCCCCAGTAAATACGGTTGAACTTTATCAACTTTTAATAAAGTATGAGGCGCGACATGAGGCCGATCACCATAGACTGAGAACCACACGAGAATTCAATGAGGGGGATAGGTTTGTCAATAGGTCAAGAAATTATGGTAACGAGTATAATGGTTGTAATGAAAGGTTTGAAAATGGTCGTGGTCAAGCGAATTATGGGAACAGGCAAAATTTTTGAAACCGTAATGGTGAATTCAGGAATAATGATCAGATCAATGGTGGTTTAAGAAGAAATGAGGGGGTGAGCAATAGAAATAATGGTTCAGATAGAAAGAACGAGGTTAACCCAAGGCAGACTAGCTCATCTAGGGTTAGACGGTTAGTGGTTGATGAAAATGTCGTTAAGCGTAAAGATGGAAAGTCTTGTGGTATTAAAAATCGTCAGCAGGGGTTAAACTGGTACAGTCGACAGCAAAAAGAGTTGAGCACCGGAACCCCATCAGAAAAATTCAAAATCAGATTCCCCTCCCTCCATTAACAAACGAATCATTTACTTTGAAAAGAAAGCATTCATTTATTTATCCAACGTTGGTTATACAATCGGCGCAAAAAAATGGGATCGAAGATTGAAACCATACGGTTCAATCTTCGATCCCATTTTTTTGCCTTCTTTATTTGCAAAGAAGAATTTATTTTATACATCAAAAGCTTGTAACAGATTCATCGCTTCCTCATTATAAGTATTGAAAAGTTCTTCAAAAGTGAAGTAATTGGGCGCAGCAGCAGGTATGTTTACATCATTCGTAGCAGGTGTCAAAGAATCATTGTCATTCACATACACAAAGTCATTCGGAGAGGGGTTCACTGGCGGCATGGAATTTGGAGAAGCGGTCTCGGCATTCACGTACACAGATTCATTCGGAGAGGGGTTTACTGTCGGCATGGAATTTGGAGAAGGAGTCTCGGCATTTCCATACACAGATTCATTCGAAGAGGGGTTCACTGTCGGCATTGAATTTGGAGAAGGAGTCTCGGCATTTCCATACACAGATTCATTCGGAGAAGGGTTCACTGTCGGCATTGAATTGGGAGAAGGAGTCCCGGCATTTCCATACACATATTCATTCGGAGAAGGGTTCACTAGCGGCATTGAATTTGGAGAGTCATACACAAATTCATTCAAAGAGTTTGGTGCAGGGGTCCCGGCAGCAGCATACACACCTTCATTCAAAGAGGCGTTCACGGACGACATCGAAGGGTTCCTGGCAGCCTCGTTATCCATCTGTATCGCGGCAACTGCCGCGGCAGTCTCAGTCATTGTCCCAGTTCTACTCAAATCCATCGGTTCGGACTGGTCACTCAGTCCCCAGTCCGAAACCTCTTCTTTTGGGTTTTCGTAGAGTTTGTATTTAAACATGTGTCGATACCAATTCAAAACGTCCGGTCTGACCACCTGGACCGTTTTTTCCAGAGGAAAAGTCATGAGAGTAATCACTTTATGCAAAGTCGTCGTCGGAGGCACTTTATGCAAAACTGGCGGGGGTGGCGGGGGCGGGGGCATCAACCTACCCTCCGTCACCCGTGCCCCAGAATCTAGATCCAAAAGCACGGGATCGTTGTTCCAGGTACTCGTAGCAGTACTAGCAGTAGCAGTCGCAGTACTAGCAGTCGCTGTCGTCGCAAAGTAGGGCGAGGTCCGGATCGGCGGGGGCGGCGGAAGCTCTTCTTTTTCCTCTTCTTCATCCCCAATCACGGCTTCCTCGATCAGCGGGGTTCTCACGGGTCGTCGGTAAACATGGTCGACAGGATTGGGCCTCGGCACTTCCCGGATCGGGTTGATGCACTCAAAGGGCAAATGGCGCAGTTGATCGGCCCGCAAAATGTGTAGCGAAAAGAAGGACTTGTTGGTGCAGTAGATGAGGTAAATGGTGCCTTCCGGAATGCAGTAGCTCTCGTACGGTCGCAGCGTCTTTTTTTTGTACTTGTACTGGTCGTCGACAGGCAGAAATTTACTTTTCTGCTTCACTTTATGCACATTATGGCGCTCCACGTAGTAGAAGAGCATTTGCACGGCCCCTATCTGGTAGACGTGCACTCTTTCGTCCTCCACTTTCCTCTGGCCAAACGTAAAACAACTCTTGACCAGGAAGAAATTGACCTCGTATTTGAAGCAGGTCCTCGTATCAATGTTTTTCCTCAAGTTGTCCGCCACATCCTTTTTGAGCTTGCGGGCCGCCCAGCTCCAGGGTTTCTCTTCGTACTGTCGCAACGGCTTGACGCTGCTCGCCGTGTCGAGAAAATGTTTCTGGTACCGGCCATTCCACTCGACCAGATTGTAGTAGATGAGCTCCCGCTCATCCATGTAGACGATGAAGCCATAGATTTTGAAATTGCTGACGACCCCCTGAAAGTTGGGGACCCGGGGCAGCTTTTTCACATTTCTCGGGTCATCTATCCGGGTAGGGAAGACATCTGTCTTTGTGCTCCGGTCGGTAGCCATCGTGTCTGAGTGACGATGGAATCGAAAGCTCTATTTATACGTATGACTAGGGAGAGGGGGGCGGAGGAGGTCAGAGACTGGAACGCGGAAGAATGCGATGCAGGAAGAAGAAGGGAAATGAACGGAGCATTGACTCGGCTCGGTTCAAGGTCTCGGAAGTGGCGGGAACGCGGTGGGGGGAACGATCGGTTCAAAGTTTTGTTTTTCCTCAGGCAACTGTAAACTATTATCTCCATTTGAACGTCCCGGGACCCCCCCCTATTTGCCCTGAAACTATTTTTTAATCCAGTCTTAAAATTTGGTTGGTTTATCCCGAAACGTCTCCATGCGAGCCGAAAAAGCCTTTCACCTTTTTCAGCTCGTTTCCTTTCCAACATTGGTGTCTCTCCCTTTACAAAAAAAATGCGAGCCGAAGGAAAAAATTTATTTTTTTTCCTTCGGCTCGCTTCTTTTCCAACGTTGGTGTCTCTCGCTTTACAAAAAAAATGAGCCAAAGGAAATTTTTTTTTCCTTTGGCTCGCTTCCTTTCCAACATTGGTGTCTCTCGCTTTACAAAAAAAATGAGCCAAAGGAAAAATTTTCCTTTGGCTCATTTTTTTTGCCCTTCTTTAAACTGATTGTTCATCAGCATGCAAAGAAGAAAAAGATGATAATGACTTTTCCACCTTACCTTTTTTTAGAGGGGCCCGTAATTTCTCTTGAACGTTCTCAACCAGGACGGGAACGTGATGCCGTACACATCGTGAATCTGGATCACTTGCGGAGGCCATGAGGGGTAGTGAGGCAAGTCTCTCACCGACCCGTGCTTCAGCAAATCCCGTAGCGCGATGGCTCGCGGCGTCCCCCACGTTTCCAACTCTTCCAGCAAATGATCCTTTCTAATCATAAACATGTTGACATTTTCCCGCGTCAAAAACTCGAGCTGCCGGATGTGGCGACTCCGAGGCCATTGACTATTCCGGAGCGGCCCTTCCACGTCCCCTCTCAGCATTTTATCCACATCCGCGGTGGAAAAATAAACCTCTCCATCGTCTTCGGCCAACACTGCTTCCATTCTATACTCTTTTTGATCGTAAATTGCAACGAGTGTGAAATACGCCATCTTGCCAGAGCGCGAATAAACTCTCTCCACTCAAAGCATCCCGAACCCGTCCACCCGAAGGTCACCCGCTTCCCGAAGCGCATCGCCTGCGGAGGCTTTTCAAGGGCATCCGGTCGTCGCGCTTCAGTGGTTTCCAGTCATAGGGAGGGCATGAAGCGGAGATGCGGGGGAAAAGAAACATCACGAGGGTCCTCAGCGCCGATTCGGGGGTGGGTGGGCAACAATTCCTCGCTCTCTGAGGCCTCAAAGGCCCATTTTCATTCTCTGCCGCGTTCAGCATGGCGGCCCACCCTGCTCCCATGCATTTACTCGACTTGCTTCCCGAACTCTTGCTTTCCATTTTCAAACTCGTGCCTCTGCACGATAAACTGCACTCTCTCTCCCAGATTCCCGAATTTCTTCCTTACCTGCACGACCGAGGCTCCTACGTCGACTCGCCCCTTCCCTTCTCTCCTCCCTACCTCCGCGTGCTGCGACTCTTGCGGCCCGGTATGTACATGGCCCGGCAAAACTGGTCGCACCGTTTCCTCTTGAGCATCGACCCGAGCACCCTGCACTTTCACCTTTACCACTTTTTACTAGACTGTCATCCCAGCCTCTATAGGCCCCAACCCAAACGGGACTGTCCTTTCCGCGAACCCATCGACCGCATGGTTCGCAACTTGACTTTTTTCATGACCGACTACGTCTGCCTGGACGACCTGACGCTGCTCGCCTATCACCTGAGAGGGTACGGGTTCCTCCTGCTCGACCACTCGTTTCCAGGCCCCGTGCAAAACCTCCGCTTCTACGACTGGACCCGATGCACCCTCGAAACCAACGTCCCGAGAGACATGCTGAACCGCTTCGAGGTGAGCAGTCACTTTCGAGTCACGCTCACCCCGGATCGGACCCTCGTCGTCGAATGCACGCTGCTCGAATGCCCGTGCCCAAGTCGCATCCAGCACCTGACCCCGTTTTCGTTTCAACCGAGTATAGACTGTCGCACGCTCACCTGGCCCGGAGGCGATCCCATCCGCCTGGCCGCGCATCAAGAATTTCAGCTAAACGAGGACGGGGACGTGGAAGGGGAGACGACCTCGTACGTTCATTACCCCTTTAAAATTTCCATGCAGCACGAAATTGGACTGAAACGACTCAAAAGAGTCGTCCTGGAAAGAAACATTCCCCTTTAAGCTGATGAGGATTTCAGTGAAGCGGGGGAGCAGAAAAAAGGGCGGTATTTGTAAAGATGGCTAAACATCTTTACAAATACCGCCCTTTTTTTTGCCGCTGCCTTGTTACCAACCTTGGAACCGTTTTTTTTTTTATTCTTTCACTCTTTAAAAAAAAAAAAAAAAAAAAAAAAAAAAAAAAAAAAAAAAAAACAGATTTTGTAAAGGGAATCGTCTTTTTATTATTATTATTATTATTATTGACGCACGGCAGGAACGGACGAGCAGTCTCTGCCCGCGTCCTTCAGCCCGCGTCCTTCAAAAACCAGTTGGATGAGTAGAGAGGAAGGGAGGCGGGAGGGAGGAGGAGGAAGGAGGAAAAAGGGATGCAAAGGACGGCCCTTCATTCAAACGCCGACTCTTGAGAAGGCCGCTCCTGCCTCTTCTCGTTCCGCCGTGTCTCCGCCCAACCTGCTCGACTTGCATCCGTACATTCTCCAGCATATTCTCCGATACATCCCGCTCGAGGATAAAATGTGCATCCTCTACAAGATGCCCGAATTCAAGCCTTTCCTCGAGCACCGTGCTTCGTACCTAGACTGCCGACTCCCCTTCTCCTTTGACTACCTGCGCTATTTCAACCTGCTCCGGACCGGATGGTACGTGGACCGAAATAATTGGGGCCATCGCCTCTGTCTGCTCCGAAACGAAAACACCCTGCAATTTACCCTGCGTCATTTCCTCATCGATGGCTTTCGGGGCCGGTACGCCCCCAATGCACGCGGCGCCTTCTACAAAGGCACTTTTGAACACATGCGAGAAGTGATGGATCAGTATTTAAACTCTTACCAATGGATGGAAGATATGCACCTGTTGACCTATCATCTCCCCGGCTACGGCTACATCATGATCAATTTCTCTCCCTACCTCAAAGTGCAAGCAATGCGCTTTTTCGACCGCGGTCTACACGACATTGAAACCAACGTGGCGACGATCCTGAGACCTCGAAATCATCCCTTTAGTCACTTTTCTGTCAGGGTCCAAAGTGATCGGCGCCTCCTCGTCGAATGCATCCTGCCGCCCAATGTTCACTGCCGCTGCCAATCCCGCCTTCAAGAACTGACTCCCTTTACGTTTGGAGTCTCGGAAGGCCATCGCTTTCTCACTCGGGCCGGAGGCGAATCCATTCCCTTTGTCGCCTATCAAAAACTGAAGCTGGAAAAGGACGAGAAACATGTCACCTGCATCATTATTTACCACGTCAACCGCGACCTGAACAATACAGTCGCCTTGACCAAACCCATGAAACGCAACCCGGAACTGAAAAGACTTTTAGATGAAGGTAATCCTTTTTATAAACGTCAAAAACTATGCTAAACTGTTTTTCTTTTTCCCCGTATAGACTGGTGCCGTCGGCATCAGGGGGAGCAAAAAAAATGCGATACAGGTAAATTTGGAAATTTCCAAATTTACTTGTATCGCATTTTTTTTGCAGACGATGGCTCTCCAACATTGGAACGCATAAGTTTATGTGAATAGAAAGAAACTGGGAAGTGGGGTGGGGTGGGGGAATTGAGAGCCGACTGGATAAAGACAAATTTTACTTTTTAACCCACTCGGCGGTCGCTGCGCTCCCGCCTCGCGGGTCAAAAAGTAAAATTTGTCTTTATCAGTCGGCTCTCAATCCATTTCATTTTTTTTAAATTTTTTTTTTATTTTATCTGAGTGGTGCTTCTTTTTCGGGTTCCTATTTAGGTCTAGGGGGTTGACTGTTGTTGTAAAAGCCGAAACAAACTTTTTTTGGAACTTTGATTAAACTCTGAGCTCAGAGATGCGCTATTCCATCTGTTTCTATATGTGATTGATTATGGTTTAATGCGGGATTGTAGATGTGTCCACTCCTATTTTGAACTCTAAAGCGAGAGCTCGATTGCGGTTTCATGCGGGATTATAGATTTGTCAACTACTGTTTTAAACTCTAAAGCAAACGCTTCGTTGGTGCTTTCAGCAAGGAAAATTTTTGCAATGAGATGCGCTCTTATGGACTGCCGCTCTATTAACTCTTAATCCATCCTTATCCAGAAAAAGCTCTTTCATTGAGGAACCCTTAACTGATTTTATTAAGCATATACACATCTGAGTCCTTCAAGATGAAAATTGTCAAGCTTCCCTTTAGTGTCAAAATTGATATTGCAAGGCATTCAGTGGGGTTTTAAAGTTGTTATTCTAGTTGCATATTTTTCTGTTGATTCTTTTAAGGCCTCTAAAGATTAACAGGGTAGCGATGCAAGTAAGCTAGATTAAATGCAAAGTGATCCGAAAAGATTTCAGTGCTCTTCTGATAACCTCTGTGTATTTTCTGGATACCAAATACCATCTTCTCGTCAATCCGGTTCCACTCATCCGCATGTCCACACTCTGGGCTATACGAGTCAACCTGCGTCAGTCTGCAAATTTCCCGGAAACCTCGAATCATTTTTATCGTTTCGAGAGTCTACCTAAAGAGCTCGTACCCCGTTGCCCCCATTCAGGAATGGAGGGCAACATGGTACGAGCCCGCCTGAAAGGACATTTCCAAGTCATCCGTCTCATTCTACCCGTTCTCGCAAGCCTGGGTGCCGTGCAATCACCCTCCACCCGTTTCAAGCACTCTTCCCGTCAGTACCCCAGGAACTCTCGAAACACGGCTACCCGTGAGAAACGAACCGTGGACTCGCCCGCGCCCGCCGCCCGTCAACGAGTGACATGGGAACGCAAAGCACGTCAACCAGTGACATGGGAACGCAAAGCACGTCAACCACGGCCTAGCGAGATGAATGGAAACGCAAAGCACGTAAACTGGAAGAAAATGTAGATTGAATCATTAAACAGTGTCACTTGTAAACACATCAGAATCACTCAACTAAAAAGTTGTGGGAAAATTTGAAAACTGTTTAGAATGTCACGAAACGTCAAAATATTTTTCAAACTGAAATCTGAGTCCCCTGTCGAAATATATAGGAAAAAAAAAAAAAAAAAAAAAAAAAAAAAAAATGTAACTGAATTTTTTTTTTTTTTTTTTTTTTTGACAAGTCAGATTTGGAGCTTTCAAAATATTTTAGAAACTGAAATCTCAGTTGACAGTCTAAGCTCATAACCCTACAAGAAAAAAAAAAAAAAAAAAAAAAAAAAAAAAAAAAATTGCAGTAATTTTTTTTTTTTTTTTTTTTTTTTTTTTTTTTTTGACAAGCCAGACTTAGAGCTTTCAAAATATTTTAGAAACTGAAATCTGAGTTGACAGTCTAAGCCCATAACCCTACACATTTTTTTTTTTTTTTTTTTTTTTTTTTTTTTTTTTTTTTTTTGACGAGTTAGACCCTGAGATTTCAGTTTGTGAAATATTTTGAAAGCTCCAAGTCCAACACGTCAAAAAAAAAAAAAAAAAAAAAAAAAAAAAAAAAAAAAAACTTTTGTTCGTCTTTCATAAAAACATTCATTCGATTCCATTCTTTGGTTCGAAAAAACACTGCTTTGGAATGGTTATATTTTCCCAAGACTGTTTGTATACTCGTAAACCATAATGGCACCCTCAAAAACTGGCAAAATGTAAGTAACAGGTTCACATTTATAATTGTTTTCATCTTTATCACTTTTATGAATGATTCTACTTTGGCACACAGCGGTCAGTAAAATCTTTGGAAATCGATTTTCCTGGACATTTTCTTTCCATTCGAAGGGACAAATGTTTCTTTCTGTGAAAAAAACTAGCTCAGAAAGAAACATTTGTCCCGTCGAATGGAAAGAAAATGTCCAGGAAAATCGATTTCCAAAGATTTTACTGACCGCTGTGTGCCAAAGTAGAATCATTCATAAAAGTGATAAAGATGAAAACAATTATAAATGTGAACCTGTTACTTACATTTTGCCAGTTTTTGAGGGTGCCATTATGGTTTACGAGTATACAGTCTTGGGAAAATATAACCATTCCAAAGCAGTGTTTTTTCGAACTAAAGAATGGAATCGAATGAATGTTTTTATGAAAGACGAACAAGTTTTTTTTTTTTTTTTTTTTTTTTTTTTTTTTTTTTTTTTTTTGACAAGCTAGACTTGGAGCTTTCAAAATATTTTAGAAACTAAAATCTGAGTTGACACTCTAAGCTCATAACCCTACAAAAAAAAAAAAAAAAAAAAAATTTTTTTTTTTTTTTTTTTTTTTTTTTTTTTTTGTCGTAACGTTTCACTTTACACTCTGTACAAAAATTTGGAACGGCTCAACTTTCGATACTGATTTTTGAACACACTTTTAAGGATTTCTTTGCGACTTTCAACATGCCTCCGCGTAATGTCAAACCGCCGCCCAAAGTCAAACCGCCCCCTAAAGACCATCGAGTTTTAAATAATTACATCAAATTCTTGCATAGCAAAACCGTACCTTTCCCTTGCCCTCACTGTTTCTGTTCTGTTTTACCCAAAGATTACGAGAAACATTGTAAAAAACTCCATCAATTAGAAACTTTACGCTGTTGCGCTTGGTGTTTGGGAAATAAAACTTGGCCGGCTAAATGTAAATGCGAAAATACCGATCACCTGATGGAATGCGCTCGACATTTTTTAATTCTGCACACGCCTCCTCCCCTGCAAACCTTTGCCCCCTCCGCTTTCGACAGGAGGCCTCTCTGCCCCTCGAAACATTTTTTCGATCGCACTCCCGACCCGCAGCCCCGTGCTTACGAACCCATCTGGCCTATGCCTCTGTCTCCCAACCCCATCCGGTTCGAAACCGACTCACTCAACCGGGCCACATCCTGCCTACGCACGTACCTGGATCTCGGGAAGGATGCCGAATGGCATCACGTGATCGTGCGATCCATAGCCTTCCAGAGTTTCCTCGAAGCCATGGATTCAGACGAAGGGCGAACCCGTACGCTCTCATTCTCCTGCTGGTGCGACGGGGGCAAGTACGAAGAGGCTCGGCATCGCCAGCACCGCCATTTGATCACAGTCTCCCCGCCCTCTCCCCATTTCGAAAGAAACGTCTGGAAAAAGATTAAAATCGACCGAGAAGACCGGCCCTGTGCTCGTTTCCGCATCATCCACAAGCAACCCATTCATTCGGCCCTGCATCTCGTCCACACGCTCGGTTACCTCAGCCAGCGCGAGTCGGTCTGCGAATTTTCCGGAGACGAGACCCAAGAAACCCCGAATCATTTTTATTGTTTCGAAAGCCTGCCGAGAGACTACCGGCTTCCTCTCGTCCTGCAATGGGAAGGCGGGCTCCAAGAACACTTGAATCTCGAATTCAGGAACCTGAAATGGGGTGACTTGGTGCGCGCGGACCTCACGTTCATCGACCGGAAATGGCGTCTCCTCGTCCAAAACATTCCCGGCATCCGGTTCGGACTCGTTCTACCCATCGCTCCCGATACGGTACCCTCCCTCCAGCCCACGGATCGATTCCTCCATCTCCTGAACGGTCGAAAACTCTATTTCAAAGACCTTCGTCGCTCCGGTCGCTCGAATCCCGACACCCGACTCAGGGAGCAAGCCGACATGACTTTTTACGAAACGGTAGGCGACGACGCGTGGACCCCGAGGCCTTTCCATCAGAAACTCCTCAACGAATTCAAGCCCCTCGTCGAAAGAAACACGCAACTCGAATCCAAAGTCGCGGCCTTGCAAAAAGAGGGCGAGGCTTTGCAACTGGAAACGGTCGCATGGCGCGCAAAGCACGAGGTCGCCGAGCAAAGGGTCCAGTCTCTGCAGGAAAAAAATGACGAGCTCAACGACCGCGTCGTTCAAATGACTCTCAAAATTGTTACTCTGAACGAAGGCGAAATTGCCAGGCTCAACAGAGAACTGGCCGAAACGAAACGGAAATGCAAAGAGCTGGAAAAGAGAAACGCGGAATTGGAGAGGGTTGCCAAAAGACCCCGCATTTCGGTCCACGTGACCAAAAACAATGATTAGAGGGCTGACGGAAGCTGTAGGAAGACGAACCGCCTAAACTTTTTGACCCACTCGGCGGTCGCTCCGCTCCCGCCTCGTGGGCAAAAAGTTTAGGCGGTCGTCTTCCTACAGCTTCAATCCATTTAAATTTAATTTTTTTTTTCTTTAAATTTAAATTCTAATTTTACTTTATTTCAAATTTAAAAACCATTTTTATCAGTCTTTCAAAAAACATCTCTACCCATTTCATGCTTCCTCTAAATCCCCCTTCACTTTACATGGGAGCTGGGGGGGCTAAGGTCTGTAGGAAGACGAACCGCCTAAACTTTTTGACCCACTCGGCGGTCGCTCCGCTCCCGCCTCGTGGGCAAAAAGTTTAGGCGGTCGTCTTCCTACAGTCCATTTAAATTTAATTTTTTTTTCTTTAATTTTAAATTTAAATTCCAATTTTAAATTTAAAAACCATTTTTATCAGTCTTTCAAAAAACATCTCTACCCATTCGATGCTTCCTCTAAATCCCCCCTTCACTTTACATGGGAGCTGGGGGGCTAAGGTCTCCATTTACATTTAATAACAGTTGAACCTATAGTTTATATTATAATTTATATTATAATATAAATTATAATATATTATTAATATATTATTATAAGTTGGGTTCCTCCTCTCCCTCCGGTCAGCGCTTGCCCTCCGAGTCCACGGTTACCTAAAACCTGACCTCTAGTAAAACACCAACTCGTTTCTTTCCCCCCTTGATTCATGACGTCACGATCTCACGTGGCCTGGGTCAACGACCTCATGCCATCGCGATTTCACGGCTCCTCGGAAAAAAAAGATTTCATCGAGTCATCCCTCCCGGTGCAAAAAAACCATGTCAAACGGGCCCATGACGTCATGGAATCGTGACGTCACGTAGCCAGGGTCAACGACCTCATGCCATTGCGATTTCACGGCTCCTCGAGGAAAAAGTTTTCATCGAGTCATCCCTCGCGGTGCAAAAAAACCATGTCAAACGGGCCCATGACGTCACGTAGCCAGGGTCAACGACCTCATGCCATTGCGATTTCACGGCTCCTCGAGGAAAAAAGATTTCATCGAGTCATCCCTCCCGGTGCAAAAAAACCATGTCCAATGGCTACGTGACGTCATGGAATCGTGACGTCACGTAGCCAGGGTCAACGACCTGCAAGCCAGCGCGATTTCAAGGCTCCCCGGGGAAAAAAGATTTCATCGAGTCATCCCTCCCGGTTCAAAAAAACCATGTCAAATGGCTACGTGACGTCACGTGGCCCGGGTCAACGACCTGCAAGCCAGCGCGATTCCCGTGAAGAAATTTCTGCCTAAACGCAAGCGGCCGGTCACGCGTCAACGCCCTGCATGAAAAAAAAAAAAAAAAAAAAAAAAAAATGGAGCTTTCAAAATATTTTAGAAACTAAAATCTGAGTTGACAGTCTCAGCCCAGTCTAAGCTGGCTTGTCAAAAAAAAAAAAAAAAAAAAAAAAAAAAAAAAAATGGAGCTTTCAAAATATTTTAGAAACTAAAATCTGAGTTGACAGTCTCAGCCCAGTCTAAGCTGGCTTGTCAAAAAAAAAAAAAAAAAAAAAAAAAAAAAAAAAAAAATTGTAACTGATTTTTTTTTTTTTTTTTTTTTTGACGAGTTAGACTTGGAGGTTTCAAAATATTTTAGAAACTAAAAATCTGAGTTGACAGTCTCAGCCCAGTCTAAGCTGGCTTGTCAAAAAAAAAAAAAAAAAAAAAAAAAAAAAAAAAAAAAAAAAAAAAAAAACTGAGGGTTATGGGCTTAGACTGTCAACTCAGATTTTAGTTTCTAAAATATTTTGAAAGCTCCAAGTCTAACTCGTCAAAAAAAAAAAAAAAAAAAAAAAAAAAAAATTGTAACTGATTTTTTTTTTTTTTTTTTTTTTTTTTTTTTTGACGAGTTAGACTTGGAGGTTTCAAAATATTTTAGAAACTAAAAATCTGAGTTGACAGTCTCAGCCCAGTCTAAGCTGGCTTGTCAAAAAAAAAAAAAAAAAAAAAAAAAAACTGAGGGTTATGGGCTTAGACTGTCAACTCAGATTTTAGTTTCTAAAATATTTTGAAAGCTCCAAGTCTAACTCGTCAAAAAAAAAAAAAAAAAAAAAAAAAAAAAAAAAAAAATTGTAACTGATTTTTTTTTTTTTTTTTTTTTTTTTTTGACGAGTTAGACTTGGAGGTTTCAAAATATTTTAGATACTAAAAATCTGAGTTGACAGTCTCAGCCCAGTCTAAGCTGGCTTGTCAAAAAAAAAAAAAAAAAAAAAAAAAAAAAAAAAAAAAAAACTGAGGGTTATGGGCTTAGACTGTCAACTCAGATTTTAGTTTCTAAAATATTTTGAAATCTCCAAGTCTGGCTTGTCAAAAAAAAAAAAAAAAAAAAAAAAAAAAAAAAAAAAAATTCAGTTACAATTTTTTTTTTTTTTTTTTTTTTTTTTTTTTTTTTTTTTTTTGACGAGTTAGACTTGGAGCTTTCAAAATATTTTAGAAACTAAAATCTGAGTTGACAGTCTAAGCCCATAACCCTCAGTTTTTTTTTTTTTTTTTTGACAAGCCAGCTTAGACTGGGCTGAGACTGTCAACTCAGATTTTTAGTTTCTAAAATATTTTGAAACCTCCAAGTCTAACTCGTCAAAAAAAAAAAAAAAAAAAAAAAAAAAAAAAAAAAAAAATCAGTTACAATTTTTTTTTTTTTTTTTTTTTTTTTTTTTTTTTTTTTTTTGACAAGCCAGCTTAGACTGGGCTGAGACTGTCAACTCAGATTTTTAGTTTCTAAAATATTTTGAAACCTCCAAGTCTAACTCGTCAAAAAAAAAAAAAAAAAAAAAAAAAAAAAAATTGTAACTGATTTTTTTTTTTTTTTTTTTTTTTTTTTTTTGACAAGCCAGACTTGGAGATTTCAAAATATTTTAGAAACTGAAATCTGAGTTGACAGTCTAAGCTCATAACACTACAAAAAAAAAAAAAAAAAAAAAAAAAAAAAGCGTTTAGACTGTCAACTCAGATTTTAGTTTCTAAAATATTTTGAAAGCTTCCAGTCCAACTCGTCAAAAAAAAAAAAAAAAAAAAAATGTAACTGAATTTTTTTTTTTTTTTTTTTTTTTTTTTTTTTTTTGACGAGTTAGACTTGGAGCTTTCACCAAATCTTACATTTCTTAGACTTGTACATTTGAAAATATTTTTGCACTGAATTTGAATTAATAACCCTACATGAAAAAATAAATAAAAAATAAATAAATAAATAAATAAATAAATAAATAAATAAATAAATAAATAAATAATTAAATAAATAAATAAATATTTCTTTGATTTGTAACTTTGAAAATATTTTTGCACTGAATTTGAACTAATAACCCTACATGAAAAAAAAATAAAAATAAATAAATAAATAAATACATTTTTTACATACAAAATTGACATGTAAAATCTTTGGAAATTGATTTTCTTGGACATTTTCTTTCCATTCGAAGGGACAAATGTTTCTTTCTGAGCTAGTTTTTTTCACTTCTTCAAACATAGAATGTACCGGTATTCAGTGTCATATCCGTGGACAGAAAGCTCATAGAAAAGATATTCCATATCAGAATTATTTAATGTATCCACTTGCTGAGGACTGGAACATTCATATGGCATAGAATTTCCATTCTTTAACACAGAAGCCAATACTAAATTGTAGACATTAGCAACAAAGATATAAAATTTCCATTATTATTTGAATTTTATAACTAAATAAAAGTTTGTTGAAAGTATTCATGGCTCCCCGGAAAAAAATAATCTCATCCCTCCCAGTGCAAAAAAAACCCCGTCACGGTTCCATGACGTCACGCGGCCTGGGTCACTGACCTCGAGTCAACACGATTCCACGGCTCCCCGGAAAATAAGATTTCATGCCCTCGCGGTGCAAAGCAACCCTCTCCAACGACTCATGACGTCACGATCCCGTGGCCCGGGGTCAACGACCTGCAAGGATTCCACGGCTCCGCGGAAAAAGATTTCATCGAGTCATTCCATCGCGGTGCAAAGCAACCCTCTCCAATGGCTACGGGACGTCCCGTGGCCCGGGGTCAACGACCTGCTGGCTTGCAGGATACCACGGCTCCTTGGAAAAAAGATTTCATCGAGCCATCCTACTCGGTGCAAAAATCTTTTCAAATGGCTACGGGACGTCCCGTGGCCCGGGGTCAACGACCTGCAAGGATGCCACGGCTCCCTGGAAAAATGTTTCATCGAGTCATCCCTCCCCCCCCTCCTTGCAAAAAAACCATGTCAAACGGGGCCACGTGACGTCACGCAAGCCAGCGCGATTCCCGTGAAGAAATTTCTGTCTAAACGCAAGCGGCCGGTCACGCGTCAACGCCCTGCATGAAAAAAAAAAAAAAAAAAAAAAAAAAAAAAAAAAAAAAAAATTGTAACTGAATATTTGTTTCAAAATATTTTAGTTTCTAATAATATTTTGAAAGCTCCAAGTCTAACTCGTCAAAAAAAAAAAAAAAAAAAAAAAAAAAAAATTGTAACTGAATTTTTTTTTTTTTTTTTTTTTTTTTTTTTTTTTGTAGGGGGTATGAGCTTAGACTGTCAATTCAGATTTCAGTTTCTAAAATATTTTGAAAGCTGCAAGTCTAACTCGTCAGAAAAAAAAAAAAAAAAAAAAAAAAAAACAGTTACAATTTTTTTTTTTTTTTTTTTTTTTTTTTTTTTTTTGACAAGCTAGACTTGGAGCTTCCAAAATATTTCACAAACTAAAATCTCAGTTGACTGTAATTGTATAATTTTTTTTTTTTTTTTTTTTTTTTTTTTTTTTTTTTTTTGCGGTTCAGAAATGTGTTATTTAGAGTGAGTTTGTTCATAATGTTTCAACTAGTTTGCGACAATATGATACACTTAATAGAAGACATTGTTTTTTTCAAGTTTAACATTACAGATGAAACGGCTCAAAAGATAATCAAACGATATCCACCCGACAAACAACAGCGACGTATTTGCGACAAACTTCTCGTGCCTCATTTATTATGGTCTTTTTATAAAGGAGAAATTTTGAAACACGGAGAGTTCAATTTGGCGTACAAGCTTTGGCCCTTCGAAGTTGAAATAGGTACTATCAAAATGCCTAATCATTTGGATTTTAGTGATATGAATTTAAACGACGAGGAAAAAAAATTCATTACCCATCACGAGGCGTTGGAGAAAATTCGACAAAATTGTGTCTGCGTTCGACATGTCCCGTCCCGTTTAATAGATCAGTGCGTGAATAAAATCATCGAAGAAACTCGATACCAGAAACACGAAGGAGGAGACTGGGCATTCCTGTTACCCAAAATGCTTTGTCAACAACTCGCATTTTACCGACGACTTTTGTCTTCCAAATGTTACTTTCGAGTACAAATGCCTTCGTGGGATCCGGAAAGAGTGCAACATTTTAGCGTTGACGCACTGATGAATCTGTTTAAAGAAAAGGACAAAAAGTTTTCCAAAGAGTTTGTCGTCTGGTTACAGAATGATGACACATTTTCTTTCAAACAATTTGAAAATTCACATAGGTTAGTTTTAATAACATTTGTATATCTTTTAGAGGATGATTATTTATGTTTGGAATGTTTTAAACAATATTTCAGAGGTTATCGACTTGTATGTTATGTGGGAAGATGCTATAAAATTAGCTACGTTTCTTTTTTTGACTCTTTAAAAAAACGTAGACGATACTGGTGCTTTCACTGTAAACAAGTACCCCTATTTCAAATTTTAAATTTGCAAATATTATGTGACCAATACGGTACGACGACAAATCCGATTCAATACGAATTATTTATTTAAGTTGGAGGTTTCAAAATATTTTAAAAACTCCAAGTCTCACTCGTCAAAAAAAAAAAAAAAAAAAAAAAAAAAAAAAAAAAAAATTTTTTTTTTTTTTTTTTTTTTTTTTTGAGCTTAGACTCAACTCAGATTTTAGTTTCTAAAATATTTTAAAAGCCCCAAGTCTAAATTGTCAAAAAAAAAAAAAAAAAAAAAAAAAAGCGTTTAGACTGTCAACTCAGATTTTAGTTTCTAAAATATTTTGAAAGCTTCCAGTCCAACTCGTCAAAAAAAAAAAAAAAAAAAAAAAAAAAAAAAAAAATTGTACAATTTTTTTTTTTTTTTTTTTTTTTTTTTACAAGCTAGACTTGGAGCTTCTAAAATATTTCACAAACTAAAATCTCAGTTGATTGTAATCGTATAATTTTTTTTTTTTTTTTTTTTTTTGACGAGTTAGACTTGGGGCTTTCAAAATATTTTAGAAACTAAAATCTGAGTCAATAACCAGCAAGGATTCCATGGCCCCCCGAGAAAAAAGATTTCATCGAGCCATCCCCTCCTCGTGCAAGAAAAACACTTTCCATGACGTCATGGAATCGGGACGTGACGTCATGGTGCCCCGGGTCAACGACCTGCAAACCAACGCGATTCCTCGACTCCCGGGGGGGGAAATCTCATCGAGTCATCCCTCTCGCTGCAAAGAAACCATTTCAAATGACGTCTTTCGTCAACGACCTCGCGATCCCAAGGGCTCCCCCGGTTCATCGAGTCATCCCCCCTCTCGCTGCAAAACTCCCCGTCGTTGCCGTTCAGACGTCCCGATCCCACGCGGCCTGGGTCAACGACCTCAGGATTTCATGGCTCCCGGTTGATTGAGTCATTTCCTCACCGTGCATTTTTAAACGCCACGTGACGTCACGATCCCATGACGTCACGTGGCCCGGGTCAACGACCTGCAAAGAGATTCCCGTGAAGAAATTTCTGATTAAACTCGAGCAGCGAGCCACGCGTCAAGGCCCTGCATGAAAAAAAAAAAAAAAAAAAAAAAAAAAAAAAAAAAAAGGTTAAAAATATTTTTTTTTTTTTTTTTTTTTTTTTTTTTTTTTCAATTATTGAAAAATTTTTTGGATACAAATCTGCTAATCATTCGAACTGTGGTGTACAAGAGATATATTCGAACTATATTATACCAATTCAAATTCATGTTCAAATACAAGGTATTTTGAGCCTGATTTGAATTTGACATGGCAAATGGATTTTTTTGTTGTCTAACAACAGATAAACTTCTTAAACCACCCCAACCATTATGATCGTCTATCCATGTTTTTAATTTTTCTTTCACCAATCTAGAAAAGCATTTATAAATCACATTCACGATTGATTTAGGTAGCATTTTTATGATACACATGATAGTCAATTCTCCAACGAAAGCAAAGAAAGCTATTATTCGGCTCCAGGTTATACCTTCAGAAAACAATTCGTTAAATACGTCTAATAAAATAGAGTCTACTGAGTTTTCTTCTATGACATTTATTTCTGCACACATATTTTTCAATGGAGTAGCATAACTGTCTCTAAAGGCATCGATAATTTCTTTTGTTGCTTCTAAAACATGTTTTTCTTTTTCATTCATCGGATTGATCGCATCGAAATTATAATGATTACGCAATAGGTGGGAAAATACATTTTCAAGAATAAAATCTGTTCTGATATTTTCTTTAGCGTAATGTTTTCTTTCAAAATCGTCAAGTTCTTCACGCACAAACGTTGATTGAAATAAATTTTGCGCCATCTTGCTGTTAAATATACTATATATAAGAGCTCAAACGATAAGTGTTGGTCATTGATTTGAAAACAGCTTATATAACGACTCGGATTTTAGTTTGTAAAAAAATATTTTGAGAGCTGCAAATCTGATTGGCTTAAAAAAAAAAAAAAAAAAAAAAAAAAAAAAAAAATTGTAAATGAATTTTTTTTTTTTTTTTTTTTTTTTTTTGACAAGCTAGACTTGGAGCTTTCAAAATATTTTAGAAACCAAAATCTGAGTTGACAGTCTAAGCTCATAACCCTACCAAAAAAAAAAAAAAAAAAAAAAAAAAAAAAAAAAAAAAAAATTCATTTACAATTTTTTTTTTTTTTTTTTTTTTTTTTTTTTTTTGTAGGTTATGAGCCTAGACTGTCGACTCAGATTTGCAGCTCTCAAAGTATTTTCAAAGTCTGAAAAAAATATTTATTTATTTATTTATTTTTTCTTGTAGGGTTACTAGTTCAAATTCAGTGCAAAAATATTTTCGAAGTCAAAAGTCTGAAAAAAAAATATTTTTTATTTATTTATTTATTTATTTATTTATTTATTTTAGGGTTACTCGTTCAAATTCAGTGCAAAACTAAAAGTCAAAGAAATTTTTTTATCCGTCCATGACCGGGAAAGGACTCGTCGGGTCGAGTCTCTCGAGCTTCATTTCCAAAGCCACGCGATCGCACGCCTCTTTTATCCACCGACTGTACTCGGCCTGCACGCGTTCCATTTCCGAGGCCACGCGTTCGCTCAGTTTGCTCAGTTCGCGGCTGTGCTCGTGCCGGAGGCGTTTCACCTCCGCGGTCAGGCGTTCGCACGCAAACGTTTGCACGCGACTCTGCTGCAAAAGAGTCGCTTCCAGGCGCTGGGCGTTTGCGTTTTGCTGAAACAGAAAACTCTCTAGCTTACGCCTCTGATTCGCATCCGACTCCAACGCTGCCAAAAATTGGTCCCGCTGCCGATTCGCCCCTTGTATCAGTTCGTCCACCTGCCTTTGATGGGAGCGTTCCATTTCCTGGATGCGAGCGGCGAGCGACTCCTTTTCCAGCTGGCGTTGCAAAGCCTCCCGCTTCCAGTCTTTGCGCTGCAAGGCTTCGCAATGGGCGTGCTCGAGGTTTGGAGAGCCCTCGAAAGACTGGGAGTCGAGAAGCAGGGCCCGCACGCGTTCCAATTCCGCTTCTTTTTGCCGCAAGGCTTCCCGCTGCTCGTGATCGCGCTGCTCAGACTCGCGCTGCCAGCGTTCGACGCTCCGCTTCAACTCTTCCGCATGCTTCCCCTTCAAAGTTTCGAGCTCGGCCGTGAGACGCTTCACCTCCTCGTCCTGGAGAGGTCGCATGCGACTCTGCGCTTGCTGCAGGTCGTAACGCAGGCGTTCCATTTCGGCATTTTTGTGTTCGAGCTCTTCTCGATGCAAATGAGCCTGTTTGACGAGCTCGAGCTGCAAGCGTTCAATTTCCGCGTTTTGATGCTCAATTTCCTGCAGATGCTTGACGAGCGGATCGTCTCCCGGTTCACCGGCCATGGCAAGTCACGCACGCGAGGCTTTGCGTTTTCACGGGGGGTTGTCTACCCGTGACGAGAGGCTAGTGTGAACGAGTCTGGATGAAGGGGGGTGGGGGGGCCTTTAGTCTGGGGGGTCCTGAAAAACTCGGTGAAATGGGGGGGGGAGATTTGGAAAGAGGCAGGTTTTAAAGACTGAAAGAGTGTTTGCTCTTTTACCGATACCAAGTATATAACGTGCGGAAAAAAAAAAAAAAAAAAAAAAAAAAAAAAAAATGTAGGGTTATGAGCCTAGACTGTCAACTCAGATTTTAGTTTCTAAAATATTTTGAAAGCTCCATGTCCAACTCGTCAAAAAAAAAAAAAAAAAAAAAAAAAAAAAATGTAGGGTTATGAGCCTAGACTGTCAACTCAGATTTTAGTTTCTAAAATATTTTGAAAGCTCCATGTCCAACTCGTCAAAAAAAAAAAAAAAAAAAAAAAAAAAAAAAAAATTGTAATTTGAGAAATTACAACAACCATTGGGAAAATGTTTTTCACAAAAAAAAAAAAAAAAAAAAAAAAAAAAAAAAAATTCTACAATTTTTTTTTTTTTTTTTTTTTTTTTTGACAAGCCAGACTTGGAGCTTTCAAAATATTTTAGAAACTGAAATCTGAGTTGACAGTCTAAGCCCATAACCCTACAAAACAATTTTTTTTTTTTTTTTTTTTTTTTTTTTTTTGACAAGCCAGACTTGGAGCTTTCAAAATATTTTAGAAACTGAAATCTGAGTTGACACAGTCTAAGCCCATAACCCTACAAAACAATTTTTTTTTTTTTTTTTTTTTTTTTTTTTTTTTGACAAGCTAGACTTGGAGCTTTCAAAATATTTTAGAAACTGAAATCTGAGTTGACACAGTCTAAGCCCATAACCCTACAAAACAATTTTTTTTTTTTTTTTTTTTTTTTTTTTGTAGGGTTATGAGCTTAGACTCAACTCAGATTTTAGTTTCTAAAATATTTTGAAAGCCCCAAGTCTAACTCGTCAAAAAAAAAAAAAAAAAAAAAAAAAAAAAAAAAAAAAAAATCAGTTACAATATATAATATAATATATAATATAATATATAATATAATATATAATATAATATATAATATAATATATAATATAATATATAAATTTCTCCATACCTCCCCCTTTAAACAGTTTTCCCAATCGAGAAAACAAAAAAAACCCAAAAACATCCCTAGACTCCACGGTTACTTAAAACCATCCTTACTCAAACTATTAACTCGTCTCTACCTCCTTGATTACTCGAAAACTTTTCCTTGGAATGAGGAAAGCAGTCTTGTCACGGAATAAAAACTGTACGTTTTATAAGATGGGATGGATGATTTTCCATATCCGATAATTTGGATCTTCCAATTTTTCCCATTTTGTAATTTCCTTCATTATTATAACGATTTTATACATTTCGATTACCTATTCAAATAAAAATTCTTCTAAAAGTAAAGAATTTCGTTAAAAATGATTAAAAGAGTAAAGTGGCGACGTCATTAGGCCCATTCTTGACTCGAAAACAACAACCATTTTCCCAATGGTTAAAAAAAAAAAAAAAAAAAAAAAAAAAAAAAAAAAAAAAAAAAAAAAAAAAAAAAAAAAAAAAAAAAAAGTTACAATTTTTTTTTTTTTTTTTTTTTTTTTTTTTTTTTTTTTTTTTTTTGTAGGGTTATGAGCTTAGACTCAACTCAGATTTCAGTTTCTAAAATATTTTGAAAGCTCCAAGTCTAACTCGTCAAAAAAAAAAAAAAAAAAAAAAAAAAAAAAAACTTGTTCGTCTTTCATAAAAACATTCATTTGATTCCATTCTTTAGTTCGAAAAAACACTGCTTTGGAATGGTTATATTTTCCAAAGACTGTTTGTATACTCGTAAACCATAATGGCACCCTCAAAAACTGGCAAAATGTAAGTAACAGGTTCACATTTATAATTGTTTTCATCTTTATCACTTTTATGAATGATTCTACTTTGGCACACAGCGGTCAGTAAAATCTTTGGAAATCGATTTTCCTGGACATTTTCTTTCCATTCGAAGGGACAAATGTTTCTTTCTGAGCTAGTTTTTTCACAGAAAGAAACATTTGTCCCTTCGAATGGAAAGAAAATGTCCAGGAAAATCGATTTCCAAAGATTTTACTGACCGCTGTGTGCCAAAGTAGAATCATTCATAAAAGTGATAAAGATGAAAACAATTATAAATGTGAACCTGTTACTTACATTTTGCCAGTTTTTGAGGGTGCCATTATAGTTTACGAGTATACAAACAGTCTTGGGAAAATATAACCATTCCAAAGCAGTGTTTTTTCGAACTAAAGAATGGAATCAAATGAATGTTTTTATGAAAGACGAACAAGTTTTTTTTTTTTTTTTTTTTTTTTTTTTTTTTTTTTTTTTTTTTTGGACAAGCCAGACTTGGAGCTTTCAAAATATTTTAGAAACTGAAATCTGAGTTGAGAGTCTAAGCTCATAACCCTACAAAAAAAATGTAATTGATTTTTTTTTTTGACGAGTTAGACTTGGAGCTTTCACTAAATCTTATATTTCTTAGATTTGGCAGGCACGTCATCGCCAGCACCGGCACATGCTCCTCGAAAAGAAA
Source organism: Maratus michaelseni (assembly GCA_963931845.1). Lineage (NCBI taxonomy): Eukaryota > Metazoa > Arthropoda > Arachnida > Araneae > Salticidae > Maratus > Maratus michaelseni. The sequence continues at coordinate 112,151,089 of OZ007593.1, forward strand.
GACACGGCCCTGGCCGACATGCGCACTCAACTCCAAGACTCTCGCGACACCGTGCAGCGCATGCGCGCTCCAGTCCACGAGCGCTCGCATCACGATGCCCTGCAGCGTAAAGACGCGGACACGGAACGCCTGCGCACTCGCATCGACGAGCTCATTTGCTCGCATCACGAAACCCTGCAGCGCAAAGACGCGGACATGGAACGCCTGCGGAACGAATTCACGGAGCAACTAAACTCGCAACTGCAGCGCAAAGACGCGGACATGGAGCGCCTGCGCACTCGCATCGACGAGCTCCATCGCTCGCATCGCGAAGCCCTGCTCCACAAAGACGCGAAAATTGAACGCCTGCATCACGATGCCCTGCTGCAAAAAGACGCGGAAATTGAACGCATGCGAAACGATTTCGCCGAACAGAGTCGCGTGCAAAAGGAAATGTACGAGCGTCTGCGGCAAGAGAGCGCGGAACAGAATCGCCTGCAAAAGGAACGCATGAACGCTGAAATTTGCGTTCTCAAAACACTTTTGCAAGAGAAAAATCAAGCCCTCGAAAAGTTTAAAACGAAAAGAAAGTCACCCTGGTCGGAAACTGACGGAAAAAAATCAAAGAAATGAAAAGGAAGAGCTGGGAAGGTCTCTGACTGAAGAGTATGAAGATTGGGGGGAAACAAAACTTTATACCCGCTCGGCGGTCGCTGCGCTCCCGCCTCGCAGGCATAAAGTTTTGTTTCCCCCAATCTTCATACTCTTTAGTCGCTCTTAATTTTAAATTTTTTTTTTCAATTAAACATTTTTGATCCGGACCCAAGTTGAAAATTTTTTTCCCAACTTTTTAAATTATAATTATAATTAAAATTAAATTTAAAATATTTTAAATTAAAATTGAAATTGAAATATTTTAAATTAAAATTGAAATTGAAATTTTAAATATTAATTTTAAATATTAATTTTACATTTTAATTAAAATTGAAATTAAAATGTAATGTTTGACCTTGAAAAAGTCAGGATAATGTAGGATTTGTATTATATTAAAAAAAGCCAATGGGAATCCCATGTTAAACGAAAGGTCAAATCCAACCCCTCTCAACAGCTTTCATCGGCTCCAGGGAAAAAAGTTTTGGGCGAGCCTCCTTCCATTCCAGAGCTGGCACTATCTCCCCCCTTCCCTAATCACGTGACTTGGACGCGTTCCAAACTTGCCCAGTTGGAAAAAAAAAAAAAAAAAAAAAAAAAAAAAAAAAAAAAAAATCAGTTACATTTTTTTTTTTTTTGTACATATAAACTCATTCCCATCCACCCCTTTCAACTCGTCCCGTTTCCAAGGTTGGTGTCCCACGTGCTGCAAAAAAATGGGCCAAAGGTAAAAAAAAAAACATCGAGTTTTTTTTTACCTTTGGCCCATTTTTTTGCAACTTTCACACCGCACGGGTGCTTACAGTTATTTTTTCAGTTCATTTTCCCTCTCTTCCTCGGCACATTTTTTCTGATAGTCCTTGATCCACGCTTCAAACCGCCTTCCCTCCCGTTCAGGGCACTCTTCAATTTGCGGCATGTTGCTTCCCGTCACTTCCTTGACATTTCCAAATTTCAGCAGGTAGTAGAGCCTCCTCTCGCGCTCCAACTGCAGCAGGTTGAGCAGGGCCGAGAGTTCAATCAGCCACGCTTCGGGTCGCCTCTTGCACGCAGGGCTCACTTCCTTCAGCTTGCAGCTTGCCACGTCCGATACCCACCGCTGACTCCGGTGGACCGCCAGCGCCACGTCTTCGGTGGAAAAGTACACTTTGCCGTTCCTCCCGACCACCCCAAGAATGCAGTAGAAAAAGTGGCCTTTGGTGAGCAAGAGTCGAAACAACATGGTGAAAAGGGAAGGAGTCCGCTGTTTGCCGCGTTTATATAGACTCGGCCGGGGGAAGCTCCGCCCACCGAGAAAACCAGTTTTTAAAAAAACGTGGAAACGAGTCCAATGTTGGTGAGGTCGAGAAAACCAGTTTTTTTTAAAACGTGGAAACGAGTCCAATGTTGGTGAGGGATCTGACGCAAAAAAAGGGGCCGAAAAAAGGAATGGGTTTTCAACCTATTCCTTTTTTCGGCCCCTTTTTTTGCATCTTTGGAAACGCTGCTTTGAAACAGCCTGTTTAAAGATTAGAGGCTGTTCCTTAGTGCTGTGCGATAGACCTCTTCGTACCATTTCGGAAAATACTTTCCGAAAGGGTACGGGGTTTGCTTGAGATGCATCATCCCGTCAAAGTTTCCGACTGGCATCACGTAGCCAACGTAGAGAAACTGCTGCAATTTTCTGGTAGATGGAGTGATGATGCCCTCGGCGTCTTCTTTTTCCAGCAGGCTGAGCAGCCACGTCTGCTCAATGACCCATGTCTCTCGTATCCCATGATGCGTAATGTTGGGCAAGATTTCACCCATCTTGCAGCTGGCCACTTTGCGAATCCATCCCCGTTCAGAGGCCTTGTCCATCAGGTTCGCCACGAGCCCTGCGTGGTAATACACTTTGCCGTTCAGGCCGACCCCACCCGTCACGGCGGTCCCGCCTTGCAGATGCACCTTGAACAACATGTTGACACTGAACGCTTCACCGCTTACGTCCTTTTATAGTAGAGGTTTCGGGCGAGTGACGTGGACGGGAAGCTCCGCCCACCGAGAAAACCAGTTTTAAAAAAAACGTGGAAACGAGTCCAAGGTTGGTGAGGGATCTGACGCAAAAAAAGGGGCCGAAAAAAGGAATGGGTGGAATACCCATTTTTTTTTTTTTTTTTTTTTTAAGCAGCTTGTTAAAAGATAGAGTCTTTAAAGCAGCAGCATGCATTAGGTGACGAGTCCAGCCGATTCCAGATTGCTACATACCCTTTTCAGCCATGTCCGAAAGTATATTCCAATGGGGTAGCGCGTTTGCATCACGTTCAGCACCCCGTCATAGGTCCCGAGGGGCATCACGTAGCCGAAATGCAAAAAGAGCTGCCATTCTCTGAGCCCGGGTCTTTTGGCACCCTGCGCAATTTCCCTCTCTATCAGGGCGAGCAGCCACGTGTGCTCAATGACCCAGGCATCCCGCAGTCCAGGATGCGTCAGATGAGGCAAGACGTCGCCCATCTTGCAACTGGCCACTTTGCGAATCCATCCGAGGGCTTCCTCCTCCCCTTCGAGAGTGGGCTTCCCCATCAGGATCGCCACTGACTCCCCGTGATAATACACTTTGCCGTTCCGGCCGATCCCGGCTTGAAGAGAGGTTCCGTTGCGTAGATTCACTCTGAAAAGCATGTTGACAACTGAATCGACTCTGAGAAGAAGAACGGGTTTCAGTCACTCGACCTTCACGGTGGTGATCACGTGGTCTCGGCTCCCCGCAGGAAACGACGCGCGCAAAAAAAAATGGGATGAGATAGTTTTCATCTCATCACACTTTTTTTTTGGCATTGCAAAAAGGCAGCAGGGAAAAAAAGTCTAGTCCATTTTGGGAATAAATTCTTGGGAGCAATTGCCTTGCATGACAATAATTTTTTTGGGTGGGAGGCTTGAAAACCAAAAGAGGATCCCGTCATCCTGGGTGTAAAATCTTTTTTTAAACGGGAGCGTTGAAGGATGAGCGATGGGAGGAATGGCAGCAGTAGCAGTAGCAGCAGCAGCAGCAGCAGCAGCAGGTTCGGCATCTTCGTTGGGGTCGTAAGGGGGGCAGCTTGGAGAGTAGGGCGTGAAATCGGGCGGCGACCGGGGACTATAGTCGGTGACATTGGAATCGGTAGCAGCAGCAGCAGCAGGGGGCATCGGGGGCGAGGCGGCAGAGTAACCAGCAGCAGCAGCAGCAGTAGCAGTGGCCTCGTCCTCCACCACTTCATACTCTTCCTCCTCCTCCTCCTCCTCCTCCTCCTCGCGATCGCGGTCCGGATCCGAGTCCACTTCCAGCGCTTCTTCAAAGAGTTGGTGTTTATAGCCTTCGAGCCATAGGAAAAAATTGACGGCGAGAGGATCGTTCTGATTACACAGTTCGGCTCTCGGGTAGCGAGGATCCGTGTCCACTCGCACGTAAAAGTTGCCTCGATTGAAATGGTCATAAATGAGCTGGGCTCGCGTCTTTCGGGAACGTTCGAGCACCGAAAGCAGGCGGTTATGAGTCATGAGCCGCGTTTCCAGGAACCGGTGGTGTTCTTGGGCGTGATAGCGGGAGGCAATGTCTTTGAGCAGCACGTTGGAACGATGACGTGTAAACTGGTAGAGGGATCGATACCCCAAGAGTTTGGCGACAGACAGGGCTCCCCAGTACAGGCAGCCATTTTGACCGATGGCTCCCCAGAGCACGCCGGTGCCGAGCTTGAGTTGAAAGAGCATGACGCGGCATATAGAAGGCCAAAGAGAGCGCGCGCCGGACTATTTATGCTCGCGGGAGCCAGGGGGGAGGGAAGAAGCAGAGAGAGAGGTGGTGAAGGAACGCGGGGA